>OZ020164.1:9433751-9673751 GCA_963971145.1 Sussaba pulchella
GATTGATTTCGAGTGAGATGCTCGTTCATCTAACGTTGGCTTTAATTCAAAATATTTCGTCCCCTCAACGAACACAACGTCGATATTTGGCAGACTTTGATTTGTCCTCTCAAACAAATCGTATGGTGTGAGAATGTGTTCGTCTGGGTCCATCTGCAACGACCTTTTTCTTGCATTTCGCTTAATGGCCCCTCCCAAACCATCACACGGTCCTTTGCCATGCGCGGTCGCGAAAAAATGCCAATCAGCCTCAATATCGAAATCATTTTCATGATAACATAAATTTGTAAATGCGTTTTTATTTTTAAATTGCTGCGACGCTCCATCACTGAAGTAGTGAATTCTTTTTACCACATGAAATTTTTTATTTAAGTAAGCTACCAATTCGACTTGAAATAAATGAACCATAACGAAATCGTGTTTGAGACAGTTACGCCAATTAGCAATAACGTAGGTTCCGCTATTGTAAGGCCTGTGTCGAATTCTTCGAATTTTTCTATTGTTCAAGTTTTTAAAAACGAATAAAAACTATTTTGCAATTAAAGAAATATTTTCAAGAAATGTTGCAGGCCTATTTTTGATTTCATTGTATAAATAATCGTATAACTTTCTTTCACTGCAGGATATTGGGAGTAGTCAAGACATTGCATTTCTATCTAAAAGACAAAAATTCAAAATGATCGATAGCTCAAGAGGATTGAAGGAGAATTTATACATTTTGAAGGGAGAAAATAAAATTTGGCTTATCATTGAATTTTTGAACTTTCATCGATTCTAGCAGTTTTTACAGACATCCCAACGTGAATTTGACGTATTATATGTGAAATTTTCTCAGCTTTCTGAAAAAAATATTGAAAAAAAATTTCAGACATGCGCAATGGCCGAAAAATAGCTTTTTATTATTAAAGGTCAATTTTGAGAGTTTTGCGTTAGTCCAAACTGAGAATCAATATTTTTTTCAAAAAGTTGAGAAAATTTCACATAGAAATGCATTCTGAGTGTAATTTTCATTTTGCGATACAATACTATGAAATTAGATTGAAAAAAAAAAAAAACGGAAATGTCAGGAAATGCCCTTAATTACTACAGCCGAAATAATGGAGGAAAAAATCTGAAAAAATTCAGGCACATATAGGTCATCAAGGACTACATCCCAAAAAAATTTGAAAAGAATCTGAGGGGGGGTCACCCGGACCGATGCCTATAGTTTATGGAACCAATCATATATAAGCCTCAAAACGATTGTCGCTTTCGACGTCACTGCAAAGATAACGACAGTGATACCGTAAAAACTGTAAAACGTTCATGCTTCCTGTTTCAAGATTAAGTATCAAGGAATATATCATACATACATATGAGAGATTCCACGTGAAACCGGCCACTTCTGACCCGACCGGTGTTCGATTTGGATCAAATTTTTTTTCCTCAAAGTACATGCTGACGACAACATTTGACAATTTTTTTAGATTTTTGCCGGCATTATTTATTTAGTAATGAATTCTTGAAAATGTCGTCAGCCGATTTTTCAACTGCAAATATCTCCAAGGCAAGATATCCAAATTTAATGGCTCGCACGACAAAATATGCGGAATAAGGTCATCTTTTAGAAAAAAATATTAAAAAATTTTTTTACTGTTATATATATTACTTTTTTTACATCTAAATTACTAAAATCGACTTTCTGAAAAAACACCATCGTTTTTTTTTTCGAAATTTTTTATCCAGATTCCTTGTCCAATTGTCGAAATTTTGAGCCCTGAGTGAGAGTGGCAAATTCATATTTACTATTTTTTCACGAATTTCAAAGTTTATTGAAATTGGAAAACTACAAACTTCAATGAATATTCCACGAGTGTAGATAACAATTGAAGTCAAAATCATTCATTTTCGAGTCAAGCAATTCGATTAATCAATTTATTCAGGTTCAAATGATCGTAAAAAATTTCGATTCGGCAGAAGATGAATATTTAGTTGTTTGCGATTTCGCGGAAAATGACGCGTTTCTCGTCCAAGATACCGCACCAGGATTTCACTGGAATAATAACTAAGCAACGATACTTCCGGTCGTGATTTACTCGAGACGGAATTCTCAATCACCGCAGCTTGGTAATATTATCGGACTGCAACCACCATAATGAAATAGCTGTCCACGTATACTGTAAAATTATTAGAAACTTTGCTAAGACACTATCGACGCCGACTAGAGTTTATTATTTTTCGGATGGTGCACCGCAGCAATTTGAAAATTATACTAACTTCGTCAACTTATATCACCATGAAGAAGATTTCAGGATTCAAACGGAGTGGCATTTTTTCACGACCACTCAAGGTAAAGGGCCGTTCGGAGGTGTGGGAGGAACGGTAAAAAGATTGGCAGCCCGAGCAAGTTTGCAATTACCATCGAATCAACAAATACCTACCCCGCACGAGTTCTTCGAATGGGCTTCAAGATCAATCACATTGCCAAATATAGAGGTCAAATTTTCACCTCAAGCGGATTATGAAGCAGCTGGCAAACAACTCAAATCACATTCTAGAGCGGCCAAACGGATACCAGAAACACAGAGAATACACCACATAATTCCAGAACCGAACAAAAGCGTTCACGTAAAAAATTATTCATCTTCTGCCGAATCGAAATCTTTTACGATAATTTAAACCTGAATAAATTGATTAATCGAATTGCTTGACTCGCAAATGAATGATTTTGACTTTAATTTTTATCTACACTCGTGGAATATTCATTGAAGTTTGTAGTTTTCCAATTTCGATAAACTTTGAAATTCGTGAAAAAATAGTAAATATGAATTTGCCACTCTCACTCAGGGCTCAAAATTTCGACAATCGGACAAGGAATCTGGATAAAAAATTTCGAAAAAAAAAACGATGGTGTTTTTTCAGAAAGTCGATTTTAGCAATTTAGATGTAAAAAAAGTAATATATATAACAGTAAAAAAAATTTTTAATATTTTTTTCTAAAAGATGACCTTATTCCGCATATTTTGACGTGCGAGCGATTAAATTTGAATATCTTGCCTTGGAGATATTTGCAGTTGAAAAATCGGTTGACGACTTATTAAAAAATTCATAACTAAATAAATAATGCCGGCAAAAATTTAAAAAAATTGTCGAATGTTGTCGTCATCATGTACTTTGAGGAAAAAAAATTTCATCGAAATCGAACACCGGTCGGGTCAGAAGTGGCCGGTTTCACGTGGAATCCCTCATATGCATTAACTAATTATATATAATATATATGAGGTATCCTACTGGGATATGTGAATATGAGGTATTCCACCTGTGCCAAAAATTATTGAATTGGTTGAAGTTTTTCTGGAAATTTTTAGAAAAAAATAAAAAATGACAATCATTTTCAAACCAATTTTTTGTTCACATAAATTAGAAAATAATATATTAAATGTTGATTGAGAATTTTTCCGTAGTGTATTTTCGTCTAGAAGGTATGACAAAAAACACATTATGAAAAAAAACCTTCCCGCTGAGAAAATGAAACAATCAAAATATCGATTGTTGGCAAGATAGATATCATTTTCTTTCGTTCGTAGACCGAAAACCATTATTATATATTGAAATTTCGGAGAAACTCGAATTTTTTGAAAATTGAAAAAAAAAAACATTAAGAACCGAAAAGTTTTTCTATTTCAATAGAGTATCTGGGAAAAAGACTTCATCTAAATAAAAAGGGGGAAAATAGGAGTTACCTTTTGATGATAGCAACAATCAATTTATACTAAAAAAATCGATTTTCTATCGAATTAATTGGAATATCGATTTCTTTGCAAGATAGCTTACATTTTTCTTTTCTTTTTCTAGATAAGAAACCATTATCATATATTCAAATTTCGAAAAAAATTCTAATTTTTGCAAAATTTCAAAAAAAAAATATTAGGAACCCGCTGCCCACTCAAATTTTATGAAAAAAGTTCTTCAATTTCAATAGAGTATCTGGGAAAAAAATTTCATTCAAATAAAAAGGGAGCAAATAGTAGTTACCTCTTGATTTAAAAAAATGGTGGGGGAGGGGAGGGGAAGGAGGGGTCTAAAGAATGTAAAAAAATGAGTGAGGTCGTAGGATCCAAAAGATACTTTAAAAAAATCATCGACCACATCGGGGGATAGAAAGGTTTCAGTTCGGTGAATTGGGAAATTTCGCCCCATATATATAGAAATATATATAATTATTATTTATTTTAATGATACTCCGTTATGGACAAGAACAAGTTAATTATGTTGATTAGCAGGAGTAATATAATGCTAAGCATTCATCAATGTTTCGTTCATCGATGTTTTCTATCGTCTGCATTTTATTGCGGCAGTAGTTCTGCTTTCTTAAGAAATTTTATTGTCATACAAATCCTCTCGTAAGTTTACCGATTTGAATCTTCTCAACCTTCTCGCAACTAGGTTTTTTTATAGTAAGTTTGTTGCCAGCTGGTTGGAACGAGTTTGTATGAATGTATATTTCCTGATAAAAATGTGAAATGGTTTTTCACGGAGTTTGGTAATAATTGTGGTCTTGTCTCGTTATCTACTGGCTCGGTAGTTATCACCGTTCACGCTATAATGTTTCCAACGATGGAGATCGATTACCTGACGCACTCACGAAGTCAGAAGGAGACAGCAGAGTTAGCTACAAACCCGAGATCAGTCGTAGCATGCGACACTACTTTAAAATGAAAGTACATAGGACGCAGTTGTGTGACGTTAAACCCTGGAGGGACGATTGAGCAATGAAACCAGGCGATCGTAAGCAGAGGTGATCGAAACGATAGTAACGAGCGTGGAAATTACAACATCGTAAACATCTACACACAACAACATACATTTTTTGTTATAAAAGAAAGAGTCCTGTAGAAAATGTGACAATTTTATGATTCAACTTATGTAGGTACGTAATCGACACGAAAAATGTTTAAAATAATTACTAAAAAGGGTCTTCAATCAATTTGCAGAAATATTAATAGAATAAATAACTTCGTTTGAGAATCTACGACGAATTTAATCCAACCTTGGCTTTCGAGCACGTAACAGAGAATGTTCCATTTCGCCATGGAGAAAAAGTCTAACGAACTTTAGTACGCTCAAAAAGCAACACCAAAAAAGTATCTCCATCTGCACCGAATTGAAACAAACAAAATGTGCTCAGATTCCATATTCTGCAACTTACTCGCTCTACCGAAAATTCAATGCGTTATGTATCACACAATTCCGACCACTTCAGAAACGCGATTGCTTTTTTCCCAACCAACTTAACCAACCCGAATTAAACTGATCCCAGTCTGCGCACAATTTTCGTAAAAATCGTCTAAGCTTTTTACTTTTCCGAAAAGCTTCACACCCCCGGTAGACACGTTTAATTTATTTTTTGCAACTATCTTTCCCGAGCTCGTGCTGAAATTCTACGGTTTAACACGTGGCCTTGGATTATCAAGACGGCGATTCGAATAACGGCAATACACGTGGTCAATATCGAGAGCCCTGATCTAGGTTAAATGTCGAGAGCGAGAACTACATCTGGCCCGGTCATCGCGTTATCTATTTTCGACTAGTCTGAGAGCGCTTAGCGATGAGGCGCAATGTATACTAGGCCATTTACACATGCTCCCCCCCTCCTCCAGAAGGAATATATGTATATATATATATAATCACGACGGATAAAGTCTGCACGAATATTACTGATCCCTTCCATAACCAGATATCTTGTTTCGTGACCGTTGATGTATTCTTCTGTTAATGTCAATCTTTCACGTTCCATCCTCAATTATTATTCAAGCGGATTATCGATCGAACGTCATATATACGAAGACAGAGAGGTGCCATCCCCCAAGCGCCAGATTCCTCGGGGCATCAACGAGCCGAGACGTAATTATCTTTCAGTGGCTCTATACCGGCTTATATGTAAATCTGATGTACTGGTATATACACATACATACACGAATGGACGCTTGGGCTCAGAAACAATCCACGGTTCTATATCGATCGGTAGCAAGATTATTATGCGGTTGGAAAGTTTTTAAATCAGCCGACGGCGATGGCAGAAAAATTTCACTGGAAAATTCCATCTATTTTTTTTTTAACGCGATATGCATGTCGATTGATCGGACGGAACGTATCGAAGGTAAAGGTCGTGGGAGGACTGAGTGGAGAAGCTACGGAGGAGTAAAGGAGGCACGAGAAAGGAGAGGGAGAAACATTAATGAGGGATCCGAATGGCGATAAATGATCGGAGAGCGAGTAAGAGGAAAAAAGAACTTGCGGATTGTACGACGCGACGGTTGCGGAGCGATAAAACGGCCGCAAGCTCCTGGAAAGTGGGATCGTCAATGACGATCCTCCGCTTGGAGTGGAAATAAGTATACACACTTCTCGGCCGGACAATGTTGTAATTGCTATTTTTTATTCAACCTTCCCTCGTAGACAAAAATATAAAGATAAAAACGTATTCCACGATTTTTTTTAATCAATGATTTTTATTGTCCTTAACGCAAAAAAAAGCACCATCTTCGTTGGTAATTTGAAGGATGCGGATAATAGATAACACAGATTTTAATCGTGGCATTCAAAAGTTTCAACTTGAATTTTTCCTTACTTCAAAATTTTTGTTTGTTTCTTTAAGGGTGAACTTGAAATAAGTTTTGAGCTCAATCTTTTCAGTTGAGTATCAATTCGGGTTCAAGTTATTTCTTCGACTGAGCGCAGTTCCATCTTTTTCGATTATTTTATTTCGAGGTTGAATCTAAAGTTTAAAAAAAATTTGAAAAATTACCTTACAAGTGGATTTGTAGAAAAATTTGAACTGAAAGTTAGATTTCATTAATTTGAGTTTAAATGTGAAACAGCGTGGAGTGGAAAGTTTTAATTTACGAAAATAACTTTGATGGCAGTGTGATGAGGATCGCTAGGACGTTGTTGAAAAATCGTTGGAATAGAGATGCCATTCGGATTATCGCGAATTAATTAATTTCTGACAACTGAAATTCACTACTTCCGCAAGGTCATTGAACTCTCCGACACTCAGCCGATTTTGTTCCATCGACGGTATGTCGATATCTTAAATGGTACGTGTGTGCGCGCGCGTGGGTTCTGTACGACACTTAAACTAAAACTTGTATGCGCTATGGAAATTTTCCATTGAGCTCCCGTATTTATTCTGCAATCAAATTAATCACCACTACATCGAAGCCTACGAGATTATACAGCTCGAACTAGATCCATCTGCGACTATTTTTCTCTGCAATATTTTTCCACTACGCGATCTCGAGCTCCGCAACTATTCCGCTAAATTTTCCTTCGATTTCAACTTCAAGTGTCAAGCAGTCTCCTCAGGGCGCCCACATCCATCACATTTCTAACGAAGTCCGTTCCGAGTAATGGGAGCTCATGCACTGGGCGGAGGGTGAATGAATTCAGAATTGAAATTCGAGCGCGTGGGATTAAAACCAGTACGCTTATTTTTTTTCTTTCTTCTTTCAACATCGTAGAGTTATTCGAACTGAATCGTCAAGTCCGGGAAAAAAATATTCTTTAAAATCGGATGAGAGTATATAAGAAAAAACCATTTATTTAATCTCTCGCTCGAACTAATTGTGTAAAAATTGTATATTTTTAAAGGACTCAGTTCAGTGAAAACTTAAATTGTAAATGCAATATAATCTCAATTCTTGCGTAGGAGGCGGATTAATTAGCTTAAAAAAGGTAAATAATAATAATGATAAAATCCATTTGATTGAATTAATGTAAATCGAGTAAATTATTTTAGGGTGCTGTTGTGATGGACATTGAAAAGCTCAGATGGATTATCATACAATGGGCAAATGCCATATTTCACTGTCAGTAACAAATGTAACGATAAACCCAAACATATATAGTTCACTATTACTATTTTTATTATTTAATTACTGAACTCGATCTCGTTGAAAAATCTTCCAAAATCTAAAATACCGGTTCCAAATTTTCCTCATGTATAATTGACCGCCGATTCATTAATTATCAATTCACAATTTATTTACGACCACTTTATTATTCAACGAATTATGATAAAGTTGTAGGGTGTATACTAGGCCGGCTTGAAAAAAAAACTTTTTTTTTTCTTTCAATCAAAATACATTCACGCTAAAGTATCTTCCATCAAGAAAATCGTGTCCAAAGATGAGCCCGATCGGACCATTTCTAGAGGTCGCGCAATATTTTTCTAGTTTTCCCATTTGATGAATTTTGTTGTTTCGTAAGAAATTATCGACGGAAGTTGCAATCGGGTTTCAAAGGTCCGCACGTCATTTTAAGCAATTTTTCAAGAGCTTTCAAATGGAACTAACCGGATCAATGTACCTATAAAATTGGCGGAGCTACGATTTTTTGAATGGAAACTTTTCGTTCTTCCCATGTTAATCAAATGGGAAAACTAGAAAAATCTTGCGCGACCCCTAAAAATGGTCCGATCGGGCTCATCTTTGGACACGATTTTATTGATGGAAGATACTTTGGCGTGAATGTATTTTGATTAAAAGAAAAAAAAAATTTTTTTTCAAGCTGGCCTAGTGTTACAGGTCGATAACAAGAACGTTCGGCTAACGTTAAATGCTGCAACAAGCTTTGAGCAGTAACCGCCCAATAACCATGTCCGCGCTATGAACCAAAGTCTCGAAAGAAAAAAATATCTATCTCAACACCCAACAGACTATCAGAGCTTTTCCGTTGTAATCGTAACCTACCGATAAATCGCAAACTAAAATTCTTTGTAACGCAATTGTTCGTCACCGTTAAAAATATTTAAAAAACCCTATTCATAACCTCCGATAATATTGCACCAGTGAGGTCAGCAACTGGGTCTTTGACCATGGTCGTTGACGCCCCGACGACTCCGAGCGGGTTAGCTCGATTGCATATGCATGAGTCCGCTTTTTAAGAGGGTGAATAAAGTAAATGCAAAGGGAGTCGAGAGTCACTCTCGATTCTACTAGCACGATGAGTCGTCGATCGATGTCTGCGACGGTCCACCATTTCGGTAAACATCGACGTCTTCAGGGCAGACGACAGCCCCCCCCCCCAGCCCGCCACTCCGATTATATTTTTTGCTCAGTCGGTACAAACAAAAGTGTAAACTAGTATCGCCGTGTGCTCAAACACTTATGAGTTTTCATAGACATTTTCGGGACTCTTTTTTTACCCAGAATCCATCGGCAATTTTGAGGAAAATCATTCAAACTATTGGTTACCGACTGAGTATGTACTGTCTCGCCTTAAAATCCATATATTTCCTTTACTAGTTCATTTTTGGGTATTGCTCCTTCAAACTACCGCTAAACTATATTTTTACCGTTACATGATTTTTTTCAAATTCTTCGTTAAATCCCTTCGTTTCACTTATCAATACATCTTCTCATACTCTATATTACTTTTTTTCAGTCAAAACTTTTTATCAAATGTTGTCAATTAATTGTTATTTATTTCCCATCCTAAATGACTTATCAGAGAGCGTCCGTCATCGACGACTGCTCGTTCAATAGAATCCGCACAGAGGCCTCAAATGAAATGCGTGAAAAAGACTGTCTTGTTATTTCAACTGATTCCCGTTCCATGAGAATACAATATGAGACAAACAGGTAAAAAAAAAAAAACGTCTCAAGCGATTAAGAGCGAGTGAATGGCTAAGCGGTCACCGATCCCGGTACCAGCAGCACGAAATGCTGCTTGACACGGGCGACAACGCTACCATCCGTGTCGCTCGACATGCAACTTATATCTGTGGTTTGGAGCCAAAACCCAATAAATCTATGAAACGAGTTTTCGGGATACAACGATTGCTAAGTTGCTAACGCTCCATCACAGCGGAAAAAAAAACGATTTTATAAATAATAAATATCAGATTACACTTATCTTTTGATACTATTCAAGGTAATATTCGGTAAAATTTCAATAGTCCGTAACTTACGGATGTATAAATAAAACAGCGTTGAACTCATCAGATTTTTCCTGCAACACGGAACCACGTTTATTTTTTCATGCGTTGGCATTTTTTGTCATACCCGTGTAATCAAAACGTCGTTAACTGAATTACAAGAATCTTCGTTAATCCAAATTTTTGACAAAATTTGACTTATTCGGTTTTCCGACGAAACCACAGCTATTTTTCTCGTCGTTTTCTAATTCGACAATTGGAATAATTTAAAAATAACAAAATAACCTATTCAACTCACCAGCTCCAAAAATCCGTTTTCTCGTCGTGTTTGACCGCCCGACGAGCGCTGCACAACGATTTCACTCTCAGCTGTTACGCAGCCACGCGACTCTCGATGTTGGTCAAAAAAAAAAAAAAACGAAGTTTCTCAGCCGTGTAAACTCCGTTCAACAGGCAAGTAAAATCCAACCATGGACCGCTTTCCAAGGGCCCGATGTTCCTCCGCTGCCCTTTAATCGGACCTTTGTCACTCCCGAACGAAAAGATGTTCCCGTTGTAAAACAGTTTTACCTTCGACCAATATTCTATCCGCAGTCACGTATTTTTACGAGCGACTTTTCACACCACGACAAAATTCCGGTGGTTTGAATTCAACGCTCGCCAACACGAGCTTCGAAAAATAATTTTTAAAATCGATCTTCGACTTCCAACTTGGCGCACTTTTGAAACACACTCGCGTACTCAAAACGAAATAATTACAACCGTCCGGATTTTCGTGGAATATTATATTATAAAAATATATAGATATACCACATGTGTCACGGAACAAAGAAGAATAAACGAATTGAATTCATCGTTTTCTCGTACTCTTAACCTCTCGAATTTATTTTAGTTTTAGTCGTCCGATAATGAAAGATTAGTTTGATGTAGATTGTTAAAGTAATACGGTTAGTGACGAGAGGGCTGCCTATAAACGCGTGTATAAACTGCAGCACCGGTACGACTCAACGATTGTGGCATGCTAACTGTGGCACGTCGTTGGACGGACTGATCCGACTGATCGTTGGCATGAGAAAATGCCGAGGAAGTACCCACAGTAACGTGCGGCTTGGTGCGGCGCTGCCGCTGCCATGCCGTCGGCTGCCTACGCGCGTTCACGGCATCCATGTATTTCCGACGCCGCCACCACGACCAACAGAGAGGCTGGAGAGGCTACAGACCGAACTACTCCGAAGAACGTTCGCGTCGCCGAGGTTTGGTCGTGGCGGATAAAAGGTTCTCCTGCTTGGCTCCGACGTTCGCGCGGTTCTCGTATTGTAATGGCTCTGGTACCGCTGGTGCTTGTTGGTCATGCTCCCGAAACACGCGTCGAACCGTAATCTCGTGCACTACGTTTTCACCAACGATTCACGAATCGCACAATTGGCAACCGCGCGGGCATTAAACTCCGATAGTTCACCCTTGTTTCGGTGTTGCCACGTCGGTTCATTATTTTCCCTAGATAGTCAACGAGCGGGGGATACTTCTTGCCACGCGGGGAAGGAAAGAAGTAGACGAATTGCTTGTGACATTTTTGATGTATTGATATTTGTCTGAACATACGGTGGATAAAATTGAACAGAGATTCATTGAAGTATGAAATCAAGAATAATTTTTAAAAAATGTAGGATCAAATACGTATAATAGAATTTCATGTATTTAACAATATTAATGTATCGTGGGGTCGATTTGACCCGAACCAAAATGTTTAAGTTCCCACGGTTAATTTGTTTATTGTTATTTTTATAACGAATAATTTTGGTATTCTTGAAGCTTTGTATTTCAAAATTTCATCGTAGAGTAGAAACCCTGAGCTTAATTCATACATTTTTCCATATTTTTAAAATGACATTGTGTATTTTTTCAAACCTTGAGCCGGTTCGACCCCACGATACACTTTCAGCGTGCGAAAGAGAGTGATACACTAATCGGGTTAATTACCTAAAGTCCTAAAGAGACCCATGAAAACCACAGGGGACACGTGTTAGGGTCTTTTAATCTAATGCGTCGAACACCATCGAATGACGGCCATTCAAATCATCACGCCAACGGATTTGGATGAGAACTGTCCGGATGTTGTCTAGGGGAAAACGGAAGTTATCTACAGATAATTCAGGAAAACTATCTGGCAACATTGACTTCGCTTTGCACCTACGCAATACAGTAAACCAAAAAACTACAACGATGTTGCTCTTTAATTCTACTATCTCAGCCTTGCTGATTATATTTCGGAGCATTATTTCCCGAACTATCATGTTTGCGATGAATATACTCAAGTAGGCGGATTTACCATGTACGGTTATTTTCGTCGATGATGTATATGTTAATGACGTTATTTACTTATCGACAAACGCTTGAACGGTTGGATGATACAGTCGAACGATGAGATTTCCGATGACTCGCGAAATCCGAGGGCCGATGCTGGAATGGATCTGTTTATTTTTTATGCACGGTAGGAGTAAACAGATGTATACGGTTGTGGTACGGTCTGGTACCGAATTGATAATTGAATCCCAGTCATCCTTGCTGCAAAATATCCGTGTTGACCATCAAGTTTTGCTTTCTCGAATATCAGAATTAATGCTTGAATTCGTAAAAAAGCTTTCTTTTGAAAGCATTATTCCTATCGCTGCCTGAAATATCAGATTTTCATGTTAGAATACTCTAGACACTCGCAAAGCATTTGTTACTAGCAGGATTGCGAATTTAAAAGCTCTGAAACTTAACAACGGCTTTGCCAACCAATCTTTAATGTTCACACGTGAGTAGAGTATTAAAAGTGTTATACGGAGTTGCAATTTTTATTTGTCATTCTGCAATCTCAAAAGTGTTCACAAACAATTGCAAGTTGATTCAATCAATATTCACAAAGCCGCACGCACTTTTGCAGAGACATCTCGGGACGCTCGAAACAGGGCGGAGCGCAGGCTCGGCGCAGCCGCCCGGTTTCATGAACACCTGGGTCTTGCTAGCTACCTGATGAGTAATCTATTGTACTTAGGTAGGTAGTATCTTTATAATAGGATGTCTGCGTCTACTCTTGTCAGGAATATAACAGGATTTCTGTTCTCCGACAACGAAGATCAGAACATCAATGTCAGTTTGAAAATACATACCCATCAGTCTCGTCGTACATTCGTTTGCCTGCAAATGCGTATAAATTAAGAATAAGAATGAAAAAAATGTCAATCTACACGCAGCAACGACCAGTGAAGCTAGGTTCAACGCTACTGCGAAGAAGTTGAAGCGCCAAGAAATGAACTGGGTTTTATAAGCCAAAATGCATCGATTGAGTATCGAATTTGAAGCATTTTTGCTGTTTTACTTAGTGTCGCTGATACACTAAGATTTAAGTAGCGAGAATTTGTTACAAAGACATATCGGTGGGTTTACTAAAAATAATAACGAGAGATATAATCAACCGATTTAGAAAATCACTTTGATCAATTCAAATGCGTGAAAAATCGTAGAAATTTCGGCCTACATCGCTCCTTCAATTTTTGATAAAAGTATATTACTCCTTCACATTTTCAATTCAACGGATATCATGGGGTAATGGGTATAATGGGTCTTCATGCCCATCTGTATGTCGAGAGCAACTATGTAAGAAAAAAGAGCACAAGAGCAACCGAAGGATGCATCGCAGACCATAATTTTTGGAGGTCTCAGCTGATGTGGAGGATTTATTATGTACGCCTAGAAGTAATGATGATAATGATGATGTCAGTGTCAAAAATAAATTCGATCGGAAATTCGATTGGATGTAAGCTTCAGTTTGAACTTTGAACGCGTTTCTTCCCAAACCACATTTTTAAGGCGGCGAGCAGGATATTTGGATACTACTGTAGCGATCTTTCTGAAATGTGGCATGCTTATTTCAAACAATTATAGCTAATGTTTAACGGTAGGATTAGGAGCAGATACTTTTTATATTGCCAGGAACAAATATACAATTTTTTTTTTACAACAATAAAACATTTTAAAAGCCGGACTTCAATTCTGAATAAATGTTTCCCAAAACCGAACGATCAATCACGAGCCACATTAGACTGTGCCAAATTTAATGTCTATTTTTTTTTGGCTCCCATGTGAAAATTACATTTTCTATCACGAAAAAAAAATGTTCACCAAATCTTGGCTCGATATCTTGATTTTTCATTTGGCGCTCGCGTAAATAAGAATTTTTTGAAAATAAAACATTTTTTATCAGCTTTATGCCCTAAAATTTATGGAATATGATCTATAAAATGAAAATAAAAAGCATTGTTCCATCGAGAATTGAATTTCTAACAAAGATAACCTTGGACGAAGTAAAAAAAATCGCCTACTCGTCTCATAGAGCAAATCAAAAGTGAATTTTTCCTCAATTTCTTCGTAACGTTCGTTCTTATACATATATCAAACAATGATTATACAAATAAAACTTGTGAACTTTATTTTTTAGACAATCCTAATGATCTAACGAACTGGTTGTTATGCTCAAATTCTTCTTTATATCTTTTAGTATTAAATAAAAATTATAATAATAACAAAAAATATCAAATTAAAAAAAATGATATAATTTTATTTCTCATTCCATACAAGTTTCATCGACTTAGAAGGTTTGAATCGACATTCATTGCTATAAGACGTACAAGCGTGCGTCAATGCGTAGGTATATTGCGGTAGTATCAAATAATAAAATAAAAAGATCCTCACCGAGGATTCAGTGCGCACCTAAAAATTCGAAATACAAAAACAACGCATTGGGTTTTCACGATTACGTTTTTGTAGATTGAACAAAAAATCGAATGTTCTTGATATAAGGAAACTGACGACCTGGCTGTTAAGGAAGAAAGCCCCTTTAAGATTTTGGAAAAATCGATTTTTCTTCTTACATACCTACTTCGAAAAAACTAATTTTCTATCTGCAAAATTCGAATTATTATCACGGCGCGAAGTAAGGCGTCAATCGCCTATCTCTGCTGTATCGGTGTGACTAAAAACTTCGAACGCTTCTATTTCAAAATGACATTTTCGTCATGACGTCCGATTGATATGAAAAAGGTATCATCTCGTTCGGAACACCGTGCTCCATGGTTTTTCGTCAGATTTTAGGGTTCCGTAACTCTAAATGGTAAAAACGGAACCCTTATACAATGACCCGTTTGTCTGTCCGTACCTGTCTGACCACGGAAACCTAGAGGGTACTTCCCATTGACCTAAAATCTTAAAATTTCGCACAAAGAAAGGTCCCATAGCAAAAGTGAAGGAATAAATTCGAAAATCATAAATTTGTAATTCTATGGATAATTATTATTATTGTCGTTTCAACGATGATGACAAAAACCTTTAGGGTACTTACGATTCACCTAGAATCGTAACATTTGGCACGAAGATCCACAGTACAAGTAACGGGGATGAACCAAAAATTATAAACTTCCAATTCTGTGTTCGATTACTATTATTTATTGTTTTCTCCCCATTAATCATCAAAATCTACAAAGTACTTCTCGTTGACCTATAATCTTAAAATTTAGCACGAACGAAGATCTCGTGGTACAAGTCAAGGGGAAAACTCGAAAATCCTTAGTATCTAATTTTATAACCAATTATTATAATTCATTTATTTATTCATTAAAACAAAACCTATAGGGTACTTCCGGTTAACCTAGAATCTTAAAAGTTCGCAGCGGAATATGGTATTATCCATTCCTTCCTCAATTATCATAAACAAATATGGTACCAATTCGACAGTTTTGTATAACGTTCCCTGCGGTTTCTTATCCACGGTAAAAGGTCTTAAAGACGTTAAAATTACGACCAAGAATATCTGGGGTCCGCCATGTCGTAATTTTTTCAGCCAAAAATCTTCGCCTGCGGGGCGCTGTAGCTACTGATACAAAGATTATAAATCTTTAGCATCTCCTGATTTCGGATGCGCCGTGTAGGCCAATTGCTGCCAAACAGGTTATTATTTCATGCGCTTACTATAGGAGCCGCCCCGCGACATGGATGCTGCTACCTGCGAAGCATTGTGGCATTTTTCTCATGAGGTGACCAAAGTCGTTAGGTCGAATATGTCGACCAATCTACGGTTAAGTTTCAGTAAGGAAGTCGACGTCAAACTATTAGTTACTAGGTGTTTCAATCATCTTGTCATGCACAATTCATCTGTTCTTATTGGAACGATATGAAAGCCACACAGAGCTTCAGATGAAATATATAATGAAAATAAATATGACATATGTTGTTTGAATTTATAACGCGGTACGGATAATAAACGCAAAGACACGTTTCGTCAATGAAATCTCGCTCATTCTAAACGTAACACTCCATCTGGTAGAAAACGGTGAATGAATTGCTGTAAATTCGCTGTTCTTCGAGATTGGCAATCTCAGTGCGAGAATGTCTGCACTGACGAAGAGCCAGAGAGAAGGAGAGAAGAAGAGGTTTATGAAATCTGTAGTTGAATGCAGTATCAAGTCTGCTCTGTGAGCTGTCGTCTCACGTCACCAGCCCGATCGATGTTTATGTCCGGATAAACCAGACGCAGCAAACACAATGCAATTACTGCTATGCGACGGTTGGAGCGATCGGGATTTCGTTTTTTCCGTTTTATTGTGAAGGGGCGAAGGAACACATGGCAAATCTGTCCAAAGGCGTATTATAGAAGTCCTTTACAGCATATAATTTTTTTTCTAAATCCCAAATGGCAGCTACAGAGTTCCGCATTCTAAAGCTCGTGGAAGGGATCTACGCCAGGCAATGCGCAGATCGTGAATGCGTACCTGTAGGGTAGTTTCGGAAATGGGGGGGGGGTCATGCTATACTTTTTCATATTTTCCAGGATATCTTTTGAAATGTGCTATTTGAAATGATGATAAGAATATTTTTGTGTTCCATATAACAAGCCCTTCTAAACAATACGCCACAGAAGATATACATTTTTTTTCAATGATCTTGAGTACCACATTTGCTCAACCCCTTAGTTCTCACTGTGAACATTTCAGAGTGATCCCGTTTTGGATTCCGTTTTATGGTACGGAACCCGAATAAAAACAGATTATAAGAAAACGCCATTTAAAATTTCACCTTACCTCATTTTTTATTTGAACAGCACAAGCCAGTACGAAATTGAAATTTAACGCAAGCTTGCTTTCTCTAAGCCAAGCTAATCAATTCCGATACTCCCAAATAAGTAAAGAATTGGGGCCGAAGTGCGAAAAAATATATACGCCCGTAATTTCAATGATCTCGTCGAGGGTACGGATACATTGGTATGTAAATTTATAATGTATCCATTAAACGTAAATCAATTTATATGCCAGTCATTCAATATTACCTTTGCCCCTTACATAACTTCAACGTTCAAAATGACTCATCGAATTGAATTTAATTACTTTTTAGCGAAACTCCGAAAATAAAAATAAATGAAGTTTCTCGGTAAAAATTGTATGTAATTTTTTTCCAATGCCGCAAGATTCAACTCAGGGACAACGGTACAGACGAAGGTGAAAAAAGTTCTTGCCTGAAACCGAATCAGAAAAAAATGAGATGAAAAATGGTTTCGAACCAAGGACAATACATACGTTTGTGGTTGCTGATGCTTAAAATGGCAAATACATTCGAGAAAATCGTTACGTTTGCGGTGGGCGATGTTCGGTGCGATGTACGTAAAGCGCATTGGTTAAGGAAGAACGTGGTTTGTATTATTATTGCTCGGCAAACTCGTCAGCCGACGCCTCGGTGCTCCAAACGATCACGATCTACCGGGAGATCGACAATTTTTTCGTCCAGTACTTGATAACATTTCACGCGAATGCCCACGGGTACACGTCGTGCGTGGACAAATATGTGAAGAAAAAAAATAAACCAAGAAACGATTAAATAAATGTTCTTCAGTACAACCGCATTGCGGACTGTAGCCGAGGAGATAAACGCGACAAATTTGGTAGTGCTACGACGGAGCGTCGACGCCAACGCGATACCAGAGACTCGAGATCAACCCCCTCATTAAAAATTCATTGTGGTACTCTTATTAACGGACGGTGTTTGCGCGGTTGTGACTGGTACATTAAATTAACAAGCTTATAGAACGACGAAGAGCCGAGATTGAATTTTTCGGTCGTCTTTGCTCTTCCTGTCATTCAAATATTTTAAGGCTCGTTATGAATTGGCATTATCAATAAGATAAACAGACGTAGATTAAACAAAAATAATGAACATTTTTCAAGAAAATTACCGCTGGCACAATTGTACGGTAACAATTCTCTGGATATTGATTTCGTTGTTAACTTATTTTTTTCGAACCCAAATCGCTCAGCTGCGGTAATTTCAGTTACGCCACCTTTTATGTATCAATAGAATCCTGAGATAGGGGAATCGGTCATCTTTTTCCGTATCCACAAATTAATATATTTCTGGAAATACGAACAACCGTAATCTTGAGGAAAAAAAATGTAATGCAAAAATATATTTATTGAGAACTAAACATTATACAGTGCAATCGTCAATTATAAACATTGCTTTTTATGGGTATAAATGATGGATACAATTGATGGAAACCATGGTCGACATCATAACTTCACCAAAAATAATCCAATGTGCAGAAATAAGAAAGAACCTAATAAAATGATGTAGTAGTAATAATTTAACGGAGGGATTGTTTTATATTTTAGTTGGTCAAATTTTTATGAAGCGTTAAACACTCATTTTTTTTTAATTGCATACTGACGTTTGAAATACTGTAATTTCTTTACTTTTGATAAAAATACCTCTGTCAGACTATTACTACTATATTATTTCACTAGATTCTTCTTTACTTTTGCAGATTGGATAATTTATTGTGAAGTTATGATGTCGACCATGGTTTTAATGAGTAGTCCTTTCATACCTGTGGAACATAATATTAATATTAACGAAATTTGTTCCTTTTATAGTCGAAAAGTTGATAAAGGATCCGAAATCAACAGTTGAATTCTTTTCTACCTTATAATATAACCTTTACAATAATTTTCCGAATTTAATTGGTTATCAGCGCGCCATTGAAGGATGCCTCACTCGGTGATGCCGTAGGTCGAGACGTTTATAGTTTCTAACGATAACCCCCACCTTGACATCTAAGATAATACCGATATAATTCAGTATTACGACTCAAGTATGCATGTATATGCGTGTGGGTGTGTTCAAACGTGCATCAAAGATACTCGGAAATGATGTTCCTGCTCCTCGTTATCGAAAGTCACGCGCTAAGTATTCTACTTGTGCCGCAATCTACTCGAAATATGATTCATTACGTTAAATATGTCGCAATCAAAACAGTTCGACTTGAACGAAATATGATCTTTTGTATTATCATCATACATTTTATATAAGGCATTCCACGGGAAATCAGACACCTTCGAACAGCTGACTCTAAATTACTGCTACGATTTTCTACCTGAATGTATGTGGAAAATAGACATCCGTTCCGGGTTTTTCGATCCTGAACAATCGCCATTGAGGCGTTAGGCCACTCTAGAATTTTAGAAAAATCGATTTTTTTTTTAAATGGTCCCTAGGGACCTCAAAAATGATGTACGAAAATATCATGGCCGGGAAAAATCTCTAAGAACTCGGTTTTCGAATTTTAGTACAACGTCGCCTATTCCGCAGCGACCGCACCCAAAACTTCAAACGCGTTTATCTCAAAACTGCTTTTTTCAAGTTGGCCGGAAACATAACTCAGACAATTTTCAACCGATTCACTTGAAATTTTGAATGTATCTTTAAAAATACATTTTCTATAGAAGTGCGTAAGATCTTTTTCATATTGCATAGTTAATTTGTTATTAACAATTTTCTAACGATTTTTTCGGCAAATTTTTCACTTTTCACTTTAGAAGTGTGCCAATTGGCCAAAAATCAATATATCGAAAAAACCCTATACGTACTCCTATAGCTGTTGTTATATGTAATAAAAAAAAATTAATTGGCTGAACATGATTCAAAAATTACAGGAGCTGTTTGTCTAGCCGTGGATCCTGGAAAAACCGAGACGTCGTCGCAAAAACGCTGCACAGCCACCATTTTCAGATTAATCGCTTCAAAAAAATTATTGTATACAGTCACTGATATGATGAACATCCTTTTTTGTAATCTCGATTTATTTTGTAGTTTTTCTGGAAAAAAATCTCAAAAATGCGTATTTTTTCGGCCTCTACAGTGGCCTAACCCCTTGAAGTACGGGCAAATGAAATTTGTCAACTATCGATGATTTTCAGTGTTTCAAACCGATATATCTCAGCATCGATTATCGACAAATTTGAAAAAAAGACAGGCGTTTCCTGTTAGATTTTGTACGGGCTATACGATGGGGTACCGACGTATCGTTTGGAAGTTATGCCTCTTTTTAACCGACTTCAAAAAAGAAGGAGGTTATCAATTCGACACGTATCTTTTTGTGGGTACGCGATATCTTCGCCGATTATGGACCGATTTTAATTATTCTTTTTTCATTGAATAGGCCATATCTCGAGGGTGGTCTCATTGAAAGAAAAAATTCTAATTTTTTTTTTTAACCGACTTATAAAAAAAAATAGTAGGAGGAAGATATGTTACGCGATATCTTCGCCGATTATGGACCGATTTTAATGATTGTTATTTTTCATCAACAACACGTTTGATGTTGTTCCCTTTAAGAGCTATAACTTTCGAACGATACATTGGTCCACTTTGTCCGAAGGGTTCAACATCTTTTTTTTGTTCAAAAAATTCAGATAAAAATCGATTCAAAAAATTAGACACGGATTTTTTATTTTCATTGAAATAAACAGATAAACGGGTTTCCAATGAGAAAAAGAGATATAACTTTTAAACGAAACGTAAGTCCACTCTGTTCGAGGCCTTAAAGTTTCTTCTTCAAGGCATTCAGCAAAAAATAAATTTAAAAGATTACATATTTCACATCATGCAATTTTCAGTTGTTTAACTGTTGATTAATAATGGTATAGCGAGTACAAAAACAAAGGACAAAAAACGAATTTTTTTCAATTTATCGATAATCGTTGCTGAGATATATCGGCTTCAAAAACTTCGTTTGTATCTTAATAGCGATCGTTCTACATCGTAAACCTGGAACACGTATCTCTTTATTTCCCACATCTATTGATGTAAGAAATCGTGGGGAAAACATTTGGAGTCAACTGTTTGGAGATGTCTGAGTTCCGGTCGAATGCCACATATACATCACGAGTTAAGTTATTCGAAGAAAATTAACAGATTAAAAACGGTGGGGCCTGGTGACAAATTAGGCTTTCTTCAAGGATTGAGTGATAGTATGAAAATTACAAATATTTATAACAGTTCTTGAACTTTCGAATAAAACATTCCCACCGCCAAATTGGACAAAAAAACGAACAGCGACAACAATTCAGCGATAAGAAGAGAAATTCTTAATGTCCATGTCAATATTGAAAACATGTGCCAAATGGTCCAGAAAGCACATTAGGAGAAAATCTATGGACGTGCGTGCGTGCATGTGTGTGTGCATGCGTACGTATGTATGTGCGTGTTTTTTATATTTCTTTTATCCAAGGGGGGGGGGGGATGCTTTATGCACCATGGGGAAATTCCGGGCTTCCCCGTGTGCTGGACGAAAGTTCCTTGTTAGGGCTAGGACTTTTTCCAGCTAAAACCGTAACCTCCTCGGCATCTTTGACCTTTCTGTTTTCTTTCAGAACCTTTACCACCACGAAACCGTCATTAGGCACTACTTCGCGGAGGCGGCCCAGCCGTAGCTCTCCCTCGTTTTCGAAGTTACCGAACATCCCCGTTCTCATTTCTATGGAATTCATGAGACCAAGGGTTCTTGTAACTTTCTGCTCGTCATATCTTGTTTCTGGCTCTCTCTTCTCGTCGTAACCCCTTTAGGACTTTAGCAGCTAAGGTACTAGACGCTTCCTATCCTGTATTAAGAGTAGGAGATGCCAGCATCTCTACCACCAGGTTTCCTGGAGTTACTTGACTGTTGAGTGCGTCCTTCACTTTTCTACGCCGTGCACGCCGTGGGCACTTGGGGAAGACATGTTTCGCATCCTCTGAGAGAGGCCGGACACCCTGGTGACTCTTCATATTTATGTTTAAAAGATACTTTAGGGAGTACCCGTGTCCGGAGATCAGTTTCGTCAGAAAGTATTCAGTTCACTTTCCCATGGGGTCGATTCACTTATCTATCCACTTCTGGTATCAGCCGGAACGTCGATCTACTTTTGGTTGAGGCATTCCATTTTATCTGTCAGCGCTCGGTGCTCCTTTCCCTCTCCTGGATCCGCAGACCGCATCCTTGGACACAGTCCGAGAAGCGCAGGACACCCCCAATGCGCTGAGTCTGCTGCCTTCTTGCAGTACTTCTCTATTTTTATGGCGTCCGACCAGATGGCTATGGCATATGTCATCACCCATGTGATTACTGACTTCAGCAATGTTCTTGTCTTTTGTCTGGGGCTATCTACGTTCCGCATAAGCCGTGATTACACTACGGCCACTTCAGCCGCTTTGGTGCTGGCGTGCACAACATGCTGTTTTTGAAACTAGGTCATGCATCCTATCTATCATCACCCCAAGATATCTTATGTGAGGTTGCGATGTGATGGTATGCTTGCCTACCGAGAAATAGATAGTTTCTCTCATCTTCCTGCTCGTTATCAGAACCACTTCTGTTTCGTGTTTAGCTAGCCTTAGGCCAGCCGAACTCGTCCAGCGTTGGATCTGCACGTGGATTTCCTCGAAGATGCTGTTTACCTTCTCCAAATATTTCGTGGTGATGACAACTTCCCACATCATTCGCAACAGTTACCAGCTTCACTCCGCCTGGCATTGCCAGTTTTAGAAGCCAATCATACATGATATTCCACAGGAGCGGCCCCAGTACGGAATCTTGGAGAACTCCGCCAGTGACCTTATACACTTGAGACTCCTCTTCCGTGTCACATATGAGAATTCTGTTGATCAGATAGTCAGATAGTGTGACTCTTCTCTCGAGGTGGTGTGGCATGCTCAGTCTCTTTAGCGCATCCAAGATACAGAACCACCTTGCCGAGCTGAAGGCATTCTAGATGTTGAGTATGGCAACTAAGCAATAATTCTTCGCCTCTTTCTTCTATCCCGCGCCTAATGTGGCGTTTTCAACAGAGTTTACTACTAGGTTCACGGCGTCGAGTATCGAGCTCGACTTCTTAAAGCCACATTGGTTGTAACTTAGGGCGTCAACCATGGCAACCTCTATTATATTGAGTGCTTTGCAGTCCAGGTTTCTTCAGCGAATGCCCAACTTGCAAAGTGGACCGAATGATTGTGAGTCGTCCGACGTTTTTTCCGGTTTCCGGAGGAGTAGAAGCCTCTGCTTTCTTCATCGCTCAGCGAAGACTCCCGCCTTGAGACACTCAATGCACAGATCGATGAACTCTGGCAGTTCCCTGGTTACCGTCTTGAGGGTGACATTCGGAATACCAACTAGTCAAGGTACTTTCAGTCCTCCTGACAGCCTTAGCCAGCTCCTCTTCTGTGATAGGTGGAATGATTTCACGTTCCACGTCACCTGCGCAGAGATGGGCACAATCGGTTTTGAGTCGAAATCGGCAATCCACGATATATTACTACTCGCGAACTTACCCGAGGCAAAATATAAACACGCCGTGATTTTGTATTTTGCCTGGCTTAAAATCCAAGTCATCTTTACGGTTGGATTTTACACCGGTCGACATTCCAAAGCCCTTGGGACTTTGGATTTTGCTCGACTCGAAATACAAAATGCGTCGGGACTTTCCCGGACTCCAAGCACTTTTTGGCTTAAAATACCGGAAACCACATAAATAGTTGAAATTTCAATCATTTTAACATTGGGTAAATACTATTATCCACCGACACCGATAGGTGCGCGGTCGGTGCGCGGCTCTGGCGATCACACAAGTTAAGCAGCTTTCTTGGCGGCCAGTATTTGGATGGGTGACCGCTTAGCCGGGCGCTGGCTGGCGCACCGCTCGGTGAGCGGGAGGCCAGATTCTCTGAGGCCTCGGTGTATGAACGGAAGTAAATATTACTTCCGTTCATGCATCGGAAGATCGGAGTAATAAAAAGGGCCGTCTGGACCGGCACGGGTTTTCCGCAGTTTCCCCGTGCCCTCGGCGAATGCGGTACAGTGTAGCTAAGTCGGCTGCGGACGCACTGGAAGTTAGGTTAGCTTAGCGGAGGGCGGGTAGGAAAGTGATAGAAAGGGGAACTGAGAAGGGATAAAACGTAAGAACCCAATAGGGTATACGAGAAACAATGGCAAAATAAAAATAAAAATAAAAAAAAAATACTATTATCCATTTAAAATTGTCAAATGGATAAATAATTTTTTTTGTCTTTTTTTATGAGTGTGCATGGGTACATATAAATGAATAATTGAATGAATAAGCAAATACATTTTTTCTCTGCACTTACTTGCAGACACTCGCACACACTCGCACACACTCGCACACATCTGCACTCACTCGCAGACTTGAAAGAAGAAGAAAATCATTTAGTTATTTATTCATTTTATAATTAATTTATTTATCTATACGTACTCGTGTACCCTCATAAAAATAGACAGAAAAAAAATTATTTATGAATTTACTTATTTAGTCATGACAATTTTAAATGGATAATAGTATTTGGCGAATTTTAAACGATCCAAATTTCAACTGTTCATGTGATTTTCGGTATTTTAAGCCAGAGAGTACTTAAAGTCCGGGAAATTCCCGATGTATTTTGTATTTCGGGTCGGGCAAAATCCAAATCCCCAATGTATTTGGCGTTTTGTCCCGCGTTGAATCACGAGTTTGGGGCTTTAAGCTAGCGAAAATCCGAATTCCGTCCGGCTTTGGAATTTCGACCGGTGTAGAACCCAAGTGTAAACATGCTGTGGATTTTAATCCGGGCAAAATACAAAATCACAGCGTGTTTATATTTTGGCAAAAATAAACAAATCGCGAGTAAAAAAGGATTTTGAGCCGGTCATCAATTCCCAATCGACTGAAAGCCCCCCCACCCCCACCCCTGCACCTACGTAGTAAGCATATTCCGGAGCACCTGCGGCTCAGTCGGTGTCGATATTGGTTAGGTTTCCAGCGCTGACATGACCACTTTGTATGGTCCACCCGACGGGTTGTCATCCACTATGCTTAGTAACTCGTTCTAGCTCTTTTTTTTGTTGTTCGAGATGGCTTTGCTCAGCTTAGAGCTGGCTTCGTTCTGCTTTTGTTGTAATGCCGCGTGTGAGGTCTTTCCGCAGGCTCGTTCGGATTTCCTCCTTGCCTTGTGGTATTTCCCACGGAGCGTGGCTATCGTATCATTCTGCCAGTGCACCGCAGGGTGGTCATTGTTCTTTCGCTTTCTTGGCATGGTAACATCACACGTATCTGTGACCTTTGCAACAAGCCGCTCCATTTTCTTCGTCGCATCGCCCTGTTTAATAATCGCATGCTCCACGGCTAAGCGCAACATGTCCTCATCAAACGTACCCGCTCTTCATCCAGTTGCGTTTGATTTCTTCGGTGGTGGTCCACGCCGCTTTTGCTTCCATCGTGCATCTCATAGGCATGATGATAGATCAGTGTGCAGGTATCTGCCAACTTGCAGTTAGCACTTTCTCTTGGCAGGCTTGCCGAATGTCAGGCCCCCTATTGAGCGTGCTGTAACACTATGTTACGTCGCAAGCGTGTGTGGTAGGTCGAATATCGCAAAATGTCGATCTCTATGATCGATATGATAACGCAGACGCAGTACACGATAGAGCAAGTATGCAAGTGTCAACCGAAATACCGAAGGTACGTGCTCGGTTTCTGAGATAACTTGCTTTCTTTCTCTGTGGGAACACCGACTACACCGGACGGACCATCCTATCATCAGCCGCTCCATCGTGGTGAATAATCACTGAGCCACGAAAATACACGTGGACGCACGCATCGCTATTGAATTTGATCAGAATTCCCCGTATCGCACGTCGAAGAATCTACCCTCGGAAGAAACTGAGCCACCGATACCCAAAACCGTCGCCAGGAGATAAGTCAAAGGATTATATTCAAAGTTGTAATGTCGAAGTAGTTGAGGTCCAATGTATAATTTTTTTATTTAGTTCTGTTATGAAAGCGACGACGAGATGTATTCAATTGATAGATGGATGTTTGAGTGGGTGAGTAAATGGGTTATGTCATAATTTGAATATTGTTCATCATCTGTTTAATAAAAATAACTAAATGATAATAATTAATATATCCATGAATTTATGAAACCTTATAGAGCTTTGCCTCTGCTAAATGTAGGAGATTGAGCAGGACCAGGTCCAGTAGCGATAGGGCCTTCAGGACGGCTTGCCCTTTCCTGTCAGTCTTGACACTGCCTAAACATTACAGTCTCCAGCTATTACGAAAAGACTTCAAACTCTGGCATCCTTGATAATTCTGCCCTTGAATCCCTCTATTTTGAGGGATGGTCCTGCTTAGCGGCTGTACACATGACTTCATTGACCTAAGCCCGTACGAAACCGGATTGCGACTTCTCCATCGTTTTTCGGAAGTTGAATTTGCCACAGGACCAGAAAGCGACCCTGCCTATCGTGTCAGCTTTCCAATGTTGTCTGTTTCAGCATCTGTATGGCTCGGAGAGGGGAAGATTACGATATCTCTAGCGCCGAGATCTGATGAAATTTTCTCGTAGAACATCCCAAAATAATCCTAAACATGAGAACTAGAAATTTTGATACCTCACGTAGTTGTCCATATATAGAATAATACTTTACAATTTTTGTGACAAAATCAGATAAGTCAAATGTCTCAATATCGTTTAAAAAAAAACAAGCGAAACACGTTCCGAATATACCTCACTACTTAACCAGAGAAGGCCGAAAAAATCCGTTGGAACGATGTCTTTCAATCACCCAAAGTTCCATCCAAAATTGAAAAAAAATTTAATCTCCTACTCATATCCACCATTTGACCAGGATCACAATACAACCCAAACATTTGGGAGAGATGCGCTGCATTTCATCGAGAAATACTGTGAGGAAATGGGCCATCATTTGCCACTGAAACGTGCGCGCGGCTGTTCGATAGAGAAATTTATCGATGCTGCTGTTAATAGTAACGACGAAGAAAAACGAGAGCTGCACTAGGAAAGTACAAAATAAATAAGGTGAAACATTATTTTGAAAAATTACTTGAAAACCAAATACAACCTAACCTTGGTTTTCGGTTAAGTTAGGTTGGGTTTTCGGGTTATTTCTTTTCTCTATTGCGAATTGTGGGGACCAAAAAATTATTCTTCAAAAATAACCTAAAAACCCAATATCACCTTACCTAGGTTCTTTCAGGTAGCTTTAAATTTCTTTCTTTTGTTTATTCCAAAGTAAGCAAACCTTTTTTTTATAATTCTGTTTGATTGAAATTTTATTTTCCCAAAGGAATTCGGTATCTCGAAAACTAAGTGAAATATCGAAATTTCTTATTCGTTCCAGACTTATTTCAAGGTGTTCTACAAAGCAAGTGCATCACATCACGGCGGCAGAGATATCGTAATTTTGGCTTAGAGAGGGTCGCAAAATCTGACCTTAATTTTCGCACGGTCTGTTACATAACATCTAGTACTGCCTCACAGTGGTTCAGTTTTAGCTGCGAAAATCTCATATTCTCTTTCGGCTGAGCGCCTGCAGTGCCTGTGTGTAGGCTGGGCACCCACTGCTATGTGCCCGCAATCCATTATACCTTTCTCGCCGTAGAGCTCACGGTGAGGTTTATCCTCACGATTGATTATTTTGTGTTCCTCTTTTCCACATCTCGTGCACTCTACAGTTCTATTGTCCGCGCTCCAGCAGTCTCTCGAGAGTTGACTATGTTTTCAGCACTTAAAACACTTAGTGGGTTATCTGCTCTCGGATGCGGCAGACCGCCCTACCGATTTTCACCTTCCCTACTGTAGTGACCTTCTTTGCTGGCTCCGCAGTAAGTCTCAGGACCGCCTCTAAGGTACCTCCGTGCGCCTTTCGGACAGAATGCACTGAGATGACCCTTATTGCGCCTTCATTCCCGAGCTTGTTGCCCATGGCCAGGCAGGCAATGTCCTCTTCGGTGATTGATTTTTCGAGATCCTTAATCACCTCCCCTACTCTACTGCTCGACTCTGCTTCTTGGCCGAGTTTGCCTTCGACCGAACGATCGAGAAGAGCTGGTCCGTTCTGCCCAAGGCTGTCTTGTAGAGGACGAACATGAGATGTTCTGCGCTGTCCTTATGTACGTTTTTAATCACTCTTCCCGAGTCGGAATTCTTTTTTACCCTGCTGCGAATCTTGGCGTTCCATACTCCACCCTTTTTTATGATCAGGGCACGGAGGATGACTTTCGTGCTCCGCTGCCTGCGGACTTCCTTGCTTTTGTCAGCTTTCCACCCTTGATCTGCATCGTTTTCCTCCTTCTGTTGGCTCGACGCTTGGTCAGGATGTTGCGCCTCTTTCAACTTCCTCTTCGTTGTTTTTGGCTCAGACGGTTTAGTCTGCTCTGCATCATTGGCTTCCTGGTGTTTTTTTGAGGCCATATCCGAGGCTTCTTCGCCGCAGTCTTTCTCTTTGCAGCCATCGATTCAGCTGATGGAGCGGTGCGCCTTTTCCTCTTCACGCTTTACGGTTGTGTCTTCATGCCTGCCTCCAGGGTGTCTTGTTACTATATCCGTTGCAGTCCAGATGTGGTCAGCGTTGGCCCCATTCTCTTCTTCAGTAAGAGTTCCTCCTGGGATCGCTTCTGCATCCAGTTGATCCGCCTAGCTGAGGGAGCTTCGCATCCCAGACACCCTTTGAGAGATCTTGCAGTGGACGAATCCTTTGCCAGTGATGAAGTCGGCAAACTGCGTGAGCTGATCACCTTGTCCGTTTAGGGCTATCAGCATGTTATCCCCGTCCTCACTTTTAGCATATTTGGCCAAGTGGCCAACCTTGTTACCGTCATTACAGTCGCTTGTTGACGACGTCCCGAAACCTGTTTTCGCACTCGTCGAAGATGCCGATACTGGGGACCCGGACGCCTGCATCGTATTCGGCTTCCCCAACGGTGTACCTCCTATAGTCGATTCGTTGAAGAGCTTTTTCGCCCCCGATTTGTTGCAGAGATTCCTATCCCGGTCTGTAGTTATCTGTAGTATGTGTATATGTGCGCGTGCTCGTGTGTGCGCGTGCGCGTGTATGTGTGCGTGTGTAATGAAAAGCTTCATAACCTCTATGTCGTCCGCAATTTATTTAACTTATTGACGCAGCGTGATGAACTTAACAGCATTTTCTAATGCCGTTTTCAAAGGACCAGATTCTTCGATCTATTTGTAATATCTTACCGAGTAGCCAATAATATGAGGGATACGAGAAAACATCATATCAGAAAACATAGGCTTCCTAACATTTAACTAATGACAATGATGGGTGAAAATTTGGATAATAGGCAATGCGGTAAATGGAAAGTTTGTCCGCATGATATGTTGAATGTATAGTTTTATAATGATTAAACTCTGTGACTTGTTCGCGTCGTATGGAGCTGACCGTACATCCAGATTCACGTACGACCGGGAATAAGGAGGCCACGTGCGTGCGAAACCCGAGTGGTGGTCGTACACCAACAGACCTCACGAGAGTTATAAATAAACAGTTCGTACGAAAATCTTTCTCGCGTATAAGAGTACGGTACAGCACATCCTATATACGACGTATATATATAGATTCACATCGACCCACATATATACAACGCAAGAGCCGAATGGCATCCTCGACCGAATCTGCAATTCCGTTCGAAGAACACCGATTTTTACACAGACCGACTTGCAGAGGCTATGAATACGTAAGAACATTGATAAACCTCACGATAATTGATCGCCAAAGTAGCACCACTGTCGCAAGACCGATTTGTGCCTTTTGTGATGCAAATTCGTCAACTGTAACGACGAGAGTTTCCGCTCATTCAAAGTCGATTCAATGTTTAATCATCCGCACCAGTGGTGGGCAGCCCTCAAGTACATTTGTACTTGAAGAACCAAAGAAAAACGGAGTCGATTTGTACTTTGGGATTGGCAAATGTGAGAGTACGGAATACATTTGTACTTCGGACTTGGCAAACGCGGGAGAGCGGAGTACGGAGTACGGGGGCAATCGGGGGAGTACGGAGTACATTTGTACTTTGGAATTAGCAAACGCGGCAGTACGGAGTATATTTTTACTTCGTAGTGGCAAACGTGGAAGTACGGCGTACATTAGAAGTTTGTACTTGCGTACTCCTCAAGTACAAATATGGCTATCACAGCCCAAGATACGTTTTCACTCGAATAATTCTTGAAATAAGTGGATCCTTATTCGGTGTTACAATAAATACAAATAAATTTGAAGAGATGGAATAAATTATTGACAGGATAATAAAAAAATTAACGATTTTTTTTCCAGAATCGTATAACTTTTGTCACAAAATGCTATGCAGAAGGGAGTCGAAGGCTCGTCAAAAATCTATAAAAGATACATAAACCTTGCCCTTAGGTTTACACAATGCTAATGAGATCCTGGCACGTAGCGTCAAAATGTTGTCTTCACAAGAACGATGTGCTCCGAACCCCGCTTGAGCCTCAGGCAATATGTCAAAGCGTTCACACCAATGATTAAGTCTACACGCAATGATCTTCGTAAAAAATTTCGATTCCACGTTGGCTAAGGCAATCCCTCGATAATTTATCGGATCCTCCACTTCTCCTTTTTTATAAAATGGGATAACGTCTGCGTTGCTCCACTTCAAGGGCGTTTCTCGTTTTCCCATTATCCTATTAAATAATGTAACTATATAATCTATCCATTTCGGAGGCAAGCCTTTAAAAAAACTTGACTGGACCCCATCAGGCCCAGGCGCTTTGGTGGGTTTAGTGTTCCTGATCGCGTTGACCACTTTTTCTTTTAAGATTCTATCGTCTAGAATTGGATAGCTACAATCAAAAAATTGCGGGCGATTCAATTGCCGTAAAGGCATAATTGCGCGGTAGAATTTTTGCCAAATTTCAAACGAGATAGGGCATGGTTTGAAGATCCTCTTTCTAAACCTATCAACCGCGTCCCAGAAGTGTCTTGGGGATCAAGACTCAGAAATTGACCTAAGCAGATTTTCCGTGTAAACTTTTTTACATGCTTCAACTCTATTTGTGTATTCTTTTCGAAGTTTTTTGAAGCCTGCTTCGAGCTCGGTGGCCTTTTCTGTGTTATTTTTATCAGTCCAGACTCTATATGCTCTATGGATCTTTGTTCTTATATAACGTAATTCACTATTATACCAAGGCTTATTGTTTCGCTTCGAGCCCAATTCTGTCTTGCTAACGCTGAGCTTTAATTCAACACATACTTGCCAGATAGCTCCTATTAGTAACTCACTTTCCTTACTCACCTCGCCTTGGACCTGTGTCTTTTCTTCATTCATGCAGTTCGGAAATTCTTCACTTTTCTCTAAATCCCATTTCAACGATAGCGGCGCACTTGAAAAGCGGGGTATTTTTCATAGTTCGGTTCATTTTCTCTACGAGTTCTACTTTGACGGGTAGATGATCCGACGCTTCTACGTTCACCACGCGAAAGTCATATATCTGATTGATACAGCTCCTATTTATCCATACCAAGTCAATGGTTCGGTTGTTTGTCCCAACTATACTTATATACTTATTAACCTCAGCGGAATGAACTGTACTGCTAAGCCTGTTCTGTACAAACATTCTTTCTATACACACAAATGAATCTATTGTAGGGCTAAGTACATTTGCCACGTTCCCAAAAGTTTTTGCATTGGCGTTCTCTTTGGATTTGGCGTTCTGAATGGAGCCACGCATTCTCTTGGGAGTTCTGACTGCTTCCTGCATATGCGTAATACATTAACTATCGCTGTGGAATTCCTGGCGTTCCTCTCTTCATGGTTGCCTCTGGAGTTGCTGCGTCGCTGTTTGTCCTCCATGTTCTCCCTCGGTGAGTGGGCAGGTTCCCATCCCTGGCCATGCCGTTGTCTCTGGCGAAATGTCTCCACAAGACCGTCTCCTGTTTTCCACACAAACGTACGCTGGTTCACCTCCAGTCTTCCGAATCCCATTTTCACCGTGTTTCCTTTTGCTTTTTCTTCTCCAGCTATTTTTGCGATTTTCTTCTGCATTTCTGGGTCATGTACGGTTCTGTCGTGGTTAACAAATATTTTTGAGCCACGGAGCTTGTTTTTTTGCTCCATTACTTTTCTTTTTGGCTCGGAATTCGTTTGTTTCACCATGTTCATTTGGATTCCTTGCCAATGACTATTACCGCCTCTTGGATGCTCGCTGCGACTCCCAGTTCCTTGGCAAAAAACTCTTTGACGCCATCCTGCACATTTCGCTGGTCGAGATCCAATCCATGAATGATTAGATACATGATGTTTTCTATCTTGTCTATCGCGGTGGTCGCCTTGTGGCGCCTTTCCAGTTGCTCGATCCGGTCTTTGAAGGTTTGTTTTTCAACCTTCCACAGGATACTTTTCGTTCTCACTTCGTCTCGTACTGCATTGATTTGTTCGAGCGCTTCTTTTAGATTAATATTATCCTCACGTAGGTCCTCAACCGTTGCTGTGAGGTTTTCCAGTTTGCTGAGCAATTTCTGCCAAACCTTGTGTTCTCTGCTCCCCGCTGCTGGGTTCGGTGGAGAGGTTATGTTCACTCAGTGGACTGCTTGCACCGGCTGTTGGTGATACTGTTGACTTTTGGGGGCGTGTTATTGTCTTCAATGTATCTGTAATTTTCTGCGTCTTCCCCATGGAGCCGGGACCAATGGTTTTTTCCCCTCTTTTGCTTGTCATGCCGCGACGCTGTCCGCCGGGTGCCAGCGTCACCTCACCTCACTTTATTGCGGTCGGCTGCGTGGGTTACCGTTCGATATCTGGAGTTCTAATCTTCGTTCATAATAGCTACAGTGGTTCTTGCCGATTTAGCTTACGGTTTACTCACTTACTTGGTATAATATCGGTATCGAGACAACGATCGTAATCAATTAATATAGGAACCCTTCGGACAGAGCTCGCCGCGTCCAGCCGTACCGCCGTATTTCATCGAACATTGAAATTCTGGGAAAACTCGAATTGTTTGGAATTAAGAAATATATATACAATGAGTGTAAAAAGTATTCGGACACCGACCATTTATCGAATAAATAAATTTTTTCAATGATTGATGATATTTTTGCGCTCCGAAATGTGGGGTACTATTGGTAAGGGTCAGCAGCAACTATTCCACTTATTAGAACGACATCTTATTTTTCTGTAACTGAGGGATTCATTAATAAGGATGGCAGTTAAAATTAAGCGCAAAAAGTATTCAGACACATAAATAAAAAGTCGTATTCAACGACATTTCGAGGACAATCACCCTTTCTTTCTTTTTATCATCTGGTAGGGTTTCTACGATGTCTTATTATTATCTCGTGCCAGTTTGGCATCAATGGGACAAATTTTTCGCAGACGGTACGACTAATCTTCTCCCATTCTGCGGATAGTGCGATTTTCAAGTCATTTTTATTTTGTATCGGCCGTTTTCGAACATTTTGCCCCAAAACATTCCAAAGATGCTTGATGGGATTAATGTCTGGGGACTGAGGAGTAGTTTCGAGGCACTTAGGGGTGTTGTAGAGCAGCCGAAGTCTTGTAGTCAGCGCCTTGTCTTTAGGATCGTTATCCATTCTTTCGACGGACGGCTGCAAATTTTGCTTTAGGATATCGATATACATTTTGTGGTCCATTATCCCATCGATAAACAAGAATTTCCCCACTCCTGTTGCGCTCATACACTCCCACACGACCACAGAACCCCCACCGTGCTTTACTGTCGGAACCGAATTTCGTTTCTCCAACGCGGTATTCTTTTCCCTTCATACTTTTGCCCTTCCATCCGATCTAAAAATATTAAACTTGCTCTCATCCGTGGATATAACTCGTTTCCAATACTCCAATGGCCGATCGATATTTTCTTTGGCGAAGCAAAGTCTTTTTTCCTATTCGTCTCATATATCCAGCATTGCTTCCTGGGTACTTGTCCATGTAACCCCGATTAACGCAATATATTTCTCACCGAGATTGCACATATGTTTATCTTGAGCTCGGTTTACACCCGATTCCGGAGCTGGGTAGCACTTAAACGAGGATTTATCTCCATTTGTCTGACAATAAAACGCTTTGTAGTTTCACTTACAGCCGATAATCTACCCTTGCGTGCTTTGTTTTTGACCGATTTGGTTTTCCTGTATCGATCTATTATAGTACAAATGGTACTTCCAGGTCTCCCCACAGCTTTACTGATTTTTTTCAACGATTCGCACTGATTATGAAGCCTAATTATAATTTTCCGCTCCTGTTCAATCGCTTCGGAGCTTTTCCGACCCATTTCGTCGGTTTTGAGAAGCCTACTAATGTTTTTTTTTCAAACGGAGATTTGTTGAGAAGGTCATGCTCACTAGTGCCAGCGACCGAGATGTGATGCCGCTGAAATATTGTAAGCAAAGGCACGTGGTAAACGAATTCTATCTCGTCTGTCCGAATCCTTTTTGCGCGTTCCTCTCACTGACATCCCCATGATTCAATTGGTTCCCCAGTGATTATTGAATGAAATGTCGTTCTGATAAATGTAATCGTTCCTGCTAACCCTTACCAAGAGTGCCTCGAATTTTCGAGCGAAAAAATATCATAAATTCTCAGAGAAAAAAAAAGATTCACCTGACAAATGGTCCATGTCCGAATACTTTTTACACTCACTGTGTACGAGAGATTCCACCTATTCGAGTACCGGTTTCGGGTGTCGATCTCAGCGATCTTTTTGTAACTTCGAGAAATGGAAACCCCCATTGAAAAATGAACTCTGAATTTATTTTTAGATTTTTCCCTTGGTTATGTTCGCTGTAATTGTATGGGTAGTTCCGTGAATTTTTTGTTTTTTTTTTCATTAGTTTTTCAATGTGTTTTGAAAAAAAAAAAAATTAGTCTCGACCGCGTTTTCTATGTCAAGAAAGCTCAGCTTTTCGAAAAAAAAAGAAAAACCTTTTTGGGCCTTAAGAAATTACTTAAAATTGCATTTTAAATATAAAAGTAAATTTTCCGGCCAATGCGGATTCCAAAAATTTTGAAAGGATTTTTTTCGAAAAGCTGAGAAAATTTCACACAATTTATGTAGATGGGATCTCTATAATAACTCGTTGAGTCACCAAACGTATGACAAAACGACTAAAACCTTAATTTATATTTTTTCATTTTTAAATGATTCGTATTACTTGACCCATTTTGTTGTAACCCCTTTTTCTGAAGAGTTATTCGACCGTATATTTTTAAATAGAACACGCTGTTTATATATCCGAATTGTTCGTCTTAAAGGAATAGATCAATGCCAACCTGGAAGTTCTTTCCTTTCGTCCCGGAAATCACCTTTTTACGTGAGAAGATTTTTCCACCCATAAAATAAATTATGGAAAAATGTTTTCTTGCTATTTCTGTTCGATGGTCACCCAAATTGTGTCAGGAGGTAAAGAGTGATACGTGATAACGTGGTTATTCGTCAAACCAATCGTCATCTCAGCGTCACATTGTTTGCACATACTTGTAGCGAGTATGTGTTCTACGAGCGATGGAGTTTGGACCCGACGCACACTCAACGCACGACAGCACCTTTTCTGATACAATTATCAACTATGCGATCGTAATGAACCCAACAACACGTAGAATTAGCGAATTTGTTACCGCGCATGAAGTATCACGCGCAACACTCTCCGAACTTACGTTTGAGGAGCACCAATCACTACGAGTTTCGAGAATACAATTTGCCGAGAAACGACAAGAATACGAATATGGAATGACTCGCGTTGACACTCCTTCATTCGGCGGACCACGTAACGGACTGGAAGAACAACAATACGTGAAAACGGAGAAGTTGAAAAATGTTATTAAGCTCCAATACTCGTGGCATGTGACAAACTCGTGACTGCAGATCTTTTTCCACGAATGGTATCGACTGTTCCTTTGTCGACTTGTGCGGTTTTTTAGTATGTATGCATAACTTAATGCTTCCCCACAGATTTAGGTGTACCCTTGTTTCCTTTTCCCTTCACAATTTCTCGTAATTCTACCTGAATGTTTTTTTACAACCTCTTTATTTTACCTCATTTTCTGCGTATCTCCTGTCTCCTGTCTTTAATTCTACATTATTTCGAATTCGTCTTTATAAGTGCTGATGATAATTTAAAGAATTCTTACAAAAGTATGTTATATACGGGGAGAACAAAACATTGAAGTTGATTGCAATGTAATTGCGTTGTGTCTCGAGCGTTCGATATTTAAAAGAACCTGTGAATAATTTTACAATAATCCATCAGAGCGAAATAAAAAATCTCTTCATCTTTATTAAAAATGCTCGCTTTAAAAATGTTATTGTCATTATATTTGTATTACATTGTATTATTCTAGTTTCTCTCATCCACCGCATTTTAAAAGTCGGATATCGAGAGAGCACAGGTCGCGGATACTCGTCTTGAGTCCTGCAGACTTAACCTAATTATGAAATAGTATATTAAGCAACGAGTGCGGAAAGCCGGCCATTACCCACGATGGCGGCGAAGCCGCCCGAGTTCTTACGATCCGTCTTGTTCGGCAGACAGCGAGCAATTGGCACTACCAACAACGTCACCCTACTCTAGGATAGTTGAAGTGAATTATGGTTAGGGTCCGGACCCAAAATTCAGGTATACGTGCTCAGGAGAGGGGAATGAATTTCGCGTGGGGTAGCTGGCTACCCCACTATACCCGTCTAGGGTTAAAATAATTATTATCTTACAACCTCCAAAAGTATTACAGAATTTCAGTGCGACTCACCTCTCATTCCAATACATGGCCGAAGAAAATATTTAAATGTAATCAAAACCAGTGACGATAGAATCGTTGTATCCAAAAAAAATTTATTGCAAAGTTTGGATCGCACTTTACACACAAACTATGCTTTTGAATGCTTTGTTATTATTTATCTTGCACGACAAATGGTTTCTGGTTATTGGCTCTTCAACCCTACAACGAACTATTTTATTCAATCGACGATATTTCGCCACACGTTCTCTATCTTTATCGTTCACAGCTGTTTTCGTATGGCAGGTTGACTGATCATCATCGACCGCCATCACTCACGATAAGGAATACTCGGAAAACATATATGAATGTATGAATGTCGCGATGTCGATGACGGTAGAATAATCACGTCTGATCAGACAGGCTTGTTGTCGCTATGACCACTGACGTAGATGCGATAACTCTGAAATCGTTTTTTTTATGAAATGGAAATTTCGAATATTTTAATCATATAAAAAATCTGATGTCTCCCGTATAGCAACACCTGCGGCATTGACGCTGGTCCCAATCGAAATATAAAAAAATGACGCTCCCAACTGCAGCGAAACATTTACGAACAACGCTCTGAATCGATAAAATGTGAACTGCGTGACGTCATAACTTGGTTAAAAGGAACAGGTTTCCAGTATATAAGACTGCAGTCGCGTCTCGTGAGTCAGCCAGTAAGGTAGGTAAATGGACTTCTCTCGAGACACTACCGAGCTTCTTGATATCCGACGGATCGTTCAATGGCAACGACTCAGAATCGAGGTTTCAAATTCAAAAGAACGTACGAGTTATCCTCGTACACGGTAGACATGCCTTCATAAAATTGAAACGTCGATAATCATGCCGTTGAATTATCAAAAGATCGTCGCAAATATTGTAAACGTTTTTTTTACGTGATAATTGGAATTATTGTTATCTTTTTTTGGAAGCCAATCTACCCGAGAAATGTAATCCGTGAAGTTGTTTATAATGCTGTTAGAACGGAGATAATGAAAATCAATTAGCATAGCTCTTGTCACGCGCATCGACTATTGGCAAATTCCGGGAGAGTACTGTCATCGTTCGTTGTACGCGACACGTTTGTTTCCGCATACAGAGAAACAATGCGTACAGATAAAGTAGAACACTTTTCCGAGCGAATATGACTTCCTCGAGACTCGGTGCTACAAGTCCAAAAAAAATGTTAAATATCAAATTCGAAAGTACAAGAGTTGGTAAAATCGATAGCGTATAACTATTTATTACATTTTCGAATAAATTCATTTTCATTAATTCTAACTCATTCGATGTATCAATGAATGCATTTTTTAGAAATAAGAAACGGTTAATTGAGAGAGAAATTTATATTTATAATAATAAATACTTGGATTTCCGTAATATATATGCGTTAGGATTTTCTCTTTAATTTAATAAAAATTCTCTAAATCATTCGAATGAATGTACGAATCGTGTCGTTATGTGAAATGGAGTATTCGAGTCTCGTTATTTTCCATTTCTTAACCATGAATAAAAAGACCTCAACAAAATATATTCGAGGGAAAAAAGTTCGAGGCAAGAAAAGTTAGCTCTCGGGACTTCAGAAGCTCCTTCATATTTCACTCAGACCCTCAAACCGTTATTTATTTGTATTCTATATCAATCAAACGAAACACAGACTCGAATTAATATATTATTGTACAATTATCTCGTTTATTACATTTTCGGTGTTTAAAAAAATGCATTTTTATTACGGATCCATTATTTTAATACAGATTTTCCCGTCTAGAATCTGGGACTTAGCAGACTTAGCAGCGATTTAGCATTGCTCCTTACTAATTGTTTCTGCTAACAAAAAAAATCAGTTCAATTACCGAACAGCTTGAAATCGAATTGTTTTAGCCGAATAGTTGTAAAATTCGATTGGGATGATCCTACTGAGGTCTTAGTAGTTTCTACCTACCCCGTAGATTGTATAGAATATAAAATAATTGAATAAAAAGTAATTGATATTTGCTATCCGCAGTCGAGTCCGTTCAACGTTCCCACACCGCACGTGCAAGCACAACATGCGCTGGATTCACGGTTTCACCCGAGTGTCTCGACCGAAATGATTACCGCGGATTACCGGACGAGAACTCGTGGCCTACCGCCTATGAAAGCAGGAATATCATAATAATAAAATAAATGTATATACGAGAGGCACATCAGACTAAAAGATTCCTTAAGGTCGTACACGAGCGTAAGTGCTGTACATTAGAGTGTTCCTTATATTGGGCTTAGACGAATTTTGACTCCCCCCCAATTGGCTCTAAATCATTTTTAAAAAAGTTCCCTAAATTGGCCGCCCGCCATCTTTGAAACCGACCATTACCAGCAGGGGTCATTTATCCCCTTTGAAATACACAAGATTTTATAGTAATATGCCTATTTGGGTCTCTTGAAATCATCTTAAAACCCAAGAAGTATCTCAAGGAGTCCGTAGTATCGGGTAGGTCTCGAAATCCAGAATCTCACTCTGCCGAAAACGTATATATAGATATAGTGGCGTAGCTCGCTTCACGCGTTGTACCGCGTGAAGATGGTTTTCGGCCGAATGAGATTCGGGATTTCGAGACCTACCCGTAGTATCTTTGTGCACGAAAAAAAAATCTTACGGTTTGACTTCGAAATCGTTATGGGTCATTCTACGCCGATATATAAACATGCTTTTCGGTTTCTTCTTATTTCCCGATAATTTTGTCAGAAAATTTTTTAAATTTGAAATATTGATCCTGAAATTCAAAATACTGATCTTAAAAGCCATATTGGTAATTCCGACTCAATTTGTTTTTTTTTCTTCTTTCGGTTCTCCAGTTTCCGAATAATTTTGTCGAAAAAAATGTAAAATATCCGATCTCATTCTCAAGATCAAAAATACTGGTCTTGAAATTTATATGGACCATTCCGACTCAAAACACTATTTATTTTTCGTTTCGAAAATTTCAATAGTAAAAGTACACTCAACTCTCGTTCGTGACTTCTCGTTATTTCCATATCAATTTCAAGACCAGTATTTCCAATCTTGAGAATGAGATCGCATATTTTGAATTTTCTTTCGATAAAATAATTCGGAAACCGGAGAAAAAACGAAAGAAGAAATAAAAACAAAGTGAGTCGGGATGACCAATATGGATTTCAAGATCGGTATTTTGAATTTTAGGATCGATATTTCAAATCTGAAAGGTTTCCTGACAAAATTATCCGGAAATGAGGAGAAACCGAAAAACATGTTTATATATCGGCGTGGAATGGCCCATAACCATTTCAAAGTCAAACCGTAAGATTTTTTTATTTATGCACAAAGGTGTTACGGACTCATTGAGATACTTCTTGGATTTTTAAGATGATTTCAAGAGACCCAAATAGGCATATTACTATAAAATCCTGTGTATTTCAAACGGGAAAAATGATCCCTGCTGATAATGGCCGGTTTCAAAGATGGCGGGCTGCCCATTTAGGGAACTTTTTTTTTAATTATTTGAACCCAATCTGGGGGGGGGGGGGTCAAAATTCGTCCGAGCCCCATATAAGGACCACTCTACTGTCCATATATATGTTTATATGTGTAAATATATATATTTACGTTCCATAACATATGTAGAAATAAAGTGCAAATCAAGTCCAATTAAGTACAAAATGAGGTTTTAGTTGTTATTCCAAACATTTGTTTTTATTACACGAGTTATTACAGAGATCTCAACTTGATTTCTAGGTATATTATGTAAGATTTTCTCAGCTTATAAAAAAAAATATTTTTTAATCTTTTTTACATACACATTAGCCGAAAAATCGACTTTTATGTTTCAAATGCGATTTTAAGTAATTTTTTAAGGCCAAAAAATGATTTTGTATCTTTTTCGGAAAGCTGACCCTTTGTCATCTAGATACCCACCCATACATAACGTGCTCCTGGACGAAGAAGGAAAACACCAGAAGAAGAAAATAAAAACGCCTCGTGCAACCGATTCACCACAACTTTTGGTATTGCACGCCAGAAGAGGGACCCAAGGTTTGCGAAAATGAAAAGCCTCGTCTTTAAAACTTCGTCTCGCAACCCGGGGATTAATATTTACTGCAACTGTCACGACAGACTTCCGAACCTGAGAGATGTAAGAAGTGATGAACCATAAACGGTTGATTTCATCCTGATTCGTAGGGTATGGGTGATAGATAACTTGAGCTATATTTTCTCAAATATGTAACAAGATGGATTACGAATAATAATATTAATTATATAATATTATTTATATTATTGCTGACTGCATTTTTTATTTTCACTGGCGTGACTGGCTAACTGATTATTGAATCTTATAGGTGGTTTGAATGAGACTGATTAAAACTCAAACAGTCCTATTGGCTCAGGATATGTTATCTACGGAGGTTTGTAACGGGCGCTGACGGCTCCAGAACTCCTTCGAGAACGGATATAGAAAATTTGCAATTGTTCGTTTCGATCAAGTATGGAATAAAATATTCTGACAAAAAGGGTTATTAATAGTACAGGAAATTATAATGGAAGATTTCGGCATGATTTCAAAACTACTGTAAAGTTATCTGAGCGCGAAAACAAATTGGCATTTTGTTTTTCATAATAAATTCTATAACTAAATTCGATCCATTATTTATTTATTATAATTTCTTAACCAACAATGTGTGATTATTAATATTTTATTGCCACTGTAGCTTATTATCTATGGACCGCATGAGAACAAAAAATCCAATACTATATTATTCGCTCAAGAAACAGTGGAAATAATTGAAATTGAAAAAAAAAATAGTCGGGTACTGATAGCCCCACCATACCGCAAACGGATAAAAGAACACAATTTTAAATATTTAATAACATACTTTTTATATACATGGATTGTCCATGTTAGTCGAGTTGCTCGGTATAATAGCAAACTAGCTTACACAATGCACAACTGCAAGACAACTGATGATGAAATGTCAATTTATACAGTAAATGTTGTATTTTTAACAGCAATTTAGATAATCTAAAGGCAACACCGGATGTAGCTATTGTGTTGATAAATCGGTATTTGATTAACAATCAAAAAACATTTTTGCAAAAAAAAAATCATTCAAATATCTTGCATTTATAATTATGCGCAGATGTAACGATAATTTTGCTCTCAAGGCTCGATGGTTCCTTTCCTGAGACATAAACATCACGACGTCCGGCGTAGCAGAATAAAATAAAAAGCTGATAAAATAACCTTGATAATTGCTCGAAAAGGCTACAGCTCGGAATGTCCTGTTTCGTGAGCACTCGAGTGAATATTTATCCGTTTGGCTGGATGACGAAGAGCCCGGAATTGGCAGAGACTCGAGTATACTATTGGTCGTTTAAGTAAATGCGATATAGCGTATATTGCACACAGTCGGAATGCGATTTATACTCGAGGGTTTAAGCTCCATTGATTTTTATTCAACACATGTTTGGATTTATTATTTTATTTATAATTGCCGATACGTTGGGGCGACAAACCCAACTGGCATTATTTGCCAGATTTTTCATACCGATAGACCTTCCAAGGTGGTTCCGGGTAAGATGGGGGATAACTGAAGAAACGATTTTTAAGCCGCCATCCCATACGAGATTTTATGTACAGAAGCGCAATCACGCCAAAGAGAGCTGCATCATTTCATCAAATGGATCCAAACAAAGGTAATGAAAATTACCATACACAGAGCAGAGATAGTCATATAATTCGCCATCAAATTGATTCCTCGCTGGAATCTTATTTTTACGAAATGTCATCAAATCAAATATGTTGCATATGTAGGAGGTTACTACAACAATTAGTTCAAACTAATCAGAGATTTTTTTTTAAATTTCTTTCGGTCAAGTGAGCTGGCATCGTACCTGAAATTCATGATTTACATTTACAGAATTATTGGGTCATATAAAAAGTATCCGCGGTTTTTTGCCACTAAATGCACGGAAAAAACCGCAGAGACTTTTTATTTGACCCAATATTATACGGTATAATGTTTCAAAAGTTCTTTTCAGTGAATGCCCCTCATTCGTAGAAGGATTAACTTTTACTGTGATAATGAAACTATGGGCATCTCTGTCTCAATTACCCTATACGATTATTTCGATATCTCAGCATCATCGAATCAACCTCCAGGATTCCGGTTTTCGTTGGAGGACCGTTGCTCTTCCGAGCTTGTTGGCTAAACAATAATTTGAAGAAAATAAAAATGAAAATATAGGCGACCACAAGATTGTTTCCTTGGATATAGGTTGAGTTCCGGGTTAGCAAATAAAAATTATTGCCAATAAGCCGCACGGAAAGGTATCTCTGACAATACCATAAATTAAAACAATCATTGATTCGTAGATTATACGATGTTATACCTTGCCTCGGACTCTCGTCGGTGTGAGGACCCTCATTCGAGAGCGATAGTTGTTATGTATACGTATGTAGCTACAGAGTGTTCGAAACCCGACGGAATTGTGAAAACGGCCTTGCCACTCGAGGCGTACGAGTTGCGCCACCTAATAACTAATGGATTGACTCATCAACGCTTCTCCTCTTCATCGATGAGACTTTTTAGGCCGAGCCGAAGTCTCGGTGCGGCCAAATACGATTAGGAGCTTCGTTCGAATATTTTTTCGGATCGTTGCGCAAGATTATATATCACCGCGTTTCGCGTTCGAATTTGACCCTAGAAATAGATAAGGCTATGAAGTTGTGAAAATGAATAAAAAATAATTTATGGCACTTGTTGACTTATTTGGCTAAACGATTTATTTGACCACAAAAAAGTGCAACCCCGGTATTAAATGAAAGTATCGTTTCAGTTCTAGAAATGAATCCTTGAGTTCGAATTTGTGTACCGAACCTTACTAGATTATACAAAAATATTGAACAAAGTTTCAGCTTGCACAGTGAATTTCTTATTATTTCGGCAAATCGCCACCAGTGAATTAAGAACCCACCAGCTAGAAGATAATTAAATGCGATCATAGTCGTACCTATTTCATAGAATATATTCGAAAACAAAAGTTGACCTTTCTCAAATTTGGCTGCTAAATTTTCTCAAGTTTTTCATTATTTTCACTAAAATAAAAATTGGAGAAAAATCGAACAAACAGTATAAAACGTATGCGGAAAAGCGTTATAAAGTAAAAGTTTGCATCTTGCTTTGTCACTTGATTGATTTTGTGTTCCCCGTCGAGCTTCTACTAGCGAACAGACGAAAGACACGAGGCGGCAGTGAGCGAGATTTCACTTTGCTACTATTTTGACATTCGGAGGATCAGTAGTTTTGTTTTTTTATTCTCGTCTTTGCATTCATTTTTTCTCAAATTGCAGTCAAGATTCAAGCAACATTATAAAGTTCTAAAAATCGAAATACAATAAAAATTTTAGAATTCACCTCGACAGCGACGAAATTCGATCCAAGACAACAATTATAGCCTAGTTGGATTTTTGACGACTTGTTTGGTTGAAAAACTAAGAATGTGCCGAAGCTGGCTAAATGCGAAACAAAACTTCTTGTCTCACAAAAATTAATTTCCGATTTAAATTTTCGTCATCAAGTTTTAAATGTCACGCTCCGTCCTAGAAGGGGACATTTTTAACAAATAGGCTTCTAAAATTGCGACTATTCTGATTGGAATACATAAAAAAATATAGAAGAAATTTAACCCATTGAGTGTGCAACTTGGCTACAGCCGCGGACACAGAAGTGGCCAAGAATGGGTAAAAAAGAAAAGTCATCAGATTTCCATGAAACTTCATATCCACAAGTTTTAGGTATCGCTGAATCCGAAAATGATGTCGGAATTTCAAAATTCAAAATGGCGGATCCAATATGGTGAATCGAAATTACAATATCGGTGGATTTTCATGAAACTTGGTATCTACAAGTTCTTCGTATCGCTGAATCCAAATATGATGTCAACATTTCGAAATTCAAAATGGCGGGTCCAATATGGCAGATCAAAATTACAATATCGGTGGATTTTCATGAAACTTGGTATCAACAAGTTTTTTATATCGCTGAATCAAAATATAATGTAAAAATTTTGAAATTAAAAATGACGGATCCAATATGGCGGATCGCTATCACAATATCGGCGGATTTTCATGAAAGTTGGTATCTACAAGTGTTTATATCGCTGAATCCAAATATGATGTGAACGTTCTGAACTTGAAAACACACCTTAAAGGCAGTTATTGAAAAACTGATTTATACACTTAGAGAATACTTTTTGTCGGAAAAGAATCACTTTCTAGACCTTAAAATTAGCTAGTGAATTCACGTTCTTTGGATAAAAAATGCATTGAATTCAGGACCCCAGGATGTTTTACGAGGAGGCTTTCATAGAATTTCACACTCCATATATTTTTTGTATTTAATTATGTATTCATTTTTATTATATTTTTCGATATGTTCATATTTTTCGTTTTTTATGTTGCTTATTTCCGTTGCCCTTGAGTAACGTAGTGACGTGATAACTTGAGCTCATGTAGTATAAATCAGTTTTCCAATAATTGCTTCCAAGGTGTGTTCTTAATTTCCAAATTTCGACATATTCGGATTCAGCGATACAAAGAACTTATAGATACCAAATTTCATGAAAATCCACCGATATTGTAATTTCGCTCCGCCATAATGGATCCGCCATTTTGAGTTTCGAAGTTTTGACATCATACTTGGATTCAGCGATATAAAAAACGTGTAGATACCAAGTTTCATGAAAATTGACTTATTTTTTGCGATTTCGATCCGCCATGTTGGATTTGCCATCTTGAATTTTGGAATGCTGATATCATTTTCGAATTCAGAGGCCGAAAAAACTTCACGATACCACATTCCAAGAAGATTGAAGAAGTCTTAATCGACTTTTTTAAAGATGCGGCTATAGCCGCGTTACCCATTTTTGGCCACTTCTTGGTCGGCACGGCTATAGCCGCGCTCCACACGCAACGGGTTAACAAAAACAAGAGACTTTTTGAGAGAAAGGAAAACTGTCTATTTTGCGGAGAATGAGATGCGAACATTCCCCCTGCATACATCACAGCTCTCGCGTCGAAGATGCGAAGCCCCAATATATTATTGAATATGAAAATAAAAAAACTTCAATGTGTTATTTCTTTTGTGTAGCAGTGCATTGCATCCCGATGGGTCAGTCGTACGATGTGGGTCAGCATTGCTTTGTAACGATTCCGCTACGTCTTTAATTTTATTTTATGACACAAGAAATTTTAAGCGATATGAAGGGTTACTACAAGAAATAAATGAAATAAAACAAGACGGTGATTTTTATATAATATTTCCGGTACTCTCTATTTTTTGTTATAATGCGGAATACGTCAACGCTCGCTCTTACAACATTCGCACACCAACATACCACATTCATACATTAACAAAATCGAAATAGGGATTCGGTAAATTTAATGTTTTCAGACGATGATTTTCAAATATAATTTTTGCACGGTTCGAGATGAGTTTAGTTGTTCGATAGTTTTAAAGTGCGAATTTTACTCATCTTTTTGCGTGGACGTCTCTCGTTGGCTCTCTCTCCTCTGGGGGGTTTGCGGCTCTCGTTGGCTCCGAATATGCCGATGGGATTTGAACGATGATGATTCTTTTTTTTGTTTGATAAGTGCGAGGTTCGGTGGTGATATCCAAGCACGTTTGTCGTCGTTCCTCCACCGTATATAAGCTCGGATGATAGACGTATACCGGTCGACGTCCCCAGAGAGAAAGAGAATGAGCCCGCACCGGTCACTTGCCACTTGGACGTCGGTTACGTTTTGGAGCACGCGCAATTATAAATATGAGCAACCGCATGCGCGGAATATCATGGTTTCGATTATTGGTCAAAGACCAATTCTTGAACGGCGCGAATATATAAACGCTTCGACAACCTTACAATATCCCCCTTATTTGTGTGGATGTCACATTTGCATTAACACAAATACTCTCAGTTCAATTCGGGGCGTATTTCGGGTGAACCCTTTACATGGTCAATTATTCCTCAGATCTTGCACGTCAAATCGATTGTCATCTTATTACTAGTGATACAACATTTATTTATTTATCGTTTTCTCTCACACGTTCCATTCTATTTACATTTTCCTTCACACATTCGATTCTATATTTATTTATCGTTTTCTCTCACACGTTCCATTCTATTTACATTTTCCTTCACACATTCGATTCTATTTACATGTTTTCGGATTATATCGTCACAACGTTTTTTGTTGCAATGGGCACGCCTGATTGTACCGGGGCGTTGCAAGCGGAATAATTATATTTTCGTAAATTACTTCGATTGTAAATTCCTATAATTTTATCCTCGTCATTAACGTCAGACAATCGAAATGCATTCGGCGCAACCACCTTTGTTACTTTATATGGGCCTTCATAAATATGGAAAAATTTCCGCGTAACCCGATTCAAAGCGTTAGATAAGCGAGGCACCTTTAACAACACAAAATCTCCTTCCTCGATTACCACTCCCGATATTTTCGTTTGTTTCTTACATCTTCTCTCAAAATCGTGCCTCATATTATTATTGGCACGCATAATCATAATATCGTGATTCAATGGTTCATTCGGGGGAAACTTTACGAGCTTTTGAATTTGATCAGTGACTTTCTGTCCGAAATGCAACTCACAAGGAGCATAGCCTGTGCTATAATGAACAACGGTATTCAGTAACGTTTCGATAGTTGGAATACATCGAGCCCACCTTGTATGTCGATCGGAGCAAAGAGTTCTAAATAACCGGCCTAACTCGCGCATTACCCGTTCTGCAGGATTTGACTGTGGATGACGCACGGACGAAAAGCATACAGCTATTCCTTGCTTTTCTAACGCGATACGCCAATGTGGCGAAGAAAATTGGGTCCCATTATCCGACAATATTTTCCTTGGCTTACCCATGCGAGGAACATAGTTTTCCAATATTTTCTTTAGAGACGCCTGAGTGGTGGCATTTCGTATGGGATAAAGACATACATATTTCGAGAACACGTCCAGTACCACAAAGATATATTGGACACCTCCTGATGACCGCGGCAAAGGCCCATAAAAATCAACGGCTACGAGATCGCATGGATTATTAGACTCAACCCGATGAAATCGTCCCTCCATGGCAATATTTATCGGTTTGACACGCTGACAAAGGTCACAACTTAATATATATTTTTTAACTTCAGATGCCATGTTCGGCCAATAATAATAATTTTGCATATGTTTTATCGTTTTATACACGCCGGCATGTCCTAATTTGTGATGTTCAGCTTCTATTACTAGTTTGGTAAGCGTCGTTGGAATCGCTATTTGCCAATTACCTCGTGCCTCATCTCTCCGAAACAATACATTTTCATGTATTGCATGATACGTGTCGACTATTCCGTTTCTTAATTTGTCCGCAATAATTTCGAGTTTTTCATCTGCTTTCTGCAATTCCGATAATCTTTTTAATTCGTTTTTATAAATATCGTTTTTTAATAGTGCAATCGCGACCAATGTATCCGGCTTAGTGGAGTCTTCCGGTAAAGCAAGACACGCGCCGATATTCCCGATAAGCAATTTGTCAGGGTTTTCCTCCAAAAATCGACTCTCCGGATGTCGACTGAAAAAATCCGCGACAATATTGTCTTTTCCTCGACAATATGTTACCGTAAAATCGTATTGTTGCAATAACAATATCCATCTTTGTAATCTAAGACTATGAAATTGACACGTACGCAGAAAAGTTAGACTTTTATGATCGGTTATAACCTCGAATCGGACGCCCATTAGATAAACTCGAAACTTAGTGACGGAATAAACAATAGCCAACAGTTCCTTTTCAGTTGTTGTATATCGTTTCTCCGTACTTGCAAGACATCGACTCGTTAACGAAATTACGTATGAATTATTAGACGCGTCAGTTTGATAAAGAACACCACTTATGCCACTATCGCTCGCATCAGTTTGCAACTTATACGTTGCGCCAGGGATCCTGTGGCTTAACGCTACGCAGTTGACGAAACTATGTTTTAATTTTTTAAAAGCTATCGTATGATTCTCCGTCCAATTCCAAGCAACATCCTTTCGAAGCAAATCACGAAACGGTTCTACATGTTCGGCATATTTTACACTAAATTGTCGATAGAAATTGCACATTCCTAAAAATTGCTGCAATTGCCTTTTTCTTTTTGGGGTTTCGAACTCTACAATCCTATTAACTTTTTGTGGATCAGGGATTACTCCCTCTGGTGAAATGACAAAACCAAGAAACGGTAGCGAGTTTCTACAAAACAACGATTTTTCTATACGCAACGTAAAATTGTATTTCAACAATCTGTCAAAAATCATAGCCAAGTGATTGAGGTGATCCTCGAAATTCTTGGATGATATTAGCAGATCATCGATATAACACGTAAGAAAGTTGTCGAAATCGTGTCCGAGAGCGAGATTCAACGCGCGTATGAAGCCACTCCCAGCGGTTTTCACACCGAAAGGTACTCGACAAAATTGATAAAGAGTCGTATCATGTAAAAATGCGGTGTACGGTCTCGATTCCTTCGCGAGAGGAATTTGCCAGTATCCGTGAGCAAGATCTACCGATGACATTAATTTTACACCGTGAAACTTCTGTAAAAGGTCGCTAATTATCGGGGGAGTTTCGTTATCGGATTCAATGATATCATTTAGTGCTCTTGCATCTAAGCACAATCGCACCGTTCCGTCTTTCTTTTTTACGACGTGCAATGGATTACAATATTGACTTTCAGAACGTTCTATAATTCCGGCAGACAACATATTTACTATTTCGTGGCTTACCGCGTCTCGAGATGCAAATGGAACGGGGTATGATTTTTTAACGAACGGCTTATGCTTGATAACCTTCAATCTATGCGTATATATAGTCGTCCCTTCAACTTTATCTAAGAATAGTCTTTTGTATTTTTGCAACATTTGAATAACTTGATCGCTCTGTTCCGTGCTTAGTCCCTTTAGCTGACGCGCGACCTCCTGCAAACCATCATGGAAATTATCGCGGCTCTCATCTACTCCGATATTGCGCAATCCCAACATCGCGTTATCAATTTGTTCAACTTGATCATTAATTTCTTCAACATCATCATTATCATCATCAAAAATATTATTAACATTATAATCTTCATTATCAAAAATATTATCAACATTATTATTTTCATTATTCGTTTCATTTTCGTCGTAATCGACAATATTTTCATTTTTATTTTCATCGTAATCGACAATATTTTCATTTTTATTTTCATCGTAACGAACATAATTTTTATTCATTTCTTTATTATTTTCCCTACATAATTCATCGTCATCGTGAGAACTCACAAACAATTCATCACCCTTGAAAGTCAAAGGTTTCACTGTCATCTTGACGTGATCCTCACAAACTGAATCAGATTTTTCCGAATCATCAAGCTGAACACTATAAACATATACGTAGATTGCGTTATTCGTTTCGATAGTAACCACTCTTCCCGACGATTCGCAGTAGAAAGAGACCAAGTTACGGGGAACGATTGTCGCTTTAATTGTCAACTCTTGCGTTTCGTAATTTAATATGGCACGGTTCTTAATTAGCCAATCGTGACCAAAAATCATTTGTTCCGACAGACGGGGGATGACTAAAAACGCAGATCGGCATACTATAGTTCCTATTTTTACGTCAATCAATATTTGTCGGCGAACGTGAGTAGCTTTAGCACCGATTGCTGTTACGACATAAACATTTACGACCGGTAACTCCATGATTTCGTTAGTGGCAACCAATTCTTTCCAAAACCGCTCGGATACGCATGTTACTTGGCTCCCAGTATCAATCAATGACGAAACTTCTACTCCGAATGCTTTTATTTTAACCGACAAACATTTCGATGTTATATTTTCCGAATCATTCTGATCGTGACTATTGACATCATTCGCGAGGTCCTCATTAAAATCATACATAGCGCGACACACTGACGGACCTGTATTTAGCGTGTCGTTTGTTGGTTTAAATCATACCCGATATTATTTCTATTGTTATTATTGCCGTGATTACTTGCTCCAAGGTTCGGCGGCGGATAACGAGTATCGGGAAGCGAATAGTTCGAGCGGTTCGGCAACTGTGTTTGTTGTGATTGATAATGATAACGACCTTCGTCGTTCCTTTGCGAGTTATTTCTGTTACGCGACGAATATTCATTGCGTCTATGAAAATTTCGGTTATAATTTGATTTATGCGGACCGTGTTCGACTCGAATTTGCTGTAAGCGTCGTGGATATTGGTTTTCTCCCTGATTACGATTGTATTCCCACCCGTTATATTTTTTCTCCGATTCACGTTCCTTATGTACGCCATCCAGCCGCGCCAAAGCCTGCGCCAATTCTTCTACCTCATATTGTACTGACGCCAATGCTTCGCGTACCCGGCTCGGGAACTGTTGCACGATCGAGAATATTATTTCGTACTCGGTGAGCTCAGGTTCGAAAAATCTAGCAGCTCTCATTTGCTTATAAAAATATTCCTGCATGTTACCGTCACTGTTCCGGTAACGTCGAGAAAGCCACTGATTTTTCAATTTAACACGAATTGGAATAGAGTAGAACTCTTTCAAAAATGCTTCACGAAATGCACGGTAGGTTTTAAATGTTTGAGTACCCGAATTCACCCATATTTTAGCTCGGCCATCTAATAGATTTTCCGTAACAATTATTTTATGTTCTTCTCTTACGTTTTTGAAATTAAAATATTTTTCCAAGTCTATCAAAAATTCGTTCGGATTTCCCGTATTTTCATCACTAAATTTAGGTGGTTTAACGTCCAAATGCAAATATTGTAAATGGTTAATTACTCCGCTTACCACACGATCCTCGGTATCCCCCTGCTCCTTCGCAGTACCTCGTTTATTTGTCTTTCCTCTCGTATTGCCGGCTGGCGGTATGGCATTACGTGCGTTTTCAATTTCGGCACGCGTTTCTTCGAGTTTTTGCTGTTCTTCTCTCAGACGTGCCCATTCCAATCGAAGCTCATCTTCCGCGGTGATTATCGCGTCGTCATTGTTATCGCTATTCGACCCGTGATTCTTCGATGTTTTTGTTTTGCTCGCAGGCGAGTGAGACACAGACATTTCTATATAATCGAAAAGTAAATTAATATGATATATACAATATGGTTCGTGACGACAAAAGTCGTGCCTCGAGTTGGGCGCCAAAAGATGTAACGATTCCGCTACGTCTTTAATTTTATTTTATGACACAAGAAATTTTAAGCGATATGAAGGGTTACTACAAGAAATAAATGAAATAAAACAAGACGGTGATTTTTATATAATATTTCCGGTACTCTCTATTTTTTGTTATAATGCGGAATACGTCAACGCTCGCTCTTACAACATTCGCACACCAACATACCACATTCATACATTAACAAAATCGAAATAGGGATTCGGTAAATTTAATGTTTTCAGACGATGATTTTCAAATATAATTTTTGCACGGTTCGAGATGAGTTTAGTTGTTCGATAGTTTTAAAGTGCGAATTTTACTCATCTTTTTGCGTGGACGTCTCTCGTTGGCTCTCTCTCCTCTGGGGGGTTTGCGGCTCTCGTTGGCTCCGAATATGCCGATGGGATTTGAACGATGATGATTCTTTTTTTTGTTTGATAAGTGCGAGGTTCGGTGGTGATATCCAAGCACGTTTGTCGTCGTTCCTCCACCGTATATAAGCTCGGATGATAGACGTATACCGGTCGACGTCCCCAGAGAGAAAGAGAATGAGCCCGCACCGGTCACTTGCCACTTGGACGTCGGTTACGTTTTGGAGCACGCGCAATTATAAATATGAGCAACCGCATGCGCGGAATATCATGGTTTCGATTATTGGTCAAAGACCAATTCTTGAACGGCGCGAATATATAAACGCTTCGACAACCTTACAGCTTGGATAAGACAGAAAGGAGCAACAACTCTATGCACGACTTTCGGACTTTCGACTTTCGTCACGATCAAACTCTATTAATCGTTTCTTGTTGCCGATAATTAGTGACTGTAACAGTAGCACCGGGCGCCTTAAGTTTCACAGCATCAGCGTATCGAACGCAAGCGGACAATTTGAACGCACGTATAATGGTATAAGTTGCCTGATCGTAAGCTTTGTTTCGAAATTCATGGCTATCCGGTCGATGCCTCTTTCACGCTCAACCTCGATTTAATTCAACAACGTATCCAACCTGTTATTCCTCCCCGATAACTTTGAATAACCGTCGTATAACGAGAAAAGCCCAACAAAATCGACGACATCACAATATTTTATTTTTGTTCCTGTTCGTAACTGCATTTATCCCGATCAAATAAATACTCGACCCGGATTCTATCAAAACAAACATGACCGATTTTCAATATTCTCATTAACAGTAGCGTCTTTCTGTGATTTTGATTCCACCAATAGGAGATCAGGGCAGGTCAACAGTAGGAAGAGATTCTTTTATTATTTTCTTTGCTTCAGTTTAGAAATATTTCTTTCTTCTTGCTGTTTTTGTTTTTGTAGACTATGAAGATTATTTAGCGCTGCGTCGGTGAATGTCCAATAAATCAATACTTAGTTGACAAATATCTGTGGTTTGGAGGGAAAACCACATAAGTCTATAAATAAGTTTTCGAGATCTAACAGAGAAATTATATTATGTATTGGAAATATATTACTATTGAATATACAATACCATCGAAAATATTAATATCAAAGGTAGCATTAGGTAAGATTCAAGTAGTCTGTAACTTATGGATTCAAAGTAACCCGTTAGACTTATTCAGTTTAGCCTTCAAAATAGACTTATTTGGTTAGGTTCATCTCGTTTATTCCGTCCTATTTGAGCAATTTGCTGCATCCTTCTGACTTGAAACGACGTTTGCATTCTAAATTACAAGAAGCTTACTGAATCTCATTTTTTGAAACAATGGACGTATTCGGTCTTGCCTCCAAACCACAGATATAGTCTAGCATTAGAGGAGTTATACCAATTACTGGCCAGGAGCCGTGCCTAAAATAAAGATTAATAGCCACACGGCTGATTTTCGATAGATTTTCGGTGTAACCACGCTAGAGCTTATCCGTTTGAAGCACTCGATCGCTTCCGCGTTCGACAACTATAAACAAGGTATACGATATACGAGCGATTATCGTCAAACCGAGACATTAATTTTGGACGCGCACAAATCGAACTAATCCTGGTGATAAAGACGCAGTTGTACGAACCGTACGCGGAAAATATTGACTCGTGATCGGTCGATATAAGGCCATCACAACGTCACCATGACTGACGGTAAAATACAGATATCGAGCCTTATGCGTAATGTCGTCGAATGCAAGCTCCAGTTTAGTATACGAAGACGCGACGATCACGATCGATAAAACGAGTTAGCAATTCGGCCCCGGGCCATATGTCAGAGTAACTTTTCCTGATTGCCCTATTCAAACGATGCGATAGCATTTTTGCGGATATTTATTTTTGTACAGGAAGAACGTTCTTTTAGAGACTCAAAGGCGACTTTTCACTTGCTGACCTCGTTTCAGTCACAGCAATCTGAATTAATTTTGTTTCCTGTACATGTTTTATTAAGGGCGGGATAAGGTTAATTCGGCGAAAAAGAAGCATGTTTTCAAAATTTTTTTCTGGCGATACAAGTAGTGTAAATTTATTTAATCGATTTCCATATAATAATACAACATTTAAACAATATTTTTCTAAATTTTCATCCCAAAGTATTAAAAATTAAGCGGGTGACAGTGAATCTCCGTAGGCGCCTCGAAAAAAAGTTGCTTTGCGGTGTTCATCATAACTCGAAAAAGAATCATCTGAAACAAAAAAATCAAAATGCATTCGTTAAAGGAGATGTTTCTCGAGGTAATCGCGAGGAGATTTTTTTTATTTTTTATTTTTTCGTAGCACTTGGAAGCAAAAAAAAACCGATTTTCGCTATAAAAATCAGCTAATTTCTTGCTGTAAAATTAATAATTATTAAAAAAAAAGCTCTCGACAATTCCTGGTAAATAATGTGAAAAAGTAGTGTGCAAAGTTTCAAAACGATTGGTCCAGTAGATTTTGCGTTATCGTGAACACGGACTTAAAAAATGTCAAGTTTCAGGAAAACGCTTTGAAGTTTTGCGCACTGAAAAATTCGAAATAAAACTGGATAGTTTTCTTATACTCACACAGAGTCGTCGATGCCAGGTCCGTAGAGCAAAAAGCTTTCATCGACATGATCTAGAGATTCTTTTTGCCTACGCAAAACTCTTTCTTCTTTACTGTCGTACGCCGCTTGCTCCTCTGCGCTAGTAATTCGTAATAAAAATCCGGCCCGGAGCAACGGACACTCAAATACTCATAACGTCGTCAATTTTGCTCCAATCGACTTGAAATTTTTACAGAATATTCTTGAGATATTATGCATTCAGTTGAAAAAATAAACAAAAAATGCAGAAAAAAATTTTAATACCTTACCCCGCTCTTAAGCACATCCAATGTTATCAAGAGTATAGACATTCAAATTGATATTTAAACCATGCCAGCATCAGGAAATAAAAATTGACATGAAATTTTGCCATATTTATTACATTAATTCATATTTAATGCTTGTGATCAACCGAATGGCAATCATTCAAGTAACGACGAGCTTTTCCGAAAACATCGAGAAATAACATTCAGAGAAAATGTCCGGATGTATGTAAGTGTGTCTGTGTGTTGGTGTGTGCGTGTATGTAACGACCCTCCAAAATTCGAACGTCTATAACTCGAGAACGGTTTAAGCTACAGCGCTCAAATTCGCCACAGCTGTGGTGCTTTAAAATCTCCACTCATCTCTGTATCTAGTTTTGCAACACTCTACGCAGCCCCTCAAATTTGATAAAGTTTTGAGCTTTTCAAAAAATGTCTGTACGCACACTAACGTCCGCAAATGAGATTTTCTTCTAAATAGTTTTTCACAAATAGAGTTATGCACACGGATGTTTGGTATTGCATTTGAGCGAATCAGTCAAGGAGTTCGGATTTCATGATATTTTGAATTTTTCGAAAAATCAACTTTATGACACGCTGCGCATAAAAATGCGGTTTTACGCACCTTTTGACATAAAAATTCGTACGATACTCGTACGAAAAACGTTTTCTGGACTCGTGTGATTGCAACACCCGCCTTCGGCTCATTCTGCAAACTCACACTCGTCAGAAATTTTTTTTTCGTACTAGTGTCATAATGTACTATTGTCGTTCTATCTGCCGCTAACTCCAGTCAATCGAAGCACAATTTCATATGAGTGTAATCGAGTGGTGTCGGAATTTCCGTGGTTTCCGCCTTCAAAAATAATCAACATGAATAGAAAAAAAATCGGTCGCAATTGGGAATTTGTCCGATAAGTCAAACTCAGGGCGACGAGCAATCGAATTTTATATGGAAAAATGGATGCATTTGGAATTTCGTTGGGAACGTATTTTATTATTTCAAGACTATGCATGATACAAAAATGTTTTTCGACTCTTTTGTAGAAAATGTAATGCTCTACAAAAAGAGGTTTCTAGTCAAATTTTCGTGAATCTAATATTTATTACGTAAAAATGGCTTTTCATGGCTGCCTCAAAAAAGCAACTTTTTGCGAATTACGTAATAAATATTAGATTCACGAAAATTTTACAAGATACATTTTTCGTAGAACATTAAATTTTCTACAAAACTGTCAAATAAAATTTTCTCATCAAGGATAGTTTTTTTTTGCTTTTTAAGCCAACCATGAAAAGCCATTTTTTTGCAAATTACGTAATAAATATTGGATTCGCGAAAATTTCGCAAGAAAGTTTTTTTGTAGAGCATTAAATTTCCTACAAAATTGTTGGATAACATTTTTTTCATCATGTATAGTTTTGAAGTAATGAAAAATGTTCCTAACAAAATTCCAAATGCAAGCATTTTCCCATATAAAATTCATGTATAGTTTTCAAGTAATGAAAAATTTTCCCAACAAAATTCCAAATGCATGCATTTTCCTATATAAAATTCGATTGCTCGTCGCCCAAGGTTAGACTTATCGGACAAATTCCCGATTGCGACTAGTTTTTTTTCTATTTATGTTCATTACTTTTGAAGGCGGAAACCACGGAAATTCCGACATCAGCCAATTAAGAACCACCCTAGTGTATAATATTATTTATATATTATATACATAAAATTTTACGAAGGTTGGCCAAACGGATCGAATTTAAAATTGAAAAATACTTAACCGAACGTGTTAAAATCCACAAACGTACATAAGCTAACGTTTACCTTTATCCGTTACTTTTTGTGGCTGAATTTGGTAGAAATTGAATGACGCGGTTAAATTATGGAAACAACTTGCAAGTTGGAACTTGCGATTTGCTTCCTCCGAATCGTAAATATTCAACGGATATTCCGTCATGAGGAGGCCAGAAGGAAGATGCTCCTTCATAGCTTCCTTATTCTTGAATCCTCATAAAGCAATCTTCGTTAACTGCAGCCTTTTAATTAAATTATTGAATCAGTGGTTTCTGTGTATTCGATAGATAATAATGTACTTATTCATGAAACTTACATGAGCTCATGTCTACTCTATTTTGCACAAAGAAATATTGGAGAGCATGCTATTAATGAATAACTGGGCAAAGGCGACAAACTTGGCCACCCACCTTCGGTGGCCACACAATGGCGGTGACAAACAACGCATAGCCCCGATCTAAACCCTTCGACGAATGTTGTAGAAGGAGATCGAATATTCATACAAGTCAATACTTCTATGTATAATTATATAATTGATCCAGTATTTTCATTGTAGAGCGAAGTGAAAAAATTCGGCTCGATTTCACTGTTAATATTGCTTAGAGTTGTAAAACACAATGGAATTACATATTCATCTGAATGGTTTACAGCCCGACGTTATCATTGTTCGAAATGATTTATCCGCTACGACAGAATAAAATCTTAAAAAACCCCGGATTTCTGAAAAGTCCGTCTGGGGTCAATGGTCGTGATGATCTCGATGTGGACTCATGTGCGATGGCGTTGAATCCGACCGACGCTTCTGCCGGTTGGAAAGTCACGGAATAATCTTCGGGCAGTGCAAACTGGATGCGGAACAAAGAGCTCGGAAGGCCCACGAAAAAGTCAAAGGCCTCGGTCTCCATCGTTCTCAAGGTTGAAACAAAGAAGTACTTTGCCGAGGTGCAACGAAACTTATGCGCTACATTCTGAGTAATGAGTCAATGTCGTGGGCGTGATAAGTAAATATTAATTTGCTTTCGATACGTGTTTGTACACGATTTATGTGGTTATCCATACAATAAGAAGTTGGTTGACAGACAATAATATCTTGAAATATATTAGTTGTACCGGATATTATCCTATATGTTTCCATATTTGTACATTTTTCATCCAAAATCCATTGATATTTATTGACTTTTGCTGGTGTTTGAATGTTATGAAAAACTATTCAGTTTGCAAGACTTTCGATCAGTGCAGACACTATTTCAAAACAATAAAAATCTATCCTATACAGGGTGTCCAATTTTAATCTTACATTTAATTTATCTCGAAAAATACTACTCCGATCGAAAATTGAGTACAACAAAACTTGAAGGGCCTGGAAGGGGACGTACAAAAAATTTTTTTTTTTTCAGTCGAAAATCCAAAATGGCGGTTTTAAGGTGGCTGGCATGTTTTTTTTAAATGGAACCATACTTATTTCTTCGCATCAAAAATGTTGTCATGTCAAAACTGACAACTTTTGTGAGAAACTTTTTTCGATAAATCTCATAATTTTTTAGGTTAGAACACAATCTTTCAATTGACTATTTTAGCGTTATCCAGGATGTACCACGAGGAGGTAAAGTCATTAACATCCCATGTGTAAGTGTAAGTGTAAGTGTAAGTGTAAGTGTAAGTGTAAGTGTAAGTGTAAGTGTAAGTGTAAGTGTAAGTGTAAGTGTAAGTGTAAGTGTAAGTGTAAGTGTAAGTGTAAGTGTAAGTGTAAGTGTAAGTGTAAGTGTAAGTGTAAGTGTAAGTGTAAGTGTAAGTGTAAGTGTAAGTGTAAGTGTAAGTGTAAGTGTAAGTGTAAGTGTAAGTGTAAGTGTAAGTGTAAGTGTAAGTGTAAGTGTAAGTGTAAGTGTAAGTGTAAGTGTAATTGTAAGTGTAAGTGTAAGTGTAAGTGTAAGTGTAAGTGTAAGTGTAAGTGTAAGTGCAAGTGCAAGTGTAAGTGTAAGTGTAAGTGTAAGTTTAAGAGTAAGTGTAAGTGCAAGTGTAAGTGTAAGTGTAAGTGCGTGTGTGTGGAACACTCACAAAGATTAGGTCTCTGCGGCTCGTCACTTCCGCAGTATTTTTCGACTCCAAACCCTCTTTGTGACCGTACTCCGAACCCTTTCTAAAGTGTTTGAATAATTTTCAACCAGACGATTCTTCATTAGTTTTAAGATTGTCAGACACGAATTGTGTCAACAAACCCTTACTCTTTTTTTGAATCGTCGAAAGTTTTAGAACGCAAGCACGTTATAGCGAAAGTCGAGTGTAAAAGTTATGAGACGTTTTCAACCCCCCTCCCAATAGGTAACCACTTGAGATATTCTCTTACGAAAAGTCGATGGCTTTGAAAGACGAGTTCAGGCATGCTTAAACATGAATGGTGAAATATTTAAACATCTTTAGAAAGGGTTCGGAGTACGGTCACAAAGAGGGTTTGGAGTCGAAAAATACTGCGGAAGTGACGAGCCGCAGAGACCTAATCTTTGTGAGTGTTCCACACGCACGCACTTACACTTACACTTACACTTGCACTTACTCTTAAACTTACACTTACACTTACACTTACACTTACACGTGGGATGTTAATGACTTTACCTCCTCGTGGTACATCCTGGATAACGCTAAAATAGTCAATTGAAAAATTGTGTTCTAACCTAGAAATTATGAATTTTATCACAAAACGTTTATTACAAAAGTCGTCAGTTTTAACATGACAAAAGTTTTGTTGCAAAGAAATAAGTATGGTTCCATTAAAAAAAAACATGTTAGCCACCTTAAAATCGCCATTTTGGATTTTCGACCGAAAAAAAAAATTTTTTTGTACGTCCCCTTTTAGGCCCTTCAAGTTTTGTTATACTTAATTTTCGATGGGAGTAGTATTTTTCGAGATAAATTAAATGTAAGATTAAAATTGGACACCCTGTATATTGTTAGGTAAATTGACCATCTACTATTCATACAGAATTATACACTCTTCATTTTATCACACATAAAAATATTCTAACTTTCGAATGGAATCGCGTGGACAAGTGAAAAATACCTTTTCATGGTGATAAATAAGTGGCATTAATTGAGACCCTCAATTCAGGGTTTGCCTGAGTGGTTGCCGGACAATGACTAACCTCTCTTCTATTAAACTCCTATTTTAACTTGACTCCATAAATTCTTATTTTGCGATTTTTTTTAAGTAGAATAATTCGACTGAATTCCCATTATATTTTATTAAGACGAAAGAAGTTATGAATTTGAAACCTATTTATGTTTTTTTTTGTGCCTAGCAATAATTCGGGCCTCAATAGATTTGAAAAAACTACAGTTCTTTAATTCTTTTTTCCACTTTCTTCCACAACATTCCCAAAGTAAAAAATATATATCGTTCAACCAATATAAGTATCGAACCATTAAAAAATTGTAAAATTCCGTTCCTACGAACGGAAATTTGTAGCCCTATTGAGCAGGCAAATCTGCTGTTTGGAGAAGTATTCAATTCTTCCAAATACCACGTTTCTTATTGGATTAGATGGTTTTGAAGTTTAAATTCATTGTTTTCGCAGCATCAGGTTTGATAGTTTTATAAACTCAACATTACAAGTCGGCTCCTCGGGTTTCAATTGGAGTGTTGATTTTTTTTCGATTGTCCAGGCCCTCTTTGTTGGAATTTTTTTTGTTGATTACCAATGTTTCAGATTTTTCATGCGTAACTTAATGACTCGTTACAAATTAGGTAAAAATGTCCACCACACCTTTTTTATTGCGTATTTTTTTGGAAATTAGCAAGTTGGTGGTCACGAATATCGATCACATTTTTGTATTTCACGGTAACGGTTTAAACTTTTTTCTTTGCTAAGGCCACGACTAAAGCCGTCCCTTGGCCAATAATTGGATATTATCGAAGAATCAACGTTATCGATCAAACACACGTAAACTCCAAGAGATTAAGGCCAAATTCGCTTGAGCCATAGAACATCATTTAGCCGTACTAAGTATAGAATTTGGTGACGGTCGGTAAAAAGGTCGAATGTAGAGGTTTTTTTTATTTATTTGAAGTTTAATCGTTTTAAATTAAAAAAACCTTTAACGAACCATGCCGAATTTTCTAAACACGTATATACGACAGTGCCGTGCAAATTCATTAGAACGGAACATTTTTCTTTATTTATTAGTCATACTATCTGAGAATCACAAAAATATATACTTTTATGATGAGTTCGGTTATAAATGTGACCTTCTTTTTATTTTATTACCTACTTAACTCTTTTCGGCATAGAATTGAAGTTTTGGCATGCTCCCTTAATTTCGCCATCATATAGCACACTTTAATTACAGCGCTTATCATGCTATTTTTCGTCGGTTCACTCCTTGGCTTAATTGTAAGTGGACTGGAAAATTGTTTGTTCCAATTAATTTGCACGGCACTGTATCACAATTCTGAGATATTCCGTAGCAATTTGGCTAATATCGGGGGACCTGTAAAGTCTTCAGAAAACTCGGAATGTTCATAATTGTACGTGAAAACTCAACAGGAATCTGAACAAAGTCGTGGTGAACCCGAATACAATTAGTTTATTACCAAGTAAAAAGACGTTTCCACGTACTATGATATAAATGTTTTGGCTTTATGTAATTGTCAATATTTGGAGGTTAATTAGTCGGTTGAAAAATAACAATTAAATTAAGCACTTGAACTGTTTGACAATAAAAGGAAGAGTATGCTAGCGGAGTTCCTTTATAACGACGGCAGAATGCGCGATAATAATTTCTTATCGAGAAGTGTGCATCACCTCAAAGTCAGGGGGATCAGTTGGCAATTTACCCTTATTATTCCTATACTGATTTATGGTATTCAAAAAAGGTTACTTCTCTTGTTCAAAAAAAAACAACAATACAAAACGGAGTTTTCTGCGACTGTACATTTGCAAACGTCGACAAGAGCAAAATTCGAAATTTGCTCGTCACGAAATTCGTCGCCTCAGTCGTATCTCTGAAATAACATTTACATTTACACGTGACTATTTTGACATGAAGAAATGTTAAGCCGAAGTTCGGCATTATTTGCCGAAACGAATAAGTGATTATAGAATTAATTGAAATGCGTTGAAAATGTAGAGTAATCACATAGTTTATATATGTATGTAGTTCATTGATACAAGTACTTTACGATTTTTTACAATCATCGTAGTTATAGAAAACTGCGTAATTGCATAAAGAGTAACGGGACTCCTGCCGCCTGCTTTTCTAAAAATATATAACTACGTGTAACGAGAGCTGCACGTGGATGACATTCACCGGCATCGTGGGAGTGAGAAAATTGTCCACGAGCCAGAGATTTTTCTCCGGTCTATCTCGAGGACACGCTGTGAAAGAAAATTTGGCGAAAGACCACTCGTCTCTCGCGGACTCGTGCCGCTGGCAGCCACGCGCCGCGCTAAAAGCGTAATTCTTCTGCGACGTGAAACGGCCGAACACACGTGGTCGCGTCGTAACTATCGCATTAAAAATGTTTCACGCGAGCGTGGTACGCTTTCTTGAGTTCTCGAACTATTTGTCAGCGCATGATAAACTACTTACGACTATTTCTCATTTCCGTTATGATTAATTTTTATGACGAAAATAACCTATTTCATTACGATTCCACGACTAGCTTTTTCGATCGACAGTGTGTCATTAAACTGTGACAAAAAATGTGGAGACGATATATTTTCAAAGGCTGTCTGAATACATCTGCAAAGTGGCAGTTCAGATCGAAAGTTGTTTAACGTTCGCTGTGAGGCGCTGAACCGACCCCAACAAAGGCTAGCCTGTATTTGTTATAACACGCAACACAATTATTCAACTTGTCACTCTATTGAGCGGTATTTTAAGATGCCCAATCGGACTCGTTTTTCTCTTAAAGTGGCGTGTCTCGATAGTATCATCTCAGGTTTTTAGCAAATAATATTAAAAATTATAATAGTTATCATCGTTCCAGTGAAAAAAAATATTTTTTTTCGCTTATGTGCTCAACTTTCTTTCCGTTCTCATACTCCAAATCCAATTTTACGATTAAATCTGTTGGGGTTATTCGAAAAGATGTTTGAAACAGTTTTTAAGTTTCTTTGACTTGGAAAAATAAATATCTTCGTTGCAGCGAGTATTTGAAGTAGTGAAGAGTCAAGCCGGGACGTAGAAATCACAACCACACGTGTTGAGTGTAGAATGTCAGAACATTCCCTAACTCGAGATATGCGGCAGATAACTGAACTATTGTAGAACAATTACAGAAACAGTTTCAATTTATTTTCGAAATCTGCCGGTTAGTTCAGAATATAAGGTAGAAACTGAAAACTTTGGAGTTCTTATGATTTTATGAACCAGTAATACAAAAATCGAGATGATAAATTGTTATAATAAATTCAATAAAAGATATAAACGATTAAACAATTTCTTTGGATTTGTATGGACCTCCCGGAAAACTCTTCAGAAAATCTATCCAACTTGAACTAGATTATCTTTTGAAATTGGTTACTTTTTTCTATTTGTTTCGGAATTTTTTGTATAGTAACAATACAAAAGTTTGCAGTTTCGTGCATATTGCTATAAAATAAATGACAAAATTGGTTCCGCATTATTGATCAAAGAATCCCCTTTTACTATCATATTCCCCGACAGTTTTCATCTTCACGTGACTGTCGCGCTTAAGGGGGTACATCCGTGTAGATTGCCGGAAAAGTAGGTGAATTTTGTGAATTATTATCTCAAAAACTATTCGTCCGATTGAATTCAAATTGGTTTTATTTGAAAGTATATACATTGAGGTATGTTGACAATTTTTTATATAAATATATCGTGAATGCGAGCGCTGTTATTCTGGCCGGCGTAAAACAACTTTGTCGTCGGCATGGTTTGCGGTTCCCACTTTTTCTCGCAGTCGGTTGGTCTGAAACAAAAATTTCAAGAAGATTCTTAAAGTGTAACGTCTTGAGCTGTTCGGCACGTAGGATTTTTTTTTAAAATAATTTTTTTTTTTATAAAAAAAAGGTCGTAAATTGAGGTTAAAAAGTGAATTTCAATTTCAATCAAGCGCCATTTTGTGAAAAAAAAAAATCCGACGTGTCGAACAGCTCAAGACGTTACAAATAAAACCAACTTGAATTCAATCGGACGAATAGTTTTTGAGATAATAATTCACAAAATTCACCTACTTCTCCGGCAATCTACAGAGATGTACCCCCTTAATATCCGTATGACGCGCGAAAAATAAGTGCCGCACTCAAGAAGTTACACGACTCGGCGGACATCAATAAAAGATGGGAAATGCAATCGCACGACGGTAGTCGGAGTGCATGCACGGCCTGTCGATCCAATGCATAATAACAATAGCATTGAGTGAGTGAAATGACATCCTGTTCAACACACAATGGAATACGGAATAATCCGAGGTGTGCATTGATTTTTGGAAATCCGGTTCAACTCGACAGTTGTATAAAAATTGAGGCTGTGAAAAGAATTCGCTGACGAGAAGTTCATACGTTTTCTCCAGATTCAACAGATCAATCCAAGACGATTCGACGATTGTCCAGGATCTTTCTTTCTATCTTGATTGAGTTACTAGGCAACCCCTTCTTTCTTTCTTATCACTGATCCAAACATCGAAACGTTCGCCCGAAGTGAACGTAGCGTCGAATAATCTTGAGTCTCATTTCGTATTCCGTGTGCGTGAGACAAAAGTTGAGCTGCACCCAAACATAATCGTCGGAATGATCGTTAATTTTTTTATCGATCACCAAGGCAATTAATTCTGTGATTCAATTCAAGCTCACCGTACAACGGACGACTATTGCGGAAAGCAGATGAAAAGTATAATAGAATAAAGTGTTCGGAGAGGACCGACGTTGGTCTAATTAGCCGCATCGTCGTTGCAGACTCGTGTGTACGAAAACACTGCTGGAGGCCGGCGTCGTCCTGGCGCCTCGACGGAATTGAACAGGTGCCGCTGCCGGCGACTCTACTTATTCTATTTTGCCCTTTGCGTCAGACGAAACGTATAACTTACCGGTAACGTATGGAGATAGAACGATATGCAGGCACATGACGCCGTTGGAATAATACCAAAAAAATTATAACAAAACAAAAAGTGACGAGCGGTAGATGATACGGGCTCTGTTTCGACGTCACGGTGGGCATGGCCGCGGCTTTAGTTCTCGAATGACAACGACGAACGCAGTTCAAATCGTTCGCAAGCAAAGGGAGGAAAAGGAATCTAACTGCGTGATACATTGAATTGGAGACGAGGCAGAGAGCGCATCGAGTTCGTACGATGCTTCGTGTGATTGCCTATATATCCTATTTGAATCGCGTATCCAGAAGATCGGGACTAGTTAGACTAGTTTCAAAGCATCGATTTTCTAGCAGTTTCATAAAAGACCGGGTCGTAGAAAGTTATTACAACATTAGATTTCATCCGTCTGCCATCTGCATCGTCAATTCAAGGGTCTTAGAACCTTGTACTAAGAGAATATCTGAAGAAAATAAATTAAAAAATGTCTTCCTATTTTTCGAAACGTTTAAGAGAATCGGAATTTTGATACAATAAAATTAACGATTGTGTCAAAAATGTTCGTCCCAATGGAACACAATCCGGTTCAAGTGCGAGTTTGACTCGCGCCCCGAGGTTTCGTACCGTTAGATTATCGTAGAACTTAATAAGTAATCACTTATTTCCTTTACTTGTTCTGTGACTCCTTCCTTTGGGCCAAATCTTAAGATTCTAGGTAAACCGGAAGTACCCTATAGGTTTTGGTCATCAGTGTTGAAATCGAAGATGGGCGCATTTGAGGGAAACAGTATTGAAATGGTGTTCTTAAATTCTAAGTGTTTTCTCACTCTGTATTCCTTTCGATTTTGAATACTAAGTGGTTTTTCACTCGACATTTATTTCAAGGTCAAGTGGAAACTCACTTGAATTCGGCCGTTGAAACTCTTTCTACTCCCCTCCCCCTTTTGCGAGTTATAATCGAGGAACGGAAAATCCGTCGATTTTCAGGGGTGGTTGTACCCCCTAAATATGAGGATCCGGCCATATAAAAATTACGGTTCGAATAGACAACCCTGACAGGTTCCGTCGCTAACGGAAAATTAATTTGTATTTATTTTAACACCGAATCGGGATCCACTCATTTTGAAAAGCATTTAAGTGGAAATGCATTTAAAGTTAACCAAAATGAATGGAAATTTACTTATAGCTGATATCGGCTATAAGTGAATATCCACTTGAAAAAATGTAAACATGACGAGCCAACTGAATTTCCACTTGCCTCGAAACAAATGCCGAGTGAAAGACCACTTAGTATTTTAAATAGAAAAAATACCGATCGAAAGATCACGGAGAATTTTTTTTTTTAATACAATACATTTTGGCCATCCCTGGGTAAAACAATATTAATAATAATAATAATCCATACAATTAGAAATTTACAATTTTAGGATTTTGTCCTTCATTTTTGCTATGAGATTTGCTATGAGAAATTTTTGTAAGAATGCAGTATTTCCTCTTTTATCGATTTTTTTCTACTGCTCATTCAGTAGTATTAAACTCGCGGGTGTATTTTTTCCTGTTTCAAAGCGGGAATATTCGATGGTCAAGAGCAGGAGGAAATCTGACTCGCAAAAAATAAAAATAAACTTTGATGGTACGAGCTTTTTGCTTGTACAACCTTTATGTGTTTAGTACATCGTCGTGGCCTTAACCAACAGACAGAATTCGACAAGCTCCGTTAGCTGTGAGGACAAATTTTGACAACTTAAGCAGCGGAACCTGACTCCCCGTGCCGTGAAAACAGAAAGAAGCTAAGTAGTGGAGCTTTCTATGGATATAGCCGCTACGATGCGAGATGCTGATCCAAGCACATTTTTTTGACGGCATAGCGTAGCCAGTATCTGTAACTCAATTACCCTAAGCCCTTTCAATCTATTGCCATTTATCGAACGCGACAAGAGCGTTAAAATTGGCCTTGAACATGGTTAATTGCTTCCAACGACAATAATTTAACCAAGCTATTGTGATTTCTTCTTTTACTGCGATCGTATTCGCAAACGGTACTGATGTTGATATAAAATACACAGTTCATATTCCTTGTCATGCAATCCGAGACGGTTAATAATGCGACGATTAAAGAAGACCTATCGTACGTTTTTTCCTAATTCTAGAATTTCACAGATGAATCCAACAAAATTATTCTCAAATACAACGACATCTACGATGCAATTTTATTTTTATCGATTGATCTCGTCAATATCATCGAGTTCTTCCGTTAGCAAGCAGTTAAGTTAAGTCGGCGGTGCTAACGACCAGCTGACGAGTGACGCAAATGTAAATTCGTATAGCGCCAAAACATCGGTGCTTTGGACGGTCCACCGTCGTAGTATCTACCCCTCAACACAACTTACGTTATCGCAGCTTCGTAACTCTCTCAATAAATAATACATGAAAATGCTAACGTTGTCGATCACAAGTCACACATAGAGCTGAATTGAATAGAAGAAAATAGCATTTAAAATAGCTATCGGACAACAGAGGAAGCTATAATTTATTCGATTTGGAACCTTAAATGCGAAGGTAAAAATGCTTGAGGGAGCCGTGATACGCCATGGACTCAATAAGAACCTTAGACGTTGACCATCATGGACCATGCAGACTCGTTGTGTAACGAAATGTTATTGTTGCACCCTAAATCTATTTGTATTTATTCTATTTATAATATATATTTTGCCTTGAAGCGTTTTTTATCTCCGTTGTATGCAACATCGAGGTTTAATTCGCTTCAGTGAAATTAAGAAGGACTGAACGGTTTATTGAGCTTCAAAAGATACATCGAGGATCACGCCTCACAGAAAGTAGGAGGGAGAGAAATATCTACGTACCTCGATCTCTCCAAGCGCGTACAATAAAATCGAGCATACCTACGGCACAATAATATTTCATTGCTCTCATGAAAATCGAACCAAGCCTGAAATAGTATAAACCGCGATTGGTCGTGGCTGTAAACTTATGCTGAGATGAAAAATTAATTATTTGATACTCCGATACGGTGAATGACGGAAGTTGCGTCGGCGTCTGGTTCTCGTGATTAATCCGCTGAACCGCAAGACTCTCGCTCAATCGTTACAATGATTAACCCACAGGCCATCGAATACACCAGTCGTTCATTACCTCCCACGCTATTCCCCCTCTATCATTTTTTTTTTGACGAAACCGATATATGGTCAATAAAGTCAACGCGAGTAACTTATCTAACGTAACGACTTATTATCCTGAACCTCGTTATAATTTACGAAAACTCTACTATTTGTTTTCGTTCCCAATGCACAAACCATCGATAATGTTGATCGAAGTCTCGAGAACGTGACGAAAGCGATTTCGAAAAGAAATGCTTAGATGACCCGTTGTATCATCACCAAAAGTTTTTTACCCCCATATCCGTAATGTCAGAGTAAAGACGGGAATAGACAGTTTCATTCGAGTTGTTTGTAAAACAGAAAATTCATATTTCGTCCTGTCGATTACAAATACATCAATTATTCACATACATAGACGCTTGTAGTTCTTGCAACGTGGCTTTATTTCCTTTCTTTTTTTCTTCAATTCTTTTGCTTCTTTTACGGCAAACTGGGATTTAAGTCATCAATTTATATCGGTCGTTTCTACACTTGCATCAGTAATTATCACGTAACAGATGCATCTGACTCGTAATCTTCGCCCTCGTCGTTAAACTACATTGGCTTTTTCGGCTTTCGATGATGTGATGGTTGCTTCTTTGCTGGCGGCGGTGCGCCAATTATGAACCTATGGTTCACCGACCATGGCTCGGTCCTTCGGGTATGCGCCTGATAAATCAGCGGAACTCGCTCAGCGTCGTTAATCTCATTCACACCCGTTCGAGACTCGACTACCCGTCTCGAAAGTTCGCTGTTCTCCGATGCTTTGAGGATTTCTTCATTATCCCGTTCATATGTTGGAAGAATTGTGCCTTTCGCTAAGTCTCCCTCCTCCCAAGAATTGGCGTCACGTGATCTGAGCTTCTTTCTCGACTTTTGCCGTTCCAGCCATTCCCTTACTGATTTCCGTGACTTCTGAATACTTTCCGATGTCGACTTCCCACCTCCTTGATAGGAATCTGGCTCACTTGCGTCTTCATCGCTTTCCCCCTGGTCACTATCTTCCTTCAAAACGGCCATTTTTGATGTCTTAACCCCATCCTCCTTTCTCTGGATTATGTCCCATCCACCTTGAAATTCGTTTGATTTGGGCTCCGCGTTAATATCGGTGCTTTCGTCGTCGACATTTTGATCATCGATCGTCGGTTCTACATTCGCTTTCCCAGCAATTTTACTCTGCATCTTCTTTATTTTATCCAATACCTTCGAACTTCGATGGAAGTTTTTTTCGATTTCTCCTTTGTCTCTATCTTCATCGTTACTTTCTGTATCTGTGATGAACGTTCCAGTATTCTCTCTGTGGAGTTTTTTCAACGTATTTTTCATTTTCATTAATTTTGTCATGGACGCGGCTTCAATTTTTCGCTCGCCTTTTTCGGTAATTATTTCGATATCTCTACTTCCAGCACTCCTTCTCTGATTTCCGTCCCACTGCTTCTGCATTTCCATCGATTTTGTCATTATCTGTTTTTCCATTTTTTCTCCGTCACCACCCGCTCGATCAATGGTGGTTCTTCCTCCCACTCCACCAGTGCTTTTGTTATAAATATTTCTCAATCTCTTCTGTACACTCTTCGATGCACTGTTCATTCCGTCTTTGATTTCTTTATCATGCTCAACTAGTGTCACCGCTGCTTCTGAACTTTCACTTACCAGCCTGCCTTCCAACATCTTTTTCAATCTATTTTCTCCTGAAGTTGATTCTGTTTCCCGGTTTTCTAAACTATCATGATTTAAAGTTATTCCAATATTTGCGGACCCCAGCTCCTCAAAAATATTGTTCTCTTTCTTCTCTGTTCTCTTTGCCGTCTCCGTTCCATTTTTCAAATCAAGATTCTTGGTACTTTTCGTAATCGGATCCACGTTTATAACGCTGTGTGCGTCCCCACCTAGCCGTGAGTTGTGCGGATGAACTTCTTCTGCATTTTCAACCTTAGTACGACGTAACCCGGAATTGACAATGCCAAGAACGTGCAGTAGCGGATTGTCTTCTTGATAGTTCGTAATAAGATTCATATTTATATTCGTATTTGAGTTCTCCGTATCATTTTCCCTGATTTGTTCGCTTCCTCTGATAGGGAGATCGAATAATGTACTCCATTCTTCCGAGCTGACTCTCGGAGTGGTATATTCTGCATCGATGTGTCTCATCTTTTGCAATCGATTGACCTGCCTCCGATAATGAGGATCGCGGTTGCCGCAAAAAGTCGTAGAATGGTACCGGCGAACTGTTGAATTAAAAAGGGACGTAAGTTCGACCGGCAATGCTGAGGACCCGTTGGTATGTCTTGCCACTTCGATCGGAGAAACTGTACTTACAGCTGGGGTCATTTCATTCCGTTTTAATTTCTCAATTGGGGGAACAATCCTTGCCGTACAATTTTCCCCAGTGCAACTTTGATCTGTAGTTGGTTCATCTAGCTCGGCAGAATATTCCACAGAACAGTCAGCATTTTTGCAGGTCTTGTTCACATTTCCTTTACAATCTACACCTCCACAGTTGCCTTCCTTAACTTCGTCAACACTATCGTTGTGTGTGGGATCGTTCTCACAGCTGGCTCCCCTACAGCTGTTCTCTAATGTCGTACTGACGTCCAAACAGTTTCCATCGCTGCAGTCGGGTTCCTCTTTGGGTTCATCGCCAAAACAATTAGGACCACTGCAATCACTTTTTAGATTTTCCATCGTACAATCAGGATCCTTGCATCCACTCGTATTTGTGGATAGCGGTGAGCTATTATTGCGCGGACCAGAAGGACAATTGGCACCCACGCATAAAAATTCAGGATAGTCGTTTAGACAACCAGAACCAATGCAATCGATATCGGTTCCATTTTCGACACAATTAGGACCATTGCAGTCGAGTGCTGGACATTCGAGACCTTCACATTGAACGGTAGAATTATCCAAGCAATGCGATCCACTGCATTTAATGGCTGTACTGTTCTCTGTACAATCGGCACCGATACAATTTATAACCGTGCCTCTATTCGGACAATCTATTCCTTCACAGGTGGTGCTTATACAGCTCGGTCCCTGACAGACGATTGTGTCTAAATCCATAGGACTAACGTGGCCTGAACAGTCGGAAGACTCGCAATCGTCCTTGGCGGGTTTATCTGAACAATCACCCCCGTCGCAATTAGCTAGACCCTCCGTAAAACACTCAGAACCTTCACAATTCTCTGTAGTCTTGTTCACCGGGCAGTTTGGACCATCACATTGGATGGCTTGAAATAATGTTACCCCAACCGGTTGTGGACCGTCCTGACATCTCGGACCTTCACACTCAAGTCGCGTGGCATTGTCTCCACAATCGCTTCCAATGCACCTACTGACTGAACAATTGGGGCCGGGACATTGCTCCTTTTCCCCTGAACGTGGCCCATTGATTCTCAAATCGTCTTCACATTCTGAACCATCACAATTACTTGCTACAGCAGACTCATCCTGACAATCGAGACCGACGCAGTCACTCGCAACGTCAGATTCCTGGAAACAGTCCGAATCGTCGCACATGGTGGATGCATCACGACACCCATTTCCTTCGCAGCTCTTGTTTGAACAATCAGAACCTGTGCAGTCAGATCGTATCCCATTGGTTTCACAATCGTCTCCTGCACAAGTCGCGTCGGAACAATTGGCCCCTCGACAAAGTATCTCTTCTATCGACCTTGGCAGGACCATTTCTGAGTTATTATCACAGTCCGGACCTCCACAATCACTCGCTACGAGAGGTTTATCCAGACAGTCTAGCGCTTCGCAATCACTTGCCACGGAACGTTTATCTTCACAGTTCGGACCTTCACAATCACTGGCTACAACAGGTTTATCTCGACAGCTTGAACCTTCGCAGTCCCTCACCACGTTAGACGTATCCTGGCAGCTCGGACCTTCGCATTCGCCCGCCATGCCGGACTTGTCCTGACAGCTATCTCCTTCACAGCTTTTTTCGAGACAACCGGGATCTGTGCAGTCGGATCGCGTCATATTGTTCGTGCAATCGTTTCCTACGCACGCCATGTCTGGACAGTTGGGCCCATTACATTGTATCTCCCCCAATAAACCTGTCGGCATCACTTCTGAATCAACGTCACAGTCCAGCCCTTCGCAATAACTCGTCATGGCCGACTTGTTCTGACAGTCCAGGCCTTCACAATCACTTGCTATGGAAGGATTATCTTCACAGTTTGAAGCTTCGCATTCACTTACCACGTCAGACGTATCGTGGCAGTCCGGACCTTTACAGTCGCTTGCCACGGGAACTTTATCTTCACAGTTTGGACCTTCGCAATCACTCACGACGGCAGACGTATCCTGGCAGTTCGGATCCTCGCACCCATCCGACGTGGCGGACTTGTCCTGGCAGCTATCTCCTTCACAGCTTTCATTAAGACAATCGGACCCTGTGCAGTTAGATCGCGTCATACTGTTCTCGCAATCGTTTCCCACGCAAATCACATTTTGACAGTTAGACCCATTACACTGTGCCTTATCTGATAAACCTGTTGGGACCACTTTTGATTCAACGTCACATCCCAGCCCTTCGCAATAACTCGCCATGGCCGACTTATCCTGACAGTCCGGGCCTTCGCAGTCACTTGCCACGAAAAGATTATCATCACAGTTTGGACCTTCGCAGTCTCTTACCGGGTCAGTCGTATCATGGCAGTTTGGACCTACGCAGTCGCTTGCCACAGAAACTTTATCTTCACAGTTTGGACCTTCACAGTCACTTGCGGCGACAGATTTATCTCGACAGTTAGGACCCTTGCAATCGCTCAAGACATCAGACGTATCCTTGCAGTTGGAACCATTGCATCCGTCCGACGCGGCGGACTTGTCTTGACAGCTATCTCCTTCACAGCTTTTGTTAAGACAGTCGGGCCCTGTGCAGTCACTTCGAGTCATACTGTTCTCGCAATCGTTTCCTACGCAAATAATATCTAGACAGTTAGACCCATTACATTGTGCCTTACCCAAAGAACCTGTTGGGATCACTTTTGATTCAATGTCACAGTCCGGCCCTTCGCAATAACTCGCCATGGCCGACTTGTTGTGACAGTCCGGGCCTTCGCAGTCACTTGCCACGAAAAGATTATCATCACAATTTGGACCTTCGCAGTCTCTTACCGGGTCAGTCGTATCGTGACAGTTCGGACCTACGCAGTCGCTTGCCACAGAAACTTTATCGTCACAGTTTGGACCTTCACAGTCACTTGCGGCGACAGATTTATCTCGACAGTTAGGACCCTTGCAATCACTCACGACGTCAAACGTATCCTTGCAGTTGGAACCATTGCATCCGTCCGACGCAGGGGACTTGTCTTGACAGCTATCTCCTTCACAGCTTTTGTTAAGACAGTCGGGCCCTGTGCAGTCACTTCGAGTCATACTGTTCTCGCAATCGTTTCCTACGCAAATCACATCTAGACAGTTAGACCCATTACATTGTGCCTTATCCAATGAACCTGTAGCGACCACTTTTGATTCAATGTCACAGTCCGGCCCGTCGCAATGACTCGCCATGGCCGATTTGTTGTGACAGTCCGGGCCTTCGCAGTCACTTGCCACGAAAAGATTATCATCACAGTTTGGACCTTCGCAGTCTCTTACCGGGTCAGTCGTATCGTGGCAGTTCGGACCTACGCAGTCGCTTGCCACAGAAACTTTATCTTCACAGTTTGGACCTTCACAGTCACTTGCGGCGACAGATTTATCTCGACAGTTAGGACCCTCACAATCACTCACGACGTCAGACGGATCCTTGCAGTTGGAACCATTGCATCCGTCCGACGAAGCGGACTTGTCTTGACAGCTATCTCCTTCACAGCTTTTGTTAAGACAGTCGGGCCCTGTGCAGTCATTTCGAGTCATACTGTTCTCGCAATCGTTTCCTACGCAAATCACATCTAGACAGTTAGACCCATTACATTGTGCGTTATCCAATGAACCTGTAGAGACCTCTTTTGATTCAATGCCACAGTCCGGCCCTTCGCAATCACTTGCCATGGCCGACTTGTTCTGACAGCCCGGGCCTTCGCAGTCACTTGCCACGAAAAGATTATTTTCACAGTTCGGACCCTCACAATCTCTTGCCGCGAGAGAATTATCTTCACAGCTTTCACCTTCGCAGTCACTTACCCCGTCGGACGTATCTTGGCAGTCCAAACCTTCGCAATTACTTGCCATGGCAAAGTTATCCGGACAGTTCGGACTTTCGCTATCTTCCTCACAGCTCTTGTTGAGGCAATCGGGACCTGTGCAGTCATAACGCGTCATATTGTTCGTGCAATTGTTTCCTACGCATATCATGTCTGGACAATTGGGGCCGTGACAAAGAATCTTTTTCAGCGAACCCGTTGCCATTACTTTTGACTCACTATCACAGTCCAGACCTTCACAATCATTTGTCATAGGAGATTGATTTTGACAATCCGAGCCTGCGCAGTCAACGCCCTTCAAAGAATTTTCTTTACAGTCATCTCCTTCGCAGCGCTCAAAACAATCAAGACCTACGCAGTCGGGTCGCGTTACATTACCTCCACAATCGTTTCCTATGCAACTTGAATCTGAACAATTATGTCCGTGACATATCATCTTTTTAAATGCACCCGTCGGCATTACTTTTGAGTCACCGTCGCAGTCCAAGCCTTCGCAAGCACTTGCCACGAGAGACACGTCGTGACAATCTGACCCTTCACAATCACTTACCACGGCAACAGTATTTTCACAATCCAAACCTTCGCAGTCACTTGTCATTTTGATACCATTCTCGCCATCCTCTCCTTCACAGTGGTTGATCGAACAGCCGGAACCTTCGCAATCGTCGTCGTTGTCAGGATCTTCGGTACAATGGCCATTTTCGCAACCGCGTTCTGAACAGTCAGAATTCTCACAGTGAGCTTCCTGACAAGCCGGTTCTTCACAACGAATACTCGTTATTTGCGTCTTAGTCGACTCGTTATTCTCACATTGCGACCCTTTGCACTTGTTGTCTCGAGGGTTCACGGTGCATTCACCGCCCGCGCAAACTCTCCGCGACTGGCAGTTATCGCCGATGCACCCGTCACTAGAACAATTCCCCCTGGCGCATCCATCAACACCCACGGGGCAATTAGTGCCATTGCATCCGCTGGCAAAACATTCTCCATCGCACAAGCTTACAGCGAATCCTCCAGTGACATCTTCGATGCTTCTGTCCCCGCTGATGAGAGAAGATGTATCCCAGTTTGTCGCATTATCACTTGCAACTGTTGCGTTGCTCGATAAATTGGGACTTTTCTCAGAGTAATAATCTTGGCTTCTCGTAAAGTCAGTATCGACAGCAGATGTTGAAGTCGTCGCCAAACCGCTAAGTAACTCCGTTGTACCTGGAATCATGGGAGTGATCCCTGCACTCATCACGATCTCCGCGAAAATTTCCGTGGTATTTTTGGCCAGAATCTCCCAATCGTTTTCACAGGAACACTGACGGCTATGAACATTGAACGTATCGATAGCACGTTTCGTCCTTGCATTAACAACTGCGCAGCTTCTAATAATATTTAACCCAATACGGAGGCAAGACCGAGGTCTCGAGCACAGTAACTCAATTGTAACGTTTTTCGAGCCTGCCAGATCGCCTTTTATTACGTCGGCAGCGGTCATAAGCCGCCGATACTCCGGGATACCTCGCAAATTTTCGTAAGCATCAAAAAGCTCCAGCAATTCATTAAGATTCTCGATCATGTGGCTCTTGTGCCAGAAACGAGCATGGGTGTACAGCGAAGTGACGAGATCCTCGGCGAAATGGATATCTCTTAATTGTCCAAAGATTTCCATGATAAGCTGATCAGGTCCAGCCTGTTGATACTTTTCTACTCTTAAATAATTTTGGACAATTTTTTTATTGCGAATTTGTCGCAGCAGATAATTCCGGGCATCCAAAATGTCGTCGTCCATCGTGTCGTTAGGCAGAATTAATTCGAACAAATATTCGAGATTGATCGTGGAATTGTCGTAAACTGTACCGAGGAGTTCAATATTTTTGCTGATTGCATCCACCTCTCTAACCACATGTTCAGCCAGATAATCGGCGTGACGTATGACGTTTCCCTTAAAAATATTTTCTCCGATGGTAAGGTAATTTTGTAGAAGCCCGCCAATCGTTCCGGCGTTGGCTGCAGCCCTTTCAGTCTCTTCGGAGAAGCCCCCGGGTGTTCTTGTCAAAAATGAAACAAGTTCTCGTTCGGCAGTTCGCACTTTATCATCGAAACTGTCGTACTCAGCGTTATGCAATAGTCCCGAGAAGAGTGCAGGCGTGAATCGAAGTTTACCGGATCTCAGATATCTCAAAACAGCCGTCGGGGAAAATCCTCGAGGATAGTACGTTGGAATTTTCGTTAATTCGTAAATTTGTCTCGTAACGTTCAGAGCTGGTTTAGAAAGAGTGTCTTCGTGAGGCTCGTCGTGAATCATGATGTTCATGCACGTTCTCGAGCTCTCCTTGAGGCAAGTACGAATGTGCTCATTTATATAACGACATATCTTCGTCGGTCTGGTGTCCGGATCATCCAAAACTCTTGGAACTATATCGAAAATATTGTACTTTCTTTCCAATGTTTCGCGATATACTCTGTACAGCGCCTCGATTTGGCTCATGCCAAAGTCGTCGTAGTGATCGTAGACGAGCTTCCCGAACGTATCTAGGATCTGCGTACGCAGAAGAGCTCCGTACTGGAGAAGATGTTCTGTTCCGTGCTGCAGACTGTCGACTGAAGTAACATTTCTGTGAAGCAATTCTTCTAGAATGTCGCGTGTCGTTCTCGCGCTCCCACGCGTAGTTCCGTGGGCAATGTCATCTTTCCTAAAGGCTTCATAGTCGACGGTTGCCTGGAGAATTAAACAAAAACTACTATTCGAGACTTTCCACCGTCGGATCGTAAATAATTTTTCAAATATCCCGAGAGAAAAAACATATAGTTATGACCACGCGCGGTCGTTCGGACGAATGAACGTTCACAAACTCGAGAACTCGAACGCGCTTGATCTTTTATCTATTATTCGATACAAGCTACGTCGATACGAACGATCAACGATCTGCAATACTGAATTTACTAGCTGCACGTGTGCAGGCGCGGCTGGTTTTATTGCACAGTGAAATTGAAATTGCGCCGTCGCGCAGTGACGAAAAAAAATGAGAAAATTAAATGAACTCGATACGAGCATAACTGGCGATTGCGACGAGGCACATCCTTATCTCACTGCGAGCGAGCACGGGTTTCGTAACGAACTCGAGAGAAAGCCCGAAGGACACGAAAGGCGGTAAGACGAATTACGAAACAATTGAAAGAGAGGAAAAATAATTAACGAGAAAACGGAGAGTCGAGTAATGAGCATGGAATAAAAATGAATCCCGAAAAATGTATTTCTAAGATTTTTTTTAATTTTGGTCACGCTTTTGATCAGTCGAAGTACGACGACTTACCTTCGCGGAATTGATCACAATTAGCAGGCCGAAAAAAGATATCGATAGACGTTTCAAATCGGTTTTGTGGTTGGTGCCTCGCGACTTTGTCGACATTGTCGAAATCCCGAGGTATCGACGGAAGCTCGGCGTTAGCTGCACTCTCGAGAACACAGCAGGCTGGACCAGCAAACAATGCAAGCCGTTTGGCCAATAGCCGAGCTTATATTGTATCCGATAAGTTCGTCACAGACGTGCTAACGCTCTCTCGTGGCTCGTGTGCTACGCAACGACGGATCTGTGTGGGTATAACGATGCATCAGGCATCGATGAGATTCATCGATCAATTCATTTCGCCACGGCTTCGCCATCGTACATAGGAACCAGTGGCCCCATTAATTATCCCGATAGGACGGTAAAAACTCAGAAATCAATCCCCACCCGAACAATTGCATAGGCCGAATGTAATTGAATGGGAAAACGGACAAGAATTACGAGGGATCGCAATTTTCTAGAGACTTGTAGTCACCAAATTGGTATATCACTTCCGACGTTCAATTTCGTTCCGTAATATTTACAGGAATCTACAAATCATATTCTATATTTCCGTGAAAAATAACAACTGCAATGATCTTCCTCGCGCGAGATATTAGCCACACCTCGAAACAATATACCAATGTTGAACATAAAACATTAAAAGTAGTATAAATTGGCGTTGATTTGAGAATTATTGAAATTAAATTAACATTATTCGTGTACCAAACCGACTGTTCAAAGATCGAAACAACTTATCCGTTCGTTCGTTTTATCTGTGTCTTTTATCAATTCCAGTCGAATAGATGGATATTATTTTCTTCTATTCCAACCCGTCATGAGAAACATGATGAAGCGGGAGGTGGCTTTAATTATTTGAACTCGTTTATAAAATTCTTATCGATTTCGAAAGCTTCGAAGCTCTACGGAGCAAAGCAAAGGGATTGTCTTGAATTAAAAAACCGGAGCTCGAGCATCATCGAGGCGTCGATAGAGCGAAAACGGGAGTCGCAAACGACTAATCCGTTGAATTTAATTTGCCTTTCCTTCGAATAGTCGATGAAGCGACGGCAGTCGTATGCGGGGCGTTTTTCTCGGGGTTGCTCGTCTATGTAGCCTCATTTCCGAAGGCACGAGCGGGTGCACACCCCCACGAGTCGTTTCGTCGAGCTTGCGCACGAATCATCCCAATATGGATTCCCAGCAAAGCAGTCCCGTAGCAGTCGCTGAAAATGCTGCACTAGACTCGTATATCGTGCTCGTACGGTTCACGAAAACTCAAAGTCCCATAATCTTATTTTCGTGAAAAATCGGATTTTCCGTTGACGACAAAATTCGTCGTTGTAATAAGACGCTCGTCGTCGTCCTATTAGTTACAGTGTCAATCGTCCCGATAATAAGTAATAACTCCCGGTATGTCCGATCCGGAATATGTGTACGCTTGTCAAAGGGCCGAACTTCTTGGACAGCCAGCACCAACCGAGGATGAGTGGGCAGCCACGAGGAAAGCAATGAACGACGTAGACCTCGATGATGAAGCGGTTGAAGACGCAGCTGCTCAGGTACTTAATAAACGAATTTAACTATCATCGGAGCAGAAGATTTACATAAAAGAAATGCGTTATTAAGGGACTGTTAATAGATCTATGGCTGATAGTTACCGATTCAACCAATTTTATAGTGAAATTATACTCCCTTTCGAATGACTATGAATCATCCAGTTGAAATCACATTTTCTTAACGACTTTTTTGGCATCTTCCTGCAATTGCTGAACTTATCTATTTTATCATTATCTTCTGTCGGGGATTTTGCAAATATAGGACTTGGATCAGTCGGATGAAACTATGAGACGAGTCGGTGGCGGACTCGACGAGCTCAACAGCATTCTCAATGCAACGCAAAAGAAAATCAACAGGTTCAAGGTAAAGAAATCCGCAAAAACATGTTTGGACCTGATAATTCAAATTCAAGAATTCCTAGAGATTTGTAAAGAGACCGAGCGTATTTATAGCAACGATTCAGTTTTGCTCCAGCTATAATATAATTTGTTAATTGTTGATGGCCGTTCATAGTTATATTATGACGAAGCATGTGATTAAGATTTCAATAGAACACCTACTTACCCTATCTACTTGCGAAGAAACGAAATAAAAATGTCTATTATTACATTGCACCGATTATCATCTAGTTTTCATTTTTTTAAATGATAATCATGACGTTTCAATTTTATTTTTCAACCATTTAGTAAAATAGTTACAACATTGTTCAATGTGAACTTTTTTTTAAATTCTAGACCGTGTGTGGAAGTCTGAGCACGTTGCTACGAGTCCGCGTTGGATCGCGAAGTAACACGCCCGATCACAAGCCCCTGAATCCGGACGCCGATATCGAAAAATCGTTGAATCAGGAGTTCCTGACGTCAGAGGAAACATTGCAGATAGAGACTTCGGGTGACGACACAGATCGTCCTCCAGCACAGATCACCAGCGAGAACGCCTCCAAGAAACCAAACAAAATTGATTTAAACGAGAAGATGGGATCTCATCTGAATACACTCGATTCGCTCATCAACAAGGCTGAGAACGCCCAGTACAGCATGCAACATCAGACAAAGCAGATGAGGCAAATAGTAAACAAATAAGAAAGCTTGCAATCGGTGACGATGCAGGATAGATATGAAGCACAACATAAATAACTCTCTCTCTATTTTCAACGGATCGTTTTCATCGAACTATTTTGTGCTGATAATTAGTTAGGCAATCATTTTCATTCGGAACTTTAGAATTCAGATTTTCAATGAATGTGAGGGCATATTACGGTTTCGGATTTTCGCTTTCGTTGCACTTTTCACGAATAAACGGCGATTAAGCGGTGGGAAAACTCCAAAAGTGCAAGAACCGAAGCGAATTTTATTTTCGTAACTAGATTGGGCTAAAACGTAAACATTACATCATGCGTTGTTAAGTTCTGCATAAGGTCGGTTTTTCATCGAAAGCTCAATCGTATCCACATATAAGCTGTTCCGAAAGGTTGTGAGGTCACGTATAGATACGTCCCAACTTTCCGCAAAAGTATGTGCTACATACTTCTCTTGTTCTCGCTCGCTACACAGTGATGGCCAACGGAGTTATGTTGTTCGCAATCTTGGTGGCTCGAGTTGTTACAGCACACCGTCTTAACTATTATAAACAGACAAGCTATTCGTGTTTCAACGATAATAACGAACTCGAATTCCAGGCATTATAACGATATTAAGTACACATGAACCAGATTGTGGAGACTCAAGTTCAGTCACGAAAACGGTAGATCTTAGGAATGCGTAGACCTAACGAAAAAAGAAGGAAAAACAATATGAAGTGATATTTATGTATAATTGAAGTTTAAGATTGTCCGAACCCAGGAGGTACGTGGAAGGATGAAGATATCTATTCGGCATTCGCTCTATCGACTGACGAAATGATTGTCATTATCATTGTTATCCTTATTATTGTTGTACCTGTACCCATTATTACATTGCCGATATGTTTTTATGATACAATTGTTGAAATGTATACACGTTTTTTCGTGTTCAATTATACGAACATACCATGTATATGGGGCAGGCCACGCCAACTCAGCCAGCTGACAACCTTCTATTCTCCGATCAGGTCGATAATTTTTTTTTAGTATCTTTAGGGTCTTACGACTTTACTAATTTTTTTTCAGATTTTTTAGACCACCCCTTTCCCTCGCCCCACCCGATATACAGAAATGGGGCAACCCACGCTATTTCAGATGGCTGATTCCCCGATGCGGTCGATGATTTTTTTTAAGTATCTTACGGATCCTACGACCTCACTCATTTTTTTAAAGATGTTTTCGACCCCCCTTCCCCTCACCCCGACCCCCCCAATTTTTTTTATCAAGAGGGAACGGCCATTTCGCCATTTTTCAATTGAATGAAATTTTTTCCCCAGATACCTTATCAAAATTGAAGAACTTTTTTCATAAAATTGAAGTGGAACTATTGTTTTTAATATTTTATTTTAATTTTTTTTCCATTTTGAAAAAATTCCACTTTTTCCGAAAGTTTGATATGATCATGGCTTCCTATTTAAAAAAAAAAAAGAAATATATAATCTCTCCTGCGAAAAATTAATATTTCGATTCCGTTAGAAGATATTCCGATTAGAAATCAGAATGACAGGGTTAGCTCGTCTCACGGGGGGGAAAATGGATGTTCTATAGAAAATAATCGGAATATCGATTTCTTGCAAAAGAGATTTCATATTTCTTTTTTTTTTTAAATAGAAAACCATGATCATATATTAAAATTTCGGAAAAAGTGGAATTTTTCAAAATTGAAAAAAAGTTAAAATAAAATATTAGAAACAATACTTCCACTTCAATTTTATGAAAAAAATTCTTCAATTTCGATAAGGTATCTGGGAAAAAAATTTCATTCAATTGAAAAATGGCGAAATAGCCGTTCCCTCTTGATAAAAGAAATTGGGGGGGGGTCGGGGTGAGGGGAAGGGGGAGTCGAAAAAAATCTTTAAAAAAATTAGTGAGGTCGTAGGATCCGTAAGATACTTAAAAAAAATCATCGACCGCATCGGGGAATCAGTCATCTGAAATAGCGTGGGTTGCCCTATTTCTGTATATCGGGTGGGGTGAGGGGAAGGGGAGGTCTAAAAAATCTGAAAAAAAATTAGTAAAGTCGTAGGACCCTAAAGATACTAAAAAAAAATTATCGACCTGATCGGAGGATAGAAGGTTGTCAGCTGGCTGAGTTGGCGTGGCCTGCCCCATATATATATGGGTTTACCATTCGAAAAGATGCAGTCGATTGACTTTTCCGGGAAAGAAGTGTCACCAAAATGAGTCAGAGGAAAGTTGTAGGGCTTGAAGGGGGAGACTCAGTGCTGATAAAATCTATGCTCTTACAGTTTATGTTTGTATGCTGCAAAAATAACGACAGTTTTTTTTAATAGGAATAATACTTTTAAACCACCGGAAGTTGTTCTTTTTTTCGAGACGAATTTAACGATACAGTCTGTTATAGATTGCTCATCGATTTTTCATGATTTTTCATAACATCGTCGTTGAATTCGTCTAAAAAAAATCGACAACTTCAGGTGGTTTAAAAGTATTGTTCCTATTTTAAAAAACTGACGTTATGCTTGCAGCATAAAAACATAAACTGTAAGAGCACAGATTTCATCATCATTGAGTGTGCCCTCTTTGAACCCTACAACTTTCATCGGACTCATTTTGTTGTCACTTCTTTCCCTGAAGAGTTATCCGACTGCATCTTTTTAAATAGTACACCCTGTATGTGGGCGGATGCATCGAATTTCGGACAATTTAGGTCTCCACCATCCGGGGTCTTTATGATTGCCACAGCTTGAAGTGCATGTTGAAAAACAAATTTACAAATTTTTTCAGATTTTTTTCCTGATTATATTCGCAGCTATCAATTAACGTATATTTCATTTTCTTTTTTTTTTTTTTTTAGTATTTTTTTCACATCTGTACGTAGTATGAAAAATAGATTAAGAATCTGTTTTTGACGTAAAATTGTCTCAGCTTTTGAAAAAAAAATATCAGTTTTCTATTTCAAACCTCGATAATTAGTTACAATCGAATTTGAGACTTAAAAACCTGTTTTTCGGCCGTTGCTTAAATTTTGGGAAATTTTTAAATACTTTTGGCGGTAAGCTGAGAAAATTTCACGGAAAATGTGTATTTTTCGAGTTGGGTTCGCTGTAAGTTTTTTTATAATAAATTGAAGAACAATAATTCAATATGAAAGATCCAAAATACAACAATACAGATATGTTCGATCGTTGTTTTTTAAGTTTATCATCTTTCTATCAAGACCTACTACGAGATTAAAAGCTATTGACGATTGTAATTCCACCAAACCGTTATTTTAGTATGTTTTTAATCGTCTCCATTAATAAATTACATCGATGATGATTAACTTCTTTCCCAAAATAAAGATATGTGATATAATATTTATTCCTTATCACATACCTTTATTTTGTGAAAGAAGTTATTCATCAATGTAACTCATTAATGAAAAGCATTTAAGCTCATTGTAGGTATGGACAAAAAGATGATAAACTTGAAGAACAATGATCAAATATATTTGTGTAGTCGACATAACGCCCACGCAAAAAATAAGAAAAATTAGAAAATTACTTTTTCGAATCTTTTATATTGAACCTTTGTTCTTTCATAAATTATAAGTAAACTTATGGAAAACCAAACTCGAAAATAACATATTTCCTTCCAAATTTTCTCAGCTTTCTGAGGAAAGTATTGTAAAGATTCCCAAAATTTGGACAACGTCCGCAAAACAGCTTTTTAAGTTTCAAACTCGATTTTAATGATTTTCTGAGGATCGAAATGAAAAACTGATATTTCTTACGAACATTTTAGCAAATTTTACGTGGAAAACAGATTTTTAGTATTTTTTTTTAATCTCGTAAGCAAGTGAAAAATTAGCTGAAAAATACGAAAAAAATGAGAACCATCTTAATTGACGGCTGCCATTATAATACAAAAAAAATATGAGAATTTGTTTTTCAACATAAACTTCAAGCTGTGTAAATATTAAAATGATCCCATATGGTGAAGCCCAAAGTGGTCCAAAATTCGATGGATCCGCTCAAATATATATATGGGGCATTCCATGGCATTCCGGGTAGTCGCGTACCCTTGACTCAAAATTTTTGCCCCATGATTTTTTCTATCAATCTACAACGAAAATGAAGAGACACGTGTTTCGGGGTTTGCCGTTTCCAGCGCCCGCTATTGAGATGCAGTAGATTGAAGATTTCCAATTATTGACGATATTTCGAATTTCAAATCGATATATCTCGACAACCGCCAATAATAATTAAAAAAACCAAGGTAGCTTTTTCTTTTGTTTTTACACGGTCTATGCAATAAAAATAAGTACAATTTTGTTGCACTGTTTGAACTATTATTAATTAACAATTAATCGATTAAACATTGAATATCTCAAAAAACACCTATTTGATTTTTCTTATTTTTTTTCCTAAATTCTATGAATAAAAACGAAACGATTGAGACCAGTCTCTATTTGGCTATGGACTTAGTTTAGAAGTTACAGATTTTTTTGTGATAAAAAACACGTTTATTTCGGTTCATTTCTCAGCGATAATTCATATTGCACTGGAAACTATTGGCCGCTCGTTGTAACGAAAATGGTAACATATATACGCATACATAAGCATATATTAGTATACAGATATAAATATATGGGGGATTCCACGGTGGAACTGGAAGCTGCATACCGTTGAATCAACATTTTTGACCCACGATTTTTTATGTTGACATACGTCGAAAATGAAGAGACACGTGTTTCGGGGTTTGACGTTTTTAGCGCCCGTTATTGAGATGCAATGGAATTAAGTTTTTCAATTATTGACGATATTCGGTATTTCAAATCGATATATCTCAACAACGGCCAATGATAAATTAAAAAACCAGGTAAGCTTTTTTTTTGTCTTCACACGGTCTTTGCGATAAAGATATGTACAATTATGTTACACCGTTTGAACTATTATTAATTAACAATCAATCGTCTCAATATTGAATATCTCTTAAGAGATAGAAAATGATAATTATTTCTAGTCACACACACGTACACATATATATAATTAACGGTAGTAATGATTAAACGTGTTTTTCATGACGAAAAAAGCTGTAACTCCTAAATGAAGCCAACGGAAAAATTGAGCGGGGTCTTTTTGTTTTTATTTAAGGAGTAAAATAGAGGAAATCAAAATGGCTGTTTTTCGAGATATTCAATATTTAGACGATTAATTGTTAATTAATAATAGTTCAAACGGTGTAACATAATTGTACATATCTTTATCGCAAAGACCGTGTGAAGACAAAAAAAAGCTTACCTGGTTTTTTAATTTATCATTGGCCGTTGTTGAGATATATCGATTTGAAATACCGAATATCGTCAATAATTGAAAAACTTAATTCCATTGCATCTCAATAACGGGCGCTAAAAACGTCAAACCCCGAAACACGTGTCTCTTTATTTTCGACGTATATCAACATAAAAAATCATGGGTCAAAAATGTTGATTCAACGGTATGCAGCTTCCAGTTCCACCGTGGAATCCCCCATATATTTATATCTGTATACTAATATATGCTTATGTATGCGTATATATGTTACCATTTTCGTTACAACGAGCGGCCAATAGTTCCCAGTGCAATATGAATTATCGCTGAGAAATGAACCGAATTAAACGTGTTTTTTATCACAAAAAAATCTGTAACTTCTAAACTAAGTCCATAGCCAAATAGAGACTGGTCTCAATCGTTTCGTTTTTATTCATAGAATTTAGGAAAAAAAAATAAGAAAAATCAAATAGGTGTATTTTGCGATATTCAATGTTTAATCGATTAATTGTTAATTAATAATAGTTCAAACAGTGCAACAAAATTGTACTTATTTTTATTGCATAGACCGTGTAAAAACAAAAGAAAAAGCTACCTTGGTTTTTTTAATTATTATTGGCGGTTGTCGAGATATATCGATTTGAAATTCGAAATATCGTCAATAATTGGAAACCTTCGATCTACTGCATCTCAATAGCGGGCGCTGGAAACGGCAAACCCCGAAACACGTGTCGTTTCATTTTCGATGTAGATTAATAAAAAAAATCATGGGGCAAAAATGTTGAGTCAAGGGTACGCGACTACCCGGAATGCCATGGAATGCCCCATATATAGACCGTTGTATCCAGAGAAAAATGCGTGGCTGCGCACGCATGCGAAATATATTCCACTATTATTATTACTATTGTTGTTTATAATATTGATATTATTATCCTTGCACGGTTTACGAATATCTGAACATATATCAATCTTGAGAATATCGCAGCGAGGCCGGGACGGATACTTAATCGTTTACGATGTCAATTACGTTGTATATCGTTTATAGTCTTCGTCGGTGTTTCGCAACGATGCACGTACAACGATAAAAAAATACCAAAATTATCATAAGGTACTATTTGAATTCGATGACGCTCCGATAGCGGCCGATAAAAATGGATTATAATAACAATGTTACAAAGTTTTCTCGTGATTAGCACGAGTGCTAATGAGCCGGTGAAACACAAAGAAGGAGCAAAAATAAAAGAAAATTGATCTTATAAATGTATAGTAGATAGCACAGTGATAATGCAGCCTAATGGCTACGTATTGTTTTATAAATCATGTATTCGGGTTATATATGTGAACTGCGTATATCGAGCTTGTTTGACAGATGACGAAATGGGCGATAATAAAATTTCAAAGCTTAGATTCATGTGTGCAGCATTACGCACGCATGCCGCAAGTAAATCACAATCACAAGCTTCAGCAAATATATATCTACATTGTTGTTTTTATACATGTATCTAATGTAAGTATGTTATTGAAAATGTTATTTTGCAATTGATACGCGTCGGTCAGCACGTTGCTGACGAAATACGGTATTCACATGCTTTGTTAGAGCTTGAGCAAATAAAACGTGTTACTTTGTTAATTCGTCGTATTTACTTTTCAGTCTAAGCGTGTCTTCATCTCGTTACTGCACACTGCAACAGGGGCTGAATTATTAATAATATCAATTTTTTTAATAAAGTTGTGATTTTCTGAGAATATCTCACGAAATAAGCAATTTGGAAAGACGCCATGAGAATAGATGTATAGAACATCAAATTTGATAAAAATTCTATAACAGCAGATCGTGTCAATTTTGCCCGAAAAATGTGTTTTCATAAAGACATTTCGAAGAAAAAGTTGGTCGAGCTTATGTAGTGAGCATTTTCAAGATCACGAAAGTTGGAAATATTATTTTATCTGAAATATATACAGTCAAACTAAAACATTAATCGTTGATATGTGATGTCTCATCATATGAGAACTTTATCCGAGCAATATATTTTTAATTTTGTTGGAATCGAGGAGGTTGCCAATCACTCACTACATAAGCTCCACAAACGTTTTATCGAAATATTTTTATGCATACACATAAAGAAATGATCAGAATCTTTTTGATAGAAACTTTAATTTCCTATAACTTATTTTCATCATTTGTTTGAAAAACCTACGTATTTCATGACGTTTTTCCCAAAAAACTGCAATTTTATCTCGAAAATTAACTTTGATAATGATTCAGCACATGTTCTTTTCATTTTTTCTTTAAATGAAGAAATCTTCGCTCTCTTTTACCACAAACGAGCTATGAGCGGACGCAAATCATTTGATTTTCAACTACTACCCGAGTACACTAGGAGCAACAATTGAAGGAAGGTAAAAAAATCCGAATTTTTTACGTGATTTTCGAGAATCTGACCACAAACGCTCATAAACCAATAATTAATAACGAAAATTGAAGCTCAACTATTTAGTTTTAAGATCATGAGTTTCAATGTTTTATCGTTGACCGTTTTTGAGTAATCATAAGAAGTCCAGAGAATTTTTTTTCAATTTTTCACTTGTTTTCCTAGAAGTGCACGGACTGCAATACATTTTTCCAGTGAATCCATTTAAGGGCTTTTCTAGATTGATTCTTTCTCTCTAATTCGAGTGGCTGAACAACTGTAAGATTTTTTTGACCGAGTTATCCGCTATCAAAGCAAAAAATATATCTTTTACTTCGATGACTCATTACTCGGCAAGATTCTAGAAACTCAAAAGTATCTTCTAGAAGAAGTATTATTTTTTAATGAAAAAAACTTGATCCCAAGAAGGGTAAAAAATGACATTTTCAGAACTTTTCGTTTGACTCATGATTACTTTGCAAATAATGGATAGACGAAGGATGTTTATTTTTCTTCAACCTCAGAGGGTCCCGAAGGAACGTTCAAGAGTTCAAATTGCTACGATTTTTCTTTCATTACGAACCAAAATTGTCACTTTCGCTCAGGATAGGTTAAAGTGTCAATTTTTCTTTTTTTATTTTTTTTTTGGTGATGAAATTTTTTTTCGGTAATATTTCATATTTTTCGATCGAATGAAGTTGATTATTGAAAAAAAAATCAAAAGAACTGGTGAGAAATAAAAAAAGTCCTGTCTAATACTAATAATACTACGCAATTGTGAAGAAGAAATCTGTTAATTTTGCTTCCTCATAAAGGAAGTTTATGTTATGTGTGACGGTCCAAACATTTTTTATCGAGATTTTGATGTTAATAGGTTTAAAATATCTCACATCATCGAGAAGAAACATTTGAAAAACGTGTCCGGATGTATATGTGCGTGTCTGTGTGTGTGTGTGTACGTAACAACCCTCCAAAATTCAAACGTCTATAAATCGAGAACAATTTAAGCTACAGCACTCAAAGTCTGCACAGCTGTGGGGCCTCAGATATCCACATTATCATATGTCGGTCTATCTACTGTTAACTTAAACCAATCAAATGCCAGTTCTATATAAGTATGTAATATCATTGATATATGATGTAGATAACATTTGGCGGAGATCGGCAAAATTGACCAAATTTTAGAACAATTAAAAATTTATAAAATTCAACCTCAGAAAATTGAAAAATACTTGACTGAACATGTCAAAATTTACAAACGTACATAAGCTAACGCTTACCTTTATTTGTTACTTTTCGTTGCTTAATTTGGTAGATATTAAACGACGCGTTCAAATTATAGAAACATGCTGCAAATTGAAACTTACAAATTGCTTCCTTCAAATCGTAAATAGTCAACGACGATTTCTTTATAAGGAAGTCAGATGAAAGATGTTCCCTCACAGCTCCCTTATTCTTCAAATCTCATACAGCAATCTTCGTTCACTACGTACGATTCAGAAGAAGCAAATTGCACATTTCAACTTGCAGCATGTTTTTTTACAATGCTGTACGTTTTTTGTGATACCGGGACTAGCGTCAGCTAGAAGTAACTCGAACCGCGTAGGGTTTACATCGTCCGCCTGGGCTGACGGTAATCCTTACCTGGTGTTAAAAAAAAGTACAGCATTGTAAAAAAAAATTTATTCGATTCTTTCGGAACCATTGCGTACTATTTTTAATATTAGATGGGGAAACTTAAAAAAAAAAGCTTTTGTTCGTTTCTCTTAATTTTTTCGAATAATAAACATTATTTAATCGAAACAATATGAAATATTGCCGAAAAAAAATTTCATCCTCAATAAAGCAATACAAAAAGAAAAATTGTTACTTTAATCGATTTTCAACGAAAGTGACAATTTCTATCGATCGGATCACAATCAGAAAAAAATTGCAGCGATCCGAACTCTGGAGGGTTCCTTTGGGACCTTTCAAGGGTAAAAAAAAAAGAATAAGACCTATTCTTTGTCGACGCATTATTTGCAAACTAATCTTGAGTCAAACACAAGTCCTGGAAACGCAGTTTTTTACACTTCTTGAATAAAGTTCCTTGCATTAAAGAAAAAAACTTTCATCACGAAACAATGCACATATCTTCTAGAGAATACCTTTGGGTTTCCAGAACCCTGCTTGGCTTCTCTGTACGATGACTAATACCCGAGTTACGTGTAATCGAAATAAAAAATGTCTTTTATGACACGCTGTGCGTAAAAGTGCGGTTTTACGCTCACTTCGTTCGCGTCAATCCGCATTTACGCACCTTGTGACATGAAAATTCGTAGGATACTCGTACGCAAAACGTTTTCTGGACTCGTGTGATTGCAACACTCGCCTTCGGCTCGTTCTGCAAACTCACACTCATCAGAAAAATTTTTTTCGTACTAGTGTCATAATGTACTATTTTGCTTTGACAGCTGATAAGTCGGTAACAAAAAACACACCTTTGGAAAACCAAGTTAAAATTTGAAAATAAAAAATCCGTTCTCTGGTCGGTTAACGATAAAAAAATTTTGAACCAAGAATCGTAAAACTTGAAATGTTGCGCGACAATCTTCTTTTTTTATCATTCGTTTATTCTTGGCCAAATTACAGCGTCTCGAAAAACACCCAAAATTTCGGATTTTTTTACCGACCTTCAATCATTGTGCCTAGCGTATGAATGCAAAAATTAAAGAAAAAAGGATAATTCGTGGGTCTACTTGACACCGGTCAGATAGCAAAGATACCAATCTTTAAAGATAGTCTATCGGAAAAAGTTTGCGCACAATTTTCGATGACTGCGCGATCTCGCGATCATGCGGCGAAGCTCAGCTCATGGTTAAAAAAAAAATGGCTCCCGCCATGAAACCCAGATTGTGACAAGCGGTTAGAAGCCGCTATTTATTATCATCGAATAATTGAAGATTCGATGGAGAAATAATTGGCAAATAAAATGCAGGCTAACACAGCGATATCGCCACGGGTTTTTACCGCGATACAGAACGTGAATATCCGTGAATTGTCGAGATGCTCGCAGCGCGAGATACGGCCTTTGCTACCGTGTCTCGTACGTATGAGCCTAATTTCACCGCTCGATATAACGAAGGAATGCGTTGAGGCGCGAAAGGAAATTTTGACGATACTCTCCGGCATCGAGTCCGTTAATTCCATCGTAGCTCTTCTCTCCATCGACTTTCACGCCCTCGAGACTGACGTCCGCAAAGAACAACAATTGAGGTTAACCATACTTTATGTACAAGTTTGTTACTACATTCTTTCCGTCCGTCGCATATTTTATGAAGTTGCTGCACGTTCTCCATACTGCTGAAATTGTGATGATTCGTTCGTTTCCGGCTTGAAAGTGTTTCAATGAAATTTTTAAATATCTGCTTTTACGTACAGGCAATTTGTTGTTTGACCGAAGGACGCCAAAAAATAACCGCTATTTTGTTACAGACAAAAACTTGGCAACAGCCAGGGCGACAGCGTTCTAGCTCAATCGTTGCAAGGCGGATTGGCTCTGGAATTTGAACGCAGCGAATCCACACGTCGCATTCGTTTGGTTCTCAGCGAGATACTGTTCATATCGTCGCAAATCCATGAATTTCAAAAAAACAATGAATTCCAAATCAAGCAATCTGACCTCTTCGACAATGCCGTTTACATGGAGGAGATAAGTTACGTGATCTGCATCGCACTTGCCGAATTACCAGCATTGCTGTCGATTCGTGACATAGCCGAGACTCTTTTGCACGTCAAACACGGCCCTGAAATAATTTGTTGGATAGTCGCAAACAGTCCCGACAGTTTCGCGGAAGTATGCGCTTATCTAATAGCAAATGGAGAGCGTCAAGAAGAATCGGCATTGGGAAGAATTCGGACGCATTCGTTGACGATGCTGTGCCGAATGAATCCGAGCCAGGCGCTGTCGGTGCGAGGAAAATGCGTCGAACTATGTAGAATGCCCGCCCTTGCGATAACGCTGAGCCTCGAACACGAAAGCGCTGACAATACGGTGTTGGAGAGCGACATTGTCGCTTTCGTATCGGGATTATTGTTGGGAAGCGATCAACAAGTCAGAAGTTGGATCGCGATGTTCATAAGAAACGGACAAAAGCGTAAATGGGAGTCGCACACGGCGCTGCAATCTCTTCGCGAAGAATTATTACGAAGACTCCAAGTTATAGTGTCGGAAAGCTCGGAGGCCCAACTGGCTGAGTCTCACGTCGTAAAAGCAAGCGCTTTGCTCAGGTTGTACTGCGCTCTCCGTGGTATCGGTGGAATTAAATTTCAAGACGACGAGATATCGATGATCGTACAATTGTTAACATCGCATCCACCGCCATCCCCGGCTGGCGTAAGATTCGTCTCCCTCGGTCTTTGCATGCTCATCGCCTGTCCGTCCCTGATAGGCCATCACAATTTGGAAAAGCGTAGCATCGAGTGGGTACAATGGCTAGTTCGCGAAGAAGCTTACTTCGAAAGCGCAAGTGGGGTTTCCGCGAGTTTTGGAGAAATGTTGCTACTCATGGCTATACATTTTCACAGCAATCAATTATCCGCAATTTGCGATCTCGTATGCGCGACCCTCGGTATGAAGATACCGATAAGACCGAACAATCTAACGAAAATGAAACAAATTTTCATGCAAGATATATTCACCGAACAGGTCGTCACTTCACACGCTGTTAAAGTACCGGTTACCGCTAATTTGAATGGAAATATTCCTGGATTTTTACCCGTTCACTGCATACACCAGTTGCTCAAGTCCCGAGCGTTCGCAAAGCACAGAGTACCAATTAAAAATTGGATTTACAAACAAATTTGCAACAGCGTGCCTCCACTGCATCCGGTTTTACCGGCTCTCGTCGAAGTTTACGTCAACTCGATTCTCGTGACGAATAACAAAACTTCGGAACACACGAACAAACCTATAGCCGAACCCGAAATCAGAAAAGTATTTCAGAATAGCGTTTTTGGGGCTAATTTCGATGCAAAGAAAAGCGTATTGAGTATAATGGACGCCGAAGTCGAGTGCATGGACGTCGACACGTCGAAACCTTCGCTCACCTCCCAACTCTTGTTGTTATACTATCTTTTGCTTTACGAAGACGTCAGACTCACAAACATGCATAATTTCATATCCCAAAACAGAAAGATCAAGTCTTACTCCACGGAATTTCTTTCCGAACTACCGATCAAGTATCTTTTGCAACAAGTACAACGGGATCAAATGAATTACGCCGGTCTATTTTCACCTCTTCTCAGACTACTAGCCACGCATTTTCCGCATTTATCCCTCGTCGACGATTGGCTCGACGACGAAATGATAAACATCGAATCGCCAGCTGCCGATTACGACAGTATGAACGTCAACGATTCAACCATACTCGAGGCTTTTGGGCACATAACAACTTGTCCCTCGCGAACCGGACGATTGCTCCGACAATTGATGTCCATGAAACCCACCGACGTTTGGCCGCACGTGGAAACGATAATACACTATTTCAAAGTCGTTCTCGATGAAAAGGTTCCGAGGTATATTCAAGGTCTGCATTTTAATTAACCAAGAATATATTTTTTCATTAAAAACTATGTTACGTCTCTCAATGTTACTCAATTTATTACATTTAATTTTTTCTCAACATTTTTTTAGAACTTTACAAGCAGGTCTGGCTCAGACTTAACACAGTATTGCCAAGATGTTTATGGGTCTTGTCGATAAATGCATTGCTTATAGAAAATTCTAATGCACTGAACATATTTCTAACCCAAGAAAATATCGTCCTCGATCCGTTGCAAGTGTTGCGATGCGACACGAGGGTATTCAGATGTGCCCCCGTTCTCTCTGTTATTCTCAGGTAAAGATCACCTATTTAAAAAAAAAAAAACTCGTTATTCCACCTTTGAATGTTCACTTGTAGGACATAAAAATTTGTGGAACGACTCGATATAATTCATGTGAACGTCAACGTCTGATACATCTTTTTTGCACTATATTTTACTGTAACTCGACCAAAAGTAGCCCCCAAACAATGATTGTATTGTTAATTCAGAGGAAAAAACTAAAATTCAATTATTCATCGAACTTTCAGAATATTGCAAGCGACGTTAGCCGCTTCGAGGTCCCAATTGTCGAGGCACATGCAGGACAGACCGCTGACGGAAAAGATCGGTCAGTTGACAAACGAGGCTGAGAGAGAAGATCTGCGAACAGCGTTGGTTGCGGGTCAGGAGAGCGCGGCTGTACAAATATTGCTCGAGGCCTGTCTGGAGACCCGAGAAGATCGCGAAATTTCGGGACAAATGTGGTCTCTGAGAGAAATCCGAAGCGTCGTATGCTCTTATCTCCATCAAGTATTCATTGCCGATCCTTCGCTGGCGAAATTGGTACATTTTCAGGTAAGTTTCCACTGGACGAAAATACACGAACTCATAAATCTTATAAACATAAGGTAATTATGCAGAAAGTGGACGCCAGCCCGATTTCCCTGGGATAAAAATATGTGATTATGGGGTTGTTCCCGAGCATTTTTGTATAAGGATGTTGGGCGCTGGAACGATTTTTTACCATGTTTCAAGGTTATTGAAAAAAAATGTTCAAAAAATTTAAAAAACCTTTTATTATGAAAAACTAATTCTAAACTGACCATTATTTATGAATTTCTCATTTCCTTAATCATAATTAACAGCATCATCCACGTCTCGTGGGTACATAAACGATATTTCATAAAGAAATGTTTCAATTCGGTGAATGAAAGAAAATTCCCGCTTGAATAAAAATTTCGCGATGTATTTACAGACGCTCAATATTTTGTGTGTGAGCACGGAACTCCGCTGTACCCAATGCTCACACACCTATTAATATACGTCCTATTACTATACACTTACTAACATCATTAGTCATGAAAAATTACGATAGATGGATAATGTTGTAATTATACCTCACGACAAAATGAAATCCAATCAACGGCTGTATGAGCACTGATTTTTAAATCATCTTACAGTTTTTTTTTATGCAAAGGTGCGGAGTACAAAAAGTAGGCGAACATTCGGCATGCAGTGTCCAGCCCGATGTGTGTGTGTGTGTGTGTGTGTGTACGGTAAAAACAATGCCGCTTAAAACTACACTTTACGCGTCTTCGCTTTTGGCGTCGCACTGACAAACAACGCGATGCAAAGCAACGGAACTGCATCGTGTCACGATTCAACGGGCAATTTTCTCATTGCTCCTTGAAGGAGGGTCATGATAAGACACGAAATTATCGCCCGAATGTGAAATATACAACGTAAACAAAGCCAATCTATTGAATTTCGATAGTGATGTTTAAAATTTTCACCCACGCATTACTATATGAAAAAAAAATTTCCGCGCCCAACATATTCATATGAAATTACTCAGAAAAGTGTCCTCTGTAACATATTTTCATCCCAGGGAAATCAGGGTGGCGTCTACTTTCTGCATAATTACCAAATATAACGTCAACGACGGCACTCTCACTTAATCATTAACCAATTAATTTAGGGATATCCGAGAGAATTGTTGCCCATCACCGTATCCGGAATACCATCGATGCACATTTGTCTGGACTGGATTCCAGAACTATTGTCCCAACCAGAACCGGAGAAACAAGTTTTCGCTGTAGATCTCGCTTCGCACCTTGCGGTCCAATACGCTTTGCCGAAAGCCCTCAGCGTGTCACGTCTGGCCATCAATACTCTTATAACGTTGCTGGGTGTTCTTCCGGCGAGGGATCGGGTAATTCTCTTTATGCCGGTGCTTTCGGCGTTAACGAGAATATGTCTGGCATTTCCGCCTCTCGCCGAAGACACGACGGGCCTTCTGCTACAACTCGGTAGGGTCAGCTCGGCCCAAGCCGCACTCGGCGACAAATCCGCTGAAATACTTTGTCACGAAGTCAACAAAACCTTCTGCTCGTTGCTTCAAAAAGCTATACTTCAATCGCGCGTTTACTAGACACGTTATATATCCACATTTAACATTTCACCGTGGAACGTTTATCATTTTTCAAAAATTCTTTCCCGTTTTTGTTATCTATGAAAAATCGAATTAAATGCAAAAATCTACGTTTGATTTGGATTAACGTTGTCACGAAGAAGTAAGGATGACGATTCAGCGGTCGTGTCGTATGATCGCAAGTCGTTGAATACAAATGTAAATAATATTTTTATACAGATTATACCATTTCGGTGGTAAGAATACGTATTTAGATTTAATTATCGTCATCGTACAAAATAAATCGTGTAAAACGCCGTAAAAAATGCTGAAATTTTTTTTATCTATCGTCGATTATAATAACAGAATTGGTGAATTCTATTCGTGAGAATGATTGCATCTGTTTTGCGTTATATCTCAATGTGTTATACCAGCTAAAGCCATTACGACTGCGAACGGAAATTGTGCTATCGGTGAAACGAACGACAGAAACGTGTATCATATTTGTTGACCCTGTTTTGTACATAAATCTTATATCTTCTCGCTACAACAGCGATTTTTATCGTTACGGACGAGACAGTGAGAAGAAGAATGACATACTTGTAAATAAAAATGGAATAAATGGCAAACTACCGATACTGTATAAAATGCTTGCACTGTACTTAAAAAGGCAAAATCGTAGGTATAATTTGGAATTTTTTTTTCCCATTCGTTCCACTTATTGACAGTTTTTTTTAAAGGAGGTGTATTGATGTACATTTATGGATTTTGTAACAGCCATATTCATCAACATTTAGTACATCTCATTGACAGTGGCACAATATACTATTTTTCCATCCCTTGCAGTTATTAGTTTTAATCTATAAATAAATCCAGAACTAATTAACATGGTTGATTTTTATTAATCAAAAGATGTATAAAAAAGTGGCTATGAGGATGTGGAAAAAAAGTGATACATAATGGTGTATATTTAAACTCAGAACCCCATTTTTCACTTATCTTTCATTGCTGCCAGTCCAACTTTAATAATGTGAAAAAAATTGCAGATATCCAAATGTTGCTCATAGCGAATTAAAAAATAAATTTAAGATTATTCTGGCAACATTTTTTTTTGAATCGACCTAATTCTTCCGCGCCTTTTGCAAGAAAAAAATACACTTGATACAATTTTCGGGAAATTTGTTAAAGTTGGGCACTTTGATACAGGCTGCATGGGAAAATGGGTGCTATGCCACACATTCAATAAGATTGCGAATAACCTAAGCCATTTTGCTATGAAAAAATTACTCCTATTAGAAACAGCGTATCTTTGAACGCAATTGAATATTTTGGGAATTATTGGCCGCGTAGTCATTGACTATTCGTTAATTAAAGTTCAGTTTTTGGTTTCTGTCAACTGATTCCTGTCGTCTCGTCATTTTGCAGTGACATGACACTGCAGTCCAGTGGTCAAGCAAGCATCAAATAGAGTAGCTCTTCGCAGGGCAGTTGTGTTTGCGTGAAAATCTCATGCATTTACGCTGCATGAAGCCCAGTTGGCTCCACAATGGCACGTTTGTCATTGGTTTCCGATAACCACTAAGATCTTCTGCGGATCTCTTTTTAGCTCATTCAACGTCGATTCCCCAATTAATTCCCTTTTTTATTCTCACTCGATCCATTTTTCTCACCTCACTTAAATGTACCTATTATTATTATTATTAGCGTAACAATTTTAAAAAATTTCGCCGTCGAAAGCTAGATATTTTGTGGCGCACACTAGCACACACTAGTTGTGCCGCTCTCACAAGTGAACAGGGTTGCAACGTCTTAACCTGCATTTCTCTGCCAGTTATCATAACCTGAAAAATTAATGTCATATAATTGTGAGTGCCAGAATCATTTTTAAAATTTAAAATAATTTAATTATCTTTAGATAAAAACTGTTCCTTGGTCAGAATTCATTCACACAACAAACAAACTCTGTGACTCACGAAACCGATGTGCAAAAATCTGTCAAAAGAAAATCAGCCGTTTGGGCATCATGGAAGAAAAATGGATTGCCGACAAAAAACACATAACTTCTTTTTCTCTCTTATTCAAATTCTCTCTTAGTAAAATGATTCTTCGATTGAATCAAACATCCGACAGCTATGAACAGAAAAAAACTAGGTTCTCTTAGCTCAACTAGGTAGGTTACTGGAAACGCTATCGAATTCGCAACGTTGCACCTGAGTTCCATAAGCCTAGTTAAAGTTAAATAGCCCAACTTCAACAACAAATATTTCGAATATCATATGGCGAGGTCCACTTTTTTTCTCTAAAAACTTTGAACTACCCTAACACAGTTTACAAAACGACATTTGGAAAGTTTGAATATTGCCGCCACGAAAATGTTCTCACGATCGTACACTAGCGCCGCTTCATCCGGAAACTGATGAAGTACCTTTTAGACGAGGCCACTTCCTTTCCGTTTCTTTTACGGGAACGTACAGTTTGCTTTCGGCGTGTTCCACGTTTCGTGTCGTGACGACTTAAAAGTAAGTTGACAATTTTTATTATTTCGAGATAAATATACTCGCGCGTTAAATATCGAAATATTCGACACGCCGATGGCCGGATATTCGGCCTCAATTATTTATCATTGATCAAGATGTTTACGGATCTGACGAAATGTGTTCGTGGAGGCTAAGCGCGCAACGAAACGGCGTCTGCACGAGCACATTAGCAATCGGCTTTACACATCATTTAAATTTGATGAACCGTTGATACTAAAAATTTCGCACACTTATGAAGAAAACCGCAATTCCTGCATTTCGTTGACTTTTATTTAACATTTCACTTTCGATGAGGACATGAAATCTGTGTTCTTAATGATGAATATTTCCAACCATCTTTCGACTGATTGACAGTGATGACAAAACCTTATTCTGACCTTTATCATTGATAACGATAAAAACCCCAAATAACCTAATCAATGCCAGTTATTGACATTTTTTTCCATTTTTTTAAATTGAATTTCAGAATGCGTTACGTGGCCGCTTATCTTTTGGCTGTCCTGGGTGGCAAGACAGCGCCGTCTCAAAATGACATCGAGAAGATTTTGTCTTCCGTGGGTATCGAAACCGATGCTGAAAAGCTCAAGAAGGTCATTGCCGAACTCAATGGCAAATCCATCGACGATCTGATCGCTCAAGGTAAGAATTGAACAAGTTGAGGTGAACAAGTCGATAGTACTTTCTAGCGTTTCAATTACTTATAAGCTATTAACTTGGGCATATTTTGGTTATCGAGTTTTTTTTTCATGCCAATAACTTTTTCATATAATATTTTACATGTACACATTACATACACATACATAACATCCATACATACATACATATACATGATATTTATATTTTCTCCTAATTTCGTGTATTTTGCAAAATAGCTGGTCATAACAAGAATCCATAATTTTTTTTTCATTTCAAGTAATTTTGATAAAACTTGATTCAAGTTTCCCACAAATTATGAATTTTTATATCAATTAATCTTTTTTAATTCAGGTCGCGAAAAACTTTCATCTATGCCCGTCGGAGGTGGCGCAGCCCCGGCTGCAGCTGCCGCTGGCGCTGGTGGCGCAGCTGCGCCTGCGGAAGAGAAGAAGGGTGAGTCATTGGAATTTGTTCTCACCCCCAAAACAGCATCAAAAAGCTCCAAATGATTATTTTACCATACCATCTTTCGCCTGAAGCGTTGTGATGCCAAACTTTTTAATGACGAGCCAAAATACTATTCCCCATGAGTCAAGCTCCGTAGATTATTTCTTGTACCAATATTTGATTATAATTTTTGCAGAGGAGAAAAAGCCTGCCAAGGAAGAATCGGAGTCTGAAGATGACGACATGGGTTTCGGCCTGTTTGACTAAAAATGTTATCACGGGACGTCGAAAATTTTATTTATTCACCAACAGAATAACAACCAAACACGGTTGCCAACTTTTTACAACATTCAGTGCGTATTGTTGTATCCACTGCTGATAAATAAATGATTTTTCATTTTTCATCTTTATCTCAACCACTTATGTACCTTTCCCAGTGTTGGAAAGTTTGTTTTTTTATTCAATGGTGTTGAATGATTCGAGAAACATTTTTAACTCCCGGCTGAAAATGGGAGTTATCTGTTTCGTCGGTATGGCGAGAAGATAGCTGCAATCCATTGAGGACACTAATCGTCCAAGCGGCTAATTTCTTTCTAACAGCTTTTTGTACATCGGTTCTCTGAGTTACATAGTTTGTACCTGGATTATAATATTAATAATTGGATATAAAGTCGTAGAGATAATGAATGTTGACAAAATGACCATTTTAGAAAGTTTTTAAATAGGGTAAATTTTATTGTGTTCACGCTGAGGAGGACCGTAGCCACCTTTTGCGCCAGCCCTAGCTTCGAGAGAGCTCGTGTACGTCAGTGCTGCCAATTTGTGATTTGCTCCAACGAAATTCCAAATGCATGCATATTTCCACATAAAAATTCGATTGCTCGGCAGAGTGGGTTAGACTTATTCGACAAATTTCCGATTGCGGCCAACATTTTTTTCTCTTTATGTCGATTACTTTTGAAGAACAATACCGACATCATCAAATTAAGAACCACCCTAATGCGCAGCATGTCCTGAAGCTCATCAAGACTTTTCAAAATCTTAGCACATCGAATTTTATGATATAATGAATTGATTTGATATAGAATATCTTTTGCAACATTGTCTGGCCCTCGCTGCCATAAGTATCTGAATAATTTGAGCCCTCGATTTATTTTTCCAGCTCCCTTGCGTCTCGGTCATAAGATTTGTTCGATGGATATGGCAATAAATATAAAAACAGAGAAAAATATCTGGGAAAAAGATTGAGCTAACTCATTATCACTCTTCCGCGACACTCTTAGAGAAATCGCGATCTCGATGGTGTCATTCGATTCAGAAACTTTTCACCGTCAAGGACATTTTTCATTTCCCATCTGGGTTGGAAGAAGAATAAAATAAGCTTGAAACTTAAAACCTGTCCAGCTATGGAAGTTAACTTATATAATCAATAAATTAAAATAGTACGAAATGAAACAAATTTAAAAATTTGAAAAACTCCCGGCTGCAGAAGTTGTTTTACATAATAAATTGTCTTATATAAAAGATTAAAAATGATGAAATAATTCCCGCCATTATCTTAGTTCATCAATAGTTTCAATTATGACCGTTTATTTTTATGGATTCTTCATAATTCTTATGCTTTCAATTCGGGGGACGTTTTCTACCATTTCGTCAAACATCTATATCCCATCTTATCTTACTGTTCGATAAATAACGTCTCACAACTGAATTGAAGGCTTAAGAGGAGTTATGAAGAATTTATAAAAATAAACGGTCATGATTGAAACTATTAATGAACTAAGATAATGACGAGAATTATTCCATCATTTTTAATCTTTTATGTAAGACAATTTATTATGTAAAACGACTTCTGCAGCCGGGAGTTTTTTCAAATATTCAAATTTGTTTAATTGCAACCAAAATCTGCTAATTTCATACTTGGTTAATACTAGAAGAATGTTTTGGAACAAGTATGTTTAAAGAAAGAAAATTGCGTTTTTCATGAATTACAAGAAAACGAAAATTTGCAAACGACCGATGGAGAACTCGCCCTGACGACAGCATCACGTCGATCAGAGATCCGACTATGCCACGGACGCCTAGTCAAACGCTTGAAATTGAAATTAAAATACAATCAATTCAAAAGCTGTTCACATTATTCTTTAAAAAAAACTACTGAATAAAAAATAAGCGAATGAAGTTTCGTCACATGTAATCAAGTTTCGTGGATTGAATAGCATAGGTAACAAGCAGGTGCCCCATATGCTCGCGAGTCTCATACATGTGTCGTTGTTATTGGTATATCCCAAAGGGAAATGAATGTGGTTAGAGGATGCGTCGGTATGTATTGTGAACGCATTTCTTAATGGCATAAAAATAATTGTCATAATATAGTATCGGTCCTGCGAGGTTTCACGTGATCTGTCGAAATATCACGTCGGGATGATAATGCTCGAAACGAACGAATATAAGAGTTAAAACTATTTCCCAGTGAGAATATTTTTTCGCGGCTTGTCGATAGTAATTGTCGAAACGACCGGCTTCGAAGGGGTGGAGGCACCGTACCACGCGCCGTCGCCCGTCGCGGCTTCATTCACCAGGATTCGAAAATGGCAGAGGGGCTGGGGGGGGGGGGGGGGAGGTAGATATGGGTAGTTAGGTCGGTAGAAGGTAAACCGTAAACGTAGAAGAGGAGGGATAAGCGCGAGGTCTCTCGTGTACACGAGATTCTTCATGAACGCTTGTATCCCTGCGCTGGCGAAAAAATTGACTCGTGGAAACGACCCGCAACGGGCTGCAACGAAAAATTCGTTGTACAAGCCGATAAGTTTCAACGAAATTGTCGAAGTGGAAGATAAAATAACGCACACGGACACCCATTGGCGGATGTGAGTAGCGCGAGAGTGGCGCTAACGGAAACGGAAGAATCTTGATAATCGAGGGACTACTTTGTTCCGAGGGGGCGGGGACGATGGCGGCCATGATAGGTGTCAGCGGCTACCAGTGACGGCATTCGGTTTTGCGTCAGTCAGGTTTTGTGCGCGGATGACTGAATTAACAATCACGGGGGTTGTCGAGACACGTAAAATACGTTTCTATAGCGAATTGACGGAACGTAAGACAATACGAGAATCAACGAGGCTAATTCGCCCGATTATCGTCGTCGTTGAGTTCGAAAAAATATCGGGAAAATGACGCAGCTACTGCCCATAAGGTTTCAGGAACATCTTCAGGTAAGTGACCTGCTTTATAAATCCCCGTTCGTGTCTATGATCGCGTCGTATCCATTCGTATCTACGTTTTCGACCGATTCCCCGAAGATGCTCCGGAAGATGCGTTCGGTGTCGACGTGGTTAACCCGACATCGTTGGCTTCCGTTCGTTCATTCCGTCGTTACGGATCGGTTTCCGTCTCGAACGGCTCTACTCGCTCGGGTTTACCAATGCGATGCATGATTATTATTTTTTTCTTCTTTTTTCTCTTTTTAATTTCTCTCCATCCTCGCGTACGCATGTGGGCGTCACGAAGCAACCTGCAAATGCCAAACACTCGACGTCGACTGTGACAGCTATCATTCTCGAGTTTTTGTCACTCGTTGGATTTGCGTCTAACGTTTTTTTTTTTTATTCAAACATTTTTTATTCAGGTTTTCTTGACTTGTTGACAAACCGTACGAAACCGTCATTATAAGACGGACGTTATCGATTGAAAACGGTTCAACATCCTTGTATCTTACCCGATGGTCGATCGATTTCACGACGATTACGACGATCTCTCCGCGGCCACGTCTGCTCAACGTCACGCACGCCCCTCGCTTCCGCCTACATTTCGCAAATTAGTCAGACTTTTTCTTTTTTCGCATTTTTTTTCTTTTCTTTTTTTTTTTTTTTTGGTTCCTCATTTTTAACCCTACACGTACTGTATGCGTTTATGACCCGAACTCCACGCGTCACGTGACGCACCTGCTTTTAAAATCGATAACGAAATGGTCTTTTATCGATTTATTTTATTTTTGTGAGGTTTTCATTACTTTCATTGCTTTGAAATTTCGGCTATAAGCTCATCAGTTTGAATTCATTCGGTCGGGAATTGTATTTTTTTTTTTGTTTACTCAGAGTAATTCTGAATTTTGTAGTTTCGGTGGTACAATTAACACAAAAAGCGCTCCTATCGATTTTTATTTTACTCTTTTATTTATTTATTTATCATTATTTCCGTTATCAACTAAAACTAGTTTGAACTGGAATTGCATTCTGTCAGGTTGACTCAGGGTAAAGCTGGATTTTGTAAACTTCAATAGACTCAAATGGATTGTTATTTCAATTTGTTTAATGTGGCATGATCCAATCGTGGCATTTGGCAAATGTATAATTCTGTATTGGCATTGAAAAATTCATAAATATTGGCATGAAAAAGACAGATAGATAGCCAATTGATTGTGCTAATCGTGAAAGCATATCAACATTGATTGCGAATGAAGCTCCGTACGACATTGGAGCGGCTGAATGTTCAAAACGTTGTAAAGTTTAATTATCTTACCCTAGCTAACCGCTGTGGGAATCAATGCCAGCAATGTCAGCTTCAACACGCTTACCATGGAATCTGACAAATTCATCTGCGTACGAGAAAAAGTGGGCGAGACCGCCCAGGTAGTCATCATCGATATGAATGACTCTGCAAACCCAATCAGAAGGCCCATTTCTGCAGATTCGGCTATCATGAATCCAGCCAGCAAAGTCATTGCCCTAAAAGGTGAGTTTGAGAATTTTTGTTAAACTAAACCACTGAAAATTCTCTCATCAACATCATAATTATTTCGAACACAGGTTCTTCTAAAGAATCTTTTTTAACCAACATTATTTCATACTCTGCATCTGAACAATAATTCAATTTTCAATGTCGTGTAGTCAGTATGATTTTTTTTTCTTTAAAGTTTCCAAACTCTTTTGGATCACTGAAAATATTTAACTGAATATTTGAAAAAAATTTGTAACTCGATCGATTTACAAAATTCAAAGTATGCATGAGCCACGCATCAATTATATTACGTTATTTCGGTAAGAAATTTGTAAAGTAAGTTTCCCAGAAACAAAACTTTCAAGCCCCAGATTCATCTTAGAAAAATAATTGTTTGCCAAGTTGACGGAAGAACATAATATATTTTTAAAAAACGTTCTGTCGAATAGCGCAAAAGACATTGCAAATTTTCAACATCGAAATGAAGTCAAAGATGAAGGCGCACGTAATGACGGAAGACGTTGTATTCTGGAAGTGGATATCGTTGAATACCCTGGCTCTGGTGACGGAGTTGGCGGTGTATCATTGGTCGATGGAGGGTGATTCGACACCCACTAAGATGTTCGAGCGTCACACGTCCCTCAACGGATGTCAGATAATAAACTATCGTACGGATCCGAAGCAAACGTGGCTTTTGTTGATCGGTATATCGGCTCAGCACAACAGAGTCGTCGGGGCGATGCAACTTTACTCGGTTGAACGCAAGTGTTCCCAACCCATCGAAGGCCACGCGGCTTCGTTTGCCCAGTTCAAAATGGAAGGAAACGCCGAGCCGAGCAATCTTTTTTGCTTCGCCGTGCGAACCCAGACAGGTGCGAAGCTTCACATAATAGAAGTTGGTCAGCCACCCGTCGGCAATCATCCCTTCCCCAAAAAAGCCGTCGATGTATTCTTTCCACCGGAAGCGGCCAACGATTTTCCGGTGGCCATGCAGGTCAGCTCGAAATACGATGTTATCTATCTAATAACCAAGTACGGTTACATTCATATGTACGACATCGAATCGGCGACTTGTATTTTTATGAATCGTATATCCGGCGAAACGATTTTCGTAACCGCGCCCCACGAAGCCTCGGGTGGCATAATCGGCGTCAATCGAAAAGGTCAAGTGCTCTCGGTGTCCGTCGAAGAAGAAAACATAATACCGTACATCAATGGGGTGCTGCAAAATCCCGAATTGGCGCTTAGAATGGCCGTGAGAAACAATCTTTCCGGAGCCGAAGATCTATTCGTACGAAAGTTCAATATGCTTTTTCAAAATGGCCAGTATGCGGAAGCCGCCAAAGTAGCCGCCAACGCGCCCAAAGGTATCCTCAGGACTCCCGCGACTATCAAACGATTCCAACAGGTCAGCCAAACCATTTATTATTTACAAATAATTTATTATTTTTAATATTCTAAATTCTAAAATACATTTCTATACATGTAGATTTTGTTTAATTTTTATTAGTCTGAGTCATGGCGTATGGTTTATCTATTTACAGATATTTAATTGAATTTGTATGATTTATAATTTATAATTTATTTATAAATAAATATTTTAAAATATAAATATAATAATATATATAATATAATATAATAATATATTTATTTTTATGAATATTTTATTTTTTATTTATTTATAATTTTGTTTGTAATTGAACTTGTATGATTTATATCGCGGAATGTTTAATGTTGATCCTGAAAGATATTTAATTGAACTTGTATGATTTATAGTTTATAATTTATTTATAAATAAATATTTAAAAATATAATAATATATATAATATAATATAATAATATATATGATATAATATAATAATATATTTATTTTTATGAATATTTTATCTTTTATTTATTTATAATTTTGTTTGTAATTGGACTTGTATAATTTATATCGCGGAATGTTTAATGTTGATCCTGAAATTTTCCTGAAAGATATCAGACTTGTTTCGTGATTACATATATATATCGATTATATTATTTTTCATCTCAATGAATTAGTTTGAACTTGAAAAAAAAAATTAAATAAAAAGTGCTGGATTGTTCGGGGAAAAATAATTGTTTAATACTTCTTCTACAGGTTCCCGCGACCCAGGGTCAAACATCTCCGCTCCTACAGTATTTTGGGATTCTCTTGGATCAAGGACAACTCAACAAGTACGAATCTTTGGAGCTCTGCCGTCCGGTGTTGGTCCAGGGACGCAAACAGCTGCTCGAAAAGTGGTTGAAGGAGGACAAGCTCGAGTGCAGCGAGGAACTGGGCGATCTAGTGAAACAGGCCGATCCTACACTCGCGCTAAGCGTTTATCTGAGGGCTAATGTGCCGAACAAAGTAATTCAGTGCTTCGCGGAGACCGGCCAATTTCAGAAAATCGTTCTTTACGCGAAGAAGGTCTCCTACACTCCGGACTATATCTTCTTGCTGAGAAATGTTATGAGAATCAATCCCGATCAGGGCGTGGCTTTCGCGCAGATGCTTGTGCAGGACGACGAGCCCCTGGCTGATATTAATCAAGTGAGTTCGCCTTTTATTATTTTCCGTTATCATAATGATTTTATAAAAGTTGCGAAATTTTTTTTTAAAATCGCTTAAGGTATTACTGGATGGTTACTAATAAATGTCAGAAATTCTTGAAAATTTGAGGAATTACAGTTTTGTATTGAATAATAATACATGAATTATTTCAGATTTTTTCACTAAATGGTTTAGGAGTTATAAATTTGTGAATTTAACACGGTCTCTTATGGGAGAACCGCTTCTGCAGACGTTAATGTCTGCAAAACGAATGGAACTAAATGTCAAAAAATTCTGAAAATATTATATCATCAAGATTTATGATCGACAGATCGATTATGCTTAGTTTCAAATCAATCGTCTAAGTAATTGTCGAGAAATAAATTAAAGTAATGAGGAAAATCGCCTGAAACAGTTGAAACATTAGTCCGAAAACGTATATATAGATATAGTGGTGTTGCTCGTTGTAGCGCGTGAAGATGGTTATTTCCGTTGTACAGTCATTGACAAAACGTCAGTCAACCACACGCCAATATCGTCGAATTTGACTTAAATTCTTATTAAAAGTAGATAATTAATATTTCTAAGTGTTAATTCAATATTACTTTAGCTATTTGTAAGGCCAAACATGTACGGCATGATCTGGAATTACGATTCGCCGGTTTTGGAGTAACTTTTCGCCCGATGATCCGTCCAGTAAGACCTTAAACATCTCGCTAAGAAATAATAAACGTGCAACGCTTGAAAAGTTACATTAAAAAAAAAAAAAAAAAAAATAATGGCTAAAAGTATTTTCATGGACCGCCGCCCTTATTTCTTCAAATTATAAAAAAAATACGTCGAAAAAATGGTTTTTTTTTTTCTCAATTAATTTTTTTGCAATCGCACCACATAGAAAATTAACCCGTAAGCGAATTTGAATCGTCGATGCATCGATCCTGCTAAAGATCTCGATTGAATTTTCAGATTGTAGATATATTTATGGAGCAAAACATGGTGCAACAGTGCACCGCGTTCTTGCTCGACGCACTGAAGAACAATCGACCGAGCGAGGGAGCACTCCAGACTCGTCTTCTCGAAATGAATCTCATGTCGGCACCCCAAGTTGCCGACGCGATTCTCGGCAATCAAATGTTTACGCATTACGACCGAGCTCACGTTGCCCAGCTTTGCGAAAAGGCCGGATTATTGCAACGCGCTCTTGAACATTACACCGATCTGTACGACATCAAACGAGCGGTCGTTCACACGCACCTGCTGTCACCTGACTGGCTCGTCGGTTTTTTCGGCACTCTATCCGTCGAGGATTCCCTCGAGTGTCTCAAAGCCATGCTAACCGCAAATATCCGGCAGAATCTTCAAATTTGCGTTCAGATTGCAACGAAATATCACGAACAATTGACCACCAAGTCGCTTATCGATCTCTTCGAGAGCTTCAAATCGTACGAAGGTCTTTTCTACTTCCTCGGATCGATCGTTAACTTCAGCCAGGACCAAGAAGTTCACTTCAAGTATATACAAGCGGCTTGCAAAATCGGTCAGATCAAGGAAGTCGAGAGAATCTGTCGCGAAAGCAACTGTTACAACGCCGAACGCGTGAAAAATTTCTTAAAGGAGGCCAAACTTTCCGATCAATTGCCTCTCATCATCGTCTGCGATCGCTTCGACTTTGTTCACGATCTCGTTCTATACCTCTACAGAAACAACTTGCAGAAATACATCGAAATATACGTACAAAAGGTACATCTTTCTTTCCCATTATAGCTTGTTACAGAACATTTTATTTATTTATTTTCTTAATTTTCATTATTATTGTTTTCTTTACCGGTCAGGTAAATCCCTCTCGACTTCCCGTCGTCGTTGGCGGTTTGCTCGACGTCGACTGCTCCGAGGATATCATCAAGAATCTTATTCTCGTCGTACGCGGACAATTTTCGACCGACGAACTCGTCGAAGAAGTCGAAAAGCGCAATCGTCTCAAACTTCTGTTACCGTGGCTCGAATCACGCGTTCACGAAGGTTGCGTCGAGCCTGCAACTCATAACGCTTTGGCTAAGATCTACATCGACAGCAACAATAATCCCGAACGGTTCTTGAAGTGAGTATTTTTTATTATTTTTCAAAGTTTTTACAATACTTCTACGTTGTTTCCACAAAATTTTTGAGGGTTTTTGAATAACCTAAGAATTTTGATTATCACTGTAACGTCTGAAAATTTTGAAATTATCGGTTCGAACAGTTCTCCACGAATAAAATTATGCTTACGGTTTGGTATGGAAGTTCGGCGAATCCATTGAGAAGTTTTAATTTTATAGGACTCAAATTAACGAAAAAAATTACGTTTCTCTCTAAATCACGTCAGCTTTTACCAATTAAACCCGAAGTCGCTACTGATATTTAATATCATTTAATCGTACTATGTATGGAATTTAACGAAAATCGGTCGTCGAGATTTGATTTAAAATAAACTTTTGTTCCTCAAAGTTTAATAGGAGGGGAAACAAGCTGCCAGTTGAAACTCGTTAAATGTTTTCTCCAAGTTTGAGGTTATGCATGAATTTCTCTCGTGAAGAGTCGTTTGTGCGTTACCTTAAATTCGGAGATAGAAGTTTGTAGGTTCCAACTTTTCTTCAATGTACTTTTCAGAAGTTTATAATTTCCGAATTGTAGTGTTGAAAAAATCTATTTCTTCAAAATAGCTTGATGAAGTCTCATGGAATCGAAACAATATCCTTGAGTGTATTTTCTAGTCCGAATTAGACCGAGTTTTTGAACTAAAAACATCAATCGCTATGACTAACAGAGGCAAAAAATCTGTTCGAAATTCGATTTTAACTTAAGGGCGGGGTAAGGTTAATTCGGCGAAAGAGAAGCATATTTTTAAGATTTTTTTCTGGCGATACAAATAGTGTAAATTTATTCAATCAATTTCCATATAAAATAATACAACGTTTAAACAATATTTTCCTAAATTTTCATTCCAAAATATTGAAAATTAAGCGGGTGACAGTGAATCTCCGTAGGCGCCTCGAAAAAAAGTTGCTTTGCGGTGTTCATCATAACTCGCTAAAGAATCATCTGAAACAAAAAAATCAAAATGCATTCGTTAAAGGAGATGTTTCTCGAAATAATCACGAGGGGATTTTTTTTATTTTTTATTTTTTCGTAGCACTTGGAAGCAAAGAAACCGATTTTCGCTAGAAAAATCAGCTAATTTCTTGCTGTAAAATTAATAATTATTAAAAACAAAAGCTCTTCACAATACCTGGTGAATTATGTGAAGACGTGTGCAAAATTTCAAAACGATTGGTCCAGTAGATTTTGCGTTATCGTGAACACGGACTTAAAAAAATGTCAAGTTTCAGGAAAACGCTTTGAAGTTTTGCGCACTGAAAAATTCGAAATAAAACTCGACAGTTTTCTTATACTCACACAGAGTCGTCGATGCCAGGTCCGTAGAGCAAAAAGCTTCCATCGACATGATCTAGAGCATCTTATTGCCTACGCAAAACTCTTTCTTCTTTACTGTCGTGCGCCGCTTGCTCCTCTGCTCTAGTAATTCGTAATAAAAATCCGGCCCGGAGCAACGGACACTCAAATACTCATAACGTCGTCAATATCGCTCCAATCGACTTGAAATTTTGACACAATATTCTTGAGATATTATGCATTCAGTTGAAAAATTTTAATACCTCACCCCGCCCTTAAAAAGGGATCGCCATTTTGGATTTCATGTTCCTGGGTAGATCTAATATTGTTCGAAGAAATTTGCATCCTGCGCGAATAATGCGAATAATTGCCCCAATGACATCGTATTCCATTGGTAATTACAGGGAAAATCAGTTCTACGACAGCAGAGTCGTTGGTAAATACTGCGAGAAGCGCGACCCTCATTTGGCTTGCATCGCTTACGAACGCGGGCAGTGCGATCGCGAGTTGATAAGCGTTTGCAACGAGAACAGTCTGTTCAAAAGCGAAGCGAGATATCTAGTGAGGCGTCGCGATCCGGATCTCTGGGCCGAAGTTCTTTTGGAGAGCAATCCGTACAAGAGGCCGCTCATCGATCAGGTTTGAAAAAAATCGAGAAAAAAAAAAATACCCTAAAAATTCAATACGAAAAAAAATGTTTCAATAAATCAATCGAGGTTTATGAAAACGTTTTCAGGTGGTGCAAACGGCTCTGTCCGAAACCCAAGATCCCGAAGACATATCCGTGACCGTAAAAGCTTTCATGACGGCCGATTTGCCGAACGAATTGATCGAACTATTGGAAAAAATCGTTCTCGACAGTAGCGTTTTCAGCGATCATCGCAATCTGCAAAATCTTTTGATTCTCACGGCGATAAAAGCCGATCGTACTCGCGTTATGGAATACATTAATCGTCTCGACAATTACGATGCCCCCGATATCGCTAACATTGCGATAAACAACGAACTCTACGAGGAAGCTTTCGCGATTTTCAAAAAATTCGACGTCAATACGTCGGCCATACAAGTTCTCATCGAACAGGTGAACAATCTCGATCGAGCTTACGAATTCGCAGAAAGGTAAACAATTATTATTCTCAATGATAATAGTCTCGACGAAATTTTTATTCAAAAAAAAAAAAAAAAAAAAAAAAAAAACGTTTCGGTTTAATTTAATGCAGATGTAACGAGCCAGCCGTGTGGTCGCAACTCGCAAGAGCCCAATTGCAACAGGGTCTCGTGAAGGAGGCCATCGACAGTTTTATCAAAGCCGACGATCCATCGGCGTACGTTGACGTCGTGGAAACTGCTCACCGTACATCGCACTGGGAAGATCTCGTGCGTTATCTGCAAATGGCGAGAAAGAAGGCGCGTGAGTCCTTCATCGAGAGCGAGCTCATCTACGCGTACGCACGGACGAACAGACTCGCCGATCTCGAAGAATTTATTTCCGGACCGAATCACGCCGACATACAGAAGGTATTATTCTTCGTTCGTCGAATTTAATCTCTTTTGAAAATATTTTAATATGCGATAGTGAACTTGAAACATTACTCGTTTGTTTGCTCAAGATCGGTGACAGATGCTTCGACGACAAGATGTACGATCCCGCGAAACTTTTGTACAACAATGTATCGAACTTCGCGAGATTGGCCATCACACTGGTTCATCTGAAAGAGTTCCAAGGCGCGGTCGACAGCGCTCGCAAAGCAAATTCCACGAGAACTTGGAAAGAAGTTTGTTTCGCCTGCGTCGACAGCGGCGAGTTTCGTCTCGCTCAGATGTGCGGTCTGCACATCGTCGTTCACGCCGACGAGCTCGAGGATCTGATCAATTATTATCAAGATCGTGGACATTTCGAGGAACTCATTAATCTTTTGGAAGCCGCTCTCGGTCTCGAACGCGCTCACATGGGCATGTTTACCGAGCTCGCCATTTTATACAGCAAATATAAACCGCAGAGGATGCGAGAACATCTCGAACTATTCTGGTCTCGCGTCAATATACCTAAGGTAATTTATTTAATTGACCTCTTTCTTATTCTAATTGGGGAAATGAAGAAAATAATAAAAACAAATAGTATAGGACTTGAGAAAATTCAAATAGCAAATTACTTTTACAAGAGAAATTTTTTTTTCTACCGTTGGACGGTTAAAAAAGCAAACTTAGTATATATCAGAATTCCTTCAATACCTGTTTACAATAATTTGATTTTCCACATGTTCCTACACCAATATTAATTCTAATTTCCAAATAAATGTTGAACAATATTGATTTTGAGTTATTTACGCAACGAACTATATTACTTCTCTGTTAATTTCCATATTTCATGGAAATATGAAAATTTCATATTCCTATGAAATATGGAACATTACATACAAATTAACAAAAAAATAATATAGTTGATCGCGTAAATAACTCAAAATCAATATTGTTAAACATTTTTTTGGAAATTAGAATTAATATTGGTGTAGGAACATGTCCAAAATCAAATTATTCTAAACATGTAATAAAGGAATTCTGATGAGGTCCCGAACCAAAGGAACGAAACGTTAAAAGATGAAGTAATTAATTACGGTCGACCAACGCCAAAGCTCCTTCAACATAAGAACAAAACAAATTGTTGAATAAAAAGTTGAAAATTCAAACAGCGAAAGAATGGGAATTAATTGAACCATCGAGTTTAAACGCGATTGTAATTGTCCTAGGTTTTGCGAGCTGCGGAATCGGCTCATTTGTGGGCAGAACTCGTGTTTTTGTACGACAAGTACGAGGAGTACGACAACGCGGTGCTCGCAATGATGCAGCATCCGACCGAAGCGTGGCGCGAGGGTCATTTCAAAGACGTTATTACCAAAGTCGCGAACGTCGAGTTGTACTACAAAGCGATACAGTTCTACGTGGAATTCAAGCCTCTTTTGCTCAACGACATATTGTTGGTGCTAGCACCGCGAATGGATCACACGAGATCGGTCGCTTACTTCACCAGAACCGAGCATCTTCAACTCGTAAAACCCTATCTCAGATCCGTGCAGTCGTTGAACAACAAGGCCATAAACGAGGCCCTAAACGGGCTTCTCATCAACGAGGAAGATTATCAAGGATTGAGAACATCGATAGATGCTTTCGACAACTTTGACAATATCGCTCTTGCCCAACAACTCGAAAAACACGAGCTCATCGAGTTTCGAAGAATCGCTGCTTATTTGTACAAAGGAAACAACAGGTGGAAACAATCCGTCGAATTGTGCAAGAAAGACAGGCTCTTCCGGTAACGTAATTTATCATAAGACTAACAAATTTTTTTTTTTTTAACCGTAAAAATATATTCGCGTTTATGAACGCATTTATTACGTCCGTAATCTCATCCCATTATTCATTTTAAGGGGGCGGTAAAGTTAATTCGGCGAAAAAGAAGCATGTTTTTAAGATTTTTTTCTGGCGATACAAATAGTGTTAATTTATTCAATCAATTTCCATATAATAATAAAACATTCAAACAATATGTTCCTCAATTTTCATTCCAAAATATTGAAAATTAAGCGGGTGACAGTGAATCTCCGGAGGCGACTCGAAAACAAATTGCTTTGCGGTGTTTATCATAACTGGAATAGAATCATCTGAAACAAAAAAAATCGAAATGCATTCGTTAAAGAAGATGTTGCTCGAGGTAATCACGAGGGGGATTTTTTTAAATCTTTTTATTTTTGATTTTTTCGTAGCACTTGGAAGCAAAAAAACCGATTTTCGCTATAAAAATCAGCTAATTTCTTGCTGTAAAATTAATAATTATTTAAAAAAAAGCTCTCGATAATACTTGGTGAATTATGTGAAGAAGTAGTGTGCAAAATTTCAAAACGATTGGTCCAGTAGATTTTGCGTTATCGTGAACACGAACTTTTTCGAGGCGCCTTCGGAAATTCACTGTCGCCCGCTTAATTTTCAATATTTTGGAATGAAAATTTAGGGAAATATTGTTTAAATGTTGTATTATTATATGGAAATTGATTGAATAAATTTACACTATTTGTATCACCAGAAAAAAATCTTGAAATCATGCTTCTTTTTCGCCGAATTAACCTTACCCCCCCCCCCCCCTTTAACAGCTTCCTCTTCTTCATTAATTGTTTTTTCAAATTTACATTGACTTTTACTTACGTTTTGTACTTATTCGATTATTTTATATTCTTTCAATGATCCTACAACAGGGACGCTATGGAATACGCGGCGGAATCGCGCAACGCCGACGTCGCCGAGGAATTGTTGGAATGGTTTCTCGAGCGAGGATCGAAGGATTGTTTCGCGGCGTGTCTATTCCATTGCTACGATCTGCTGCATCCGGACGTCATTCTCGAGCTCGCATGGAGACATCGTATTCTTCACTTCGCTATGCCCTATTTGATTCAAGTCGCTCGCGAGTACATCACAAAGGTAAGTCGGATAAAAGTAAACAAATTGAAAAATAAAAATGATTGAACAGCAATTAAATTTCTAAATGTATCTTGCCAATCTTTAATATTGTATAGAACGTTTTTTTTTTAGTAATAGATAATTATTCCCTGAAGTGTTCGAGTATTTATATATCTTTTGGCACTCAAATCTTAAAAATTTGTGAAGGGAAAAAAATGTTAACCCTTGAGGGAGTACCCTCGATAAGTCAATTAACAAACAGAAAGTTATGAAAACTTGCAGAGATGTCAGAACATCTACAAAAATGACTCAGTTGAAATTTTGTAATCCTTAGTTGACTCTGAAAGAAGAAATTAATAATTTCATTTCTAAGCACTTAAAATGGAGTCTTATAAGAATCTGTAATTTTGATGCACTTTATCATTTATTACGTTGGAACTGACAAACAGATTTCGATAAAATTAAGAGGAGTTATAGACGAATATCTTTTAAACATTTTACTTTTTCCAAAACATGTAGAGTTTACTTCTATTAGGAGAAATAGCTCAAAAAGAGACGAGATTTTTTAGCAATTCACAAACATGGCAACACCGCAGTATTATAAAAAATAACATGTCTAAATTGAGTCAATGATAAAAGCATAGTATTTCAAAGAAAAGGTTCTATATCTATAACAAAGCTTTCATAACTATAATGCATCAATTATTTCTGAAATAATAGGAAAACAAGAAAGAAAATATAAAAAATAAAAGGAAGATAATTAAAAATTGAACTCTATCGCCAATTTCAATATATCACATTACATTACTATACGTATTATTTTTCTCAACATTTATTTTATAACTTTACAACAACATTCAATAAAATATTTTCAATACATGTAACACATATAATAAATGAAATTTTAGTGTGCACATAGAAACCGAGTCCTGACTAATTCAATGTCTCATACATAAGTATTATACTTGTACATGAGCGCGTACACTAAAGCAAGGAAGGCGGTGTTGCCAAATAAAATACTATGTTACTCAAGTATAAGACTAAAACTCTCTGAGTCACCGCGTACCGAGGTTACGTCCTTGCACCTTAGAAAATCTTCATGCAAGCTTATTAAGATTGATAATTAATCGTACAGGTTGACAAGCTCGAGGAGGCGGAAAGCCGACGCGTCGAAGAGACCGACCACCAGGAACACAAGCCCATGATAATGCGTGAGTGGTAAAACAAATTATCCAAAGTTCAAACGTCTCACAGACATTATGGTACCCAATCGTCGACGTTTAATTTCCAGCGGAACCTCAATTGATGCTGACAGCTGGACCAGGAATAATGGCTCCGGGTTACGCTCCCCAAGGGGTTTACGGAACTCCAGCGCAAGGAGTTTACGCGCCAGCAGCCGCCTCGGCTTATCAGGGCTACGGTATGTGAGACGCGCTCAATGAAACGCTCTGCAGCACCGATCAACAATATCCACATTTCTTAAGGTTTAGCTAGAACAAGGATACGCCGTTAGTTCGTAGTCATTTTCGAACGCTGGATTAAAACGAAAGAAAACAAGTTATAAATCAACAACGATAACAAAAACAAAAAAAAAAAAAAAATACAAAACGAGCAAACAAAATAATATAAATTCAAGGTTTTCGATAGAGAAGGAAATGAAGGAGAAAGAGAAAGAGAGAGCGCGCCGGGGGCCACTTCGACGCGATGACAAATCTTAGTGTTACCACGTCCGGCGACGACTGAAAAAAAAAAAAAGCCTTCGTCAGCCCCGGATCGGCCGATTAATCGATAATAAAGCTGCTACACTAGTTTCGTAGTCGTGGATTCCGAGCTAATTGATTCAATTGCTCGCTGCTCATGGTTACAATATACCTATTAACAATCGCGGCCTCGAATTCCATGAAAAAAAAAAAATATTTAAAGAATACAGAAAAGATATAATAGAAAAACGCAAACGGATAAACTACTGAAGATAATTACGATATTGGCAGTACAAACGTTTGAAAAACCATCGTGGATTGGGATCCACGCGGAAATAATCTCCGGGTTCGGGCGGCTTGTAATTATTCGTGTAATCGGCTCTCTTCGATGGCGACAGATCAACCACCATCGTGTAGCTCGATCGACTATGTTGTTCGTATTCTCGTTTGTTAGTACATGTATATTTAACGATTATTCGATATAATTTTTTTTTAAGGCATTGTTAACTAGCAAATGTTAGTGTCATAATGTCATTATGTTGTCTTTATTTCGTGCCCTTACTTTTTTTTTTGTTTTTTTTTTTTTTTTTTTTGCTTTTTATGTATATGAAATATTCCATGGCTCGTGGATCGCTCGAAACATTTTAAATTCTGGGAGTGATAGCCCTTTGTTTCTGTCACAGTTCACGCTCTAGAAGATTTCCACGCAAGTTTTTTGCGTTAAAACCATTTCGAAGCATCTTGCAAAACCACGTGGAAGGTCTTTTGCACTCATCGAGAGCACGAACATTGTAAAATCGTAATCATTGACTTTATTCGAAATCACATAAATTATTTTCCTCTTTTTCGAACGACGAATATGCGTATTAACCTTATTTGAAATTTATTTAGCCTCGGATTCAACAAACACCACAAACACATGAAAAATTTCGATAATTGTGATAAATTCATTTCTATTTAATTTCCCCCTTGATACAACACGAGAGTTATTGCGTCGTGACACGTTTTAGTTACGAAATTGCCAATCGTTTGTTAGTTCGTTCTTTAGCTCATAGGATTCGCGTCCTTGTAAGTTGTTTCATCCTGGATGAGATGCGTTGAATTGAGAGTATAATCGTCAATCGAGTATCCAGATATTTATCCCGTACGAGACGAGAACAGAATTGTGTTTTCTTCCGGAAAGTTTTCGGCGTTCGCTTTTATTATTACCGTAACAATATTACAATGGTTTTAGAAAATTGGCCGATCACCCAATTAACATTTCAAATAACCACGAATAGTCATGAAAAATTAAAAGTTAAAGAAATTTTTGAACAACCAGAGAACGGGCCAAATTATTTAGCAGAAAACGAAAAAAAAAAAAAGTTGAACGCCGTGAGTTATGTTCAGCGTATATCTTCTCGAGAGCATTAGCTGCGTAGTTGTCGCTGTTAGGTGCGCGAGAGAGCGGTACGAGCCATCAATTGAAGACATTCCCAAAATATTCATCCTCGAACGTTGGAAAAGTGCCCCCCTTCTTCTCGTTAAGCCCGATCTTGTAATGACGAATATAAAGAAACGAAAAAGTTCAACGAGATTACTCAAAATAATTTCAAGTCTTGAGCCACGCGCGGGAAACCGTTAACCCCGTACGTTGTTACTGTGTTGATATCATGATTTTTCTTTAATATGATTTATTATTATTATTGAAATATTGGAAGAAAAAAATGCGAGTTAAGCAAGAATGATTGAATGAATTATACATGAAAATTATAAATATATAATTATATTATTATATATCATATTGGTAATTAATGTTATATGTAAGTAGTAGATATACATATAATACGAGTAAGTCGTATTAATGAATGGAAAAAATAAATAATTAAAAGAATGCAAATAATAAAAAAAAAAAAAAAACAGAAAAAACAGTGAATTAATGACGAGCCGTAGTAGCTGACTGATTATTTGAGAGGCTGATTGTGAATCGTCTCGCATGTTTTCCCCGTTTTTGCGCTATAAAATGTAACGGATGGGCTGAAAAATGCTCGTCGTAGTTAGAAATAAATGGAAGCCAGTTCAACGGAATGATCGTAAGTTTTATTTCGATTTTGCGTAGATACGGACGTAAATTAATGAATTCACAGGTTGGAGAAGTGTGAAGCTTTCAATTTTTTCACCGAGCGCTCAGCCGGCTTATGCTGAATCTCCGAGCCGGAGACTTCTAAAGTAGTTCCTGGCAAATGAAACCGGAAGATCGACGAATCCTTGGCGAGAGCTGGGCAAAGAGGTCCTTGATTATTCAATAATTCTCGAGCAGTTAACAAGGCTTCAGCAAATATTGACGATACATTAGCTTTCGACGGCAATGTACCAATTGTGTTTCAAGATCATTTCTCAGCTTGGCTTGTGTCAGGTGTAGATTGAAAGTTTGACCCTATTTTCAAGACAATGACGCATTTTCTTTGCTGGAGAATATTCTACAACGTTAATAGCTACTAATATTCTTCATGGAAAATCTTGATTAAAAAATTCATGGAACATCCCCTAATGAACAAAACAAATGACCAATCTTGTCATCGACATTGTACATTGTTGTTATTGATTAAGTATTTTTACACCAAGCTTTCTCGAGATTCATTTTTGAAAATTTTTTAACTCCCTGAAGCCTATAACTAAAACAGTTCAAAGTTAAGTTATCAACAAAATAAGAAACTCACTTTTGAGTCTGTTACTTGGTGTGAGAATTTTGAAGCAATTTTTAGTCTCCAGCAAGATAATCCCATTGGTACCGACTGTGCAAGGGTTCTTAGACCGGATCACAGTTACTATAGCCCCATGAAAATCTGATCTCACCAATCTCTCATTGATATTATCCCAATTAGGTTCTATCGGGTGATTGGGCAGATCCCTAAAGTCTTGGACTCTTAGATGTTGTCTCATGTACTCCAGCCACATTTCATTCAACGGCATCAACTCTGAGTGCTTGACACCGTGTCCGGCTACCAGTATCTTTGGTCTTAAATTCTTTCGCTTCTTGCATTTTGTCCTGTTATTGCTCTTTGAATTTTTTTCACCGCTGTGGGACTTGTGCTTGTCGAAAATGAATGTCTGTTGGGGATAGAGAGAAAATGAAGAAAAAAAAGACAAAAATATTGTCAAATAAATTTTTCAATTAAAGATTACATTTTTTTCTCACTCTTTTCAATTCTTCCAGTATTTGCTTGTTGTCGCTCGATGGCAATGACTTTTCAAGATACTGGACTAAAAATTGTTCTCGAGCCTCGTACGTCGTTACCGAATTAGTTATGGTGGGTGGCAAAGGTAAACATACGTTGTCTGAAAGTTTGTTACAACAAAAACGAAAAGTAAAATACTGTGTCACGTTGCCGTTATCGACATCGTTGAATGAATAATCAAAATTTGAGGTTAAATTCGTACTTACGGGTCGAGCTGGACATTTTCGTAGCCATTTAAACAGGCCTTGCCTGTCAGGGCAAGTTGTCAATTGAAATGTGAGAAGCTAAGATCGAGTTTTGCTCGAGTGAGATGGTTTTTTTTTAGCCTGGTTTGACTCGTCCCACGCTGGGGACCTGTGCAGAGATTAAGATGGTGGACTACATCGGCGAGTGCGAGAGAGATAGCTGCAATCACGGCAACACGTTGTTTGTCGTCACAATTGTTCTGTCGAATAAAACACGGTTCTTACATCATGTGGCTCAGAATTGTGCATGATGTAAGAACCGTGTTTTATTCGACAAAACAATTGGGGCCCTTAACAATTTATTACAGTTTTCTGTTACCGACCGAGCAGTGCCCCATCACCAGAGTTTTTTTTTTTTTTTTTAGCCTAGTGTTGGCTCGTCCCTCTGTGGGGACCTGTGCCACTCTCTTCTTGAAGTAGGTTTTCTTCTTTGACAACAGATGTCACTCGTCCGAAGGTCGGTAGTGGAGGAGCGGAGAATTCAAACGACGAGGGGTCGGAGTCGTAGAATTTCTCCCCAAAGTCCATTTACCGAGATCAGCGGTCAGAAGTCAGGAAACCGAGACGATCCCTGTTATAGGAGAAAATGCACGAAAGTGCAGGAAAGAACAACACAATAAACAAGGGGAGGACGAATACATTTTAGAGTAGACGTGAATTAAGGATAGAAAGAGACATTCATATATACATTTATGGGAGAGAGTTTAAATTGGAAAGAAAACGCATGACAGCTGTCAGGTGATTTTTGCCTGATCTTATTATGGCTTGAACTGAATACGGCGGACGGACCCCAAGCTTCGCAAGAACGAGTACCAGGCATTCTCTGGCCAAAACGTTTCGTGGGCAATCCCAAAAAATATGGTGAATATCCTGTGGGGCCTGACCACATTCACAGTAGTTCGAGTCAGTCATGCCGAATCTGAAGAAGTGGGAGTTCACCTTGCAGTGAGACGTCCTAATCCTGGCGACTGAGCAGATAAGCCTCCTATCTTCCCTGGATTTGAGCCACCAGGGTTTACCGTTCCAATGATCTAAACATCCGTCTGAGGTTTGAAAGGATCTGAGGGACTCAAGAACCTTATTTTGATTTATAGGGCAATAAAGGTCTATCAGGTCTGTAACCGGGACTCGAAGATTTAGGGGTATGGCGTCTGCGCGTTGGATGCCGGTTGCCAGCAAGTCTGCAATAAAGTTACCCACAATACCCCTATGCGCGGGGATCCAAATGAGTTCGATTTCACCGCCGTCATTCATCAGAAGACTAATTTGTAGCCTTATTTCTAATATAATGTAGTTACGATGGCTTGAGATATCCGTTTTAGCAATTTCGGCTAAAGCTGATCGGCAGTCAGAAAATAAAGTAATGAGCTTAATACCATTACGACGACAATGGACGATGGCTCGCCAAATAGCTACAGATTCCGCCGAAAAGGCAGACATCTGTGTGTTTAAAGAAAACGTTTGTGACACAGTATTGTCGTGATTCAAATGCACAAAAGCGGCACCACAGAAATCCGCGGATTTTGATCCATCTGTGAAGACCAAGTTTGAATTCGGCCATCTCAATTCTATAGCATTTCGCAATAAATTCTCGGGATTATTAGATTTTCGTAGAATTAATCCAAGCGTGAAATCGGGGGAAATCTTGGTTAGTTGGGAGGACAGCGGATATTGGAAGCACACAGGTTCTTCTGCTTTATGTACGTTTATCATTAAGGGGGCTAGGTTGCGGTAGCATCTGAGTAATTCAGGGGTGTATCTAACACTCTTTAAATTATACCGTGTAAGGGTGTTATCGAGCAATTTTAATTTATTAATTAGAGGGTGTTTGTCAAGTGCGAAAACTCGACAGAGATATCTTTTGGACAGGTAGGTTCTTCTAAATTCCAACGGGTGTAAGCCCGCTTCTGCTAAAATGAGGCTGCGAGGTGTGGATCGGAGTAATCCCAGGCAGACCCTAATTGCCTCGTATTGCAGGCGTTCTAATTTCACTAAGAGGTTTTGTCTCGCGTTACCATAGAGCCAGCACCCCCAATCCATGATGGCCCTAACATATCCTTTATAAAATGTGAAGAGTCTGGACGGGGAGGCACCCCAAGAGCGAGAGGAGAGGGCTTTGAGAATGCTCAGGGCCTGACTGGCCCGTTGTGAAACATAATTTATATGAACACCCCAATCCAGTTTGAAATCAAGTTTAACCCCAAGTAACGTGCAAAAGCGCGAGAAAGGTATCTCGAGGTTATTGAGGTTAAGTGAGTGCACTTCAGGATTAAAATGCCTCCGAGAAAATATAGTAAATTGAGTTTTAGCTGCTGAGAGAGACAAACCTATTGTTTCAAGCCATTGATAGACTTGGGCAAGGGCTTGGTTTAGATTGGTTTTTACTGACTCTAAATGGGCCGATGACGTGTAAATCACGCAATCATCCGCGTATTGGATAAATTTTATGTCTACCGGAAGGCACTGTTCAATAGCCCTGACATAGACGTTAAATAAAATGGGGCTCAGGACCGATCCCTGAGGGAGTCCAATGTTGGTTTGCCTAGAACCTATTAAATGACCTTGCGTTCTGAAATTGAGATTCCGGCAATATATTAATTTATAAATAATACCGCAGACACGGGAAGACATTCCTCGAGATCGAAGGTTAGTGATAAGGATTTGTGGAATAACCGCATCGTAAGCGCTTTTAATATCAAGGCATGCAACGCCACAGAATTGTTTTCTCGAGAAAGCGAGGTGGATGTCTGTAGTGAGTATAGCTAGGTTGTCGGTACATGATTTACCTTTCCTAAAGCCATATTGGCTTTTCGGGATGTATTTATCATTTTCCGTCCACCATTCGAGTCGGTTTTTGATAAGGCTTTCAAAAATTTTAAAGAGATTGTTAGCCAAAGTATAGGGCGGAAGCCTTTGTTTCCTGGTTTTGGGATAAGACAAACGTTAAAGTTCGACCAGTCTTTCGGTATAGAATTCAGAGCGAATATTTTATTATATAATCGGAGCAAAAAAAGTATTACCGGTGAAGGGAACTTCGATATAATGAGATTGCTGATAGTGTCTGGTCCTGGGGTAGATCGGAGCTTCAAATGAGATAAAATGTGATATAGTTCGGGGAGGCGGAATGGGGAGTCAAGGAAATGGATCGATTTGAAAGGGATAGGATCTAACAGGGGAGCAGCAAATGGGGGGGGCAAAGGTTATCCATCGTCGCAGAGATGGCCGGATCATCAGGGTTCACCGGAGAGTCCTGAGCACCCGCCGCATTCCTGGACTTAAATCCCTTGACAATACCCCAAGCAGTTTTGATTGGCATCGAGATGTTGATCGAGTTACAAAATGACGTGAAAGATTTTTTTTTGTTTTTTCTTAGAACACGGCGAGCCAAGGCCATAGTCCTTTGGAGCTCGGCGAAATTCTCTACTGATTTATCAGATTTAAATTTTTTCAAAGCAGAGATCCTATTGTTAACTGCTTCAGAGCAAGAGTCACTCCACCAGGGACACTGAGGGGTTTTTCGGGTTGACTGATTATTCAGCAAGGACCCGCCGGCTGAGGTGCAAGCAGATATAATGCCTTGTGTGAATTGAGAATAAATGCCTTCGATTTCTAGTCCTTGATTCAAATCTAGATCGCGAACGTTGGCTGATAGAAGGTCACCAAACCTATCCCAATCTATCTTTGTGGTGACTAACTTCGATTGGAAGTCTTGCGTGGCAGGAAAGGAAAAACCTATATCAATGTAAATAAGGAGGTGGTCACTGTTGAAGCAGTCGTCACCGACGCTCCAACTGCAATCAAGGGCAAAGTCCTGACTGCATAACGAAATGTCTGGCGAAGATGGACGGCAGGCCGGTCGGCCCACCATAGTGGGGCTGGAGTCGTTTAAAATAGTTAAATTTGATTGCATTAGGAGATTGTAAAAATGAGAACCATGGCTATTCCTTAAGCCAGACCAGCTACGGTGATGAGCGTTGAAATCTCCACATATAATAGTGCTGTTTATGTTATCAAAAAATTGAACGAACTGGGCCCAGGATGCATTAGTGATGTTAGTACCTGGATCCCTGTATAACGAGAAAACGTTTATATATTTGTTGTTGGATATGCGGATCGCGACACCGACACATTCAAAGCCCAAATTACAAATATCTGTGGTATCCAAGAGTTTGAAAGGAAAGGTATTTTTAATTAAAATAGCCACACGGCCACCATTGCGATTGTGTGGTCTATCTTTTCTTATGATTTTGAAGCCGTTTACGGAGAAGAAGTTGTAGTCTTTAAGCCACGTTTCACTGAGGCAGACAATGTCCGCATTTTCAGTAATTTTTGGGATTTCCTGCCGTTTATTTACAATGCTACGTGCATTCCATTGAACGATTTTAATTTGGGTGTTAAGCTCCATTTTTACTGAGTGCCCTTGTAAAGCTAGTAAAAGTTAAAGATAGAATAAATAACAAGCTTAGAGATTGAGGAGATCCCATTAAGTAGACATCGATGAAAAGTATTATGGAGTGGAAATTATGTTTTCTGAAGATTCTTCAATATTTTTTTGTATTTCAATAGAGGTGGCACTCAGTAAACTTTTGAGGGTGTCGGTGTCGAAACCCTCGATCTCGGCTCCCTTAGCACACAGCCGGCAGCTGAAAGCTTCGAAAGCAGCAAGCAATGCTTGGGAGTCACTAAGGAGCTCGGGGTCAGACCGGTCCCCGATACTCTCAATGCCGGTCATAATTTCAATAACACTAGTTTCCAGTTCAGTAGAAAACATCACTTCTCCCCCCGATGAGGGGAGAGTCTCGACTGTAGGCTGGTGGGTGGTATCAGAGGGGGGAGGATCCAGCCCTAAAGCAGGGTGAGAATTCTCGTCTAACCTGTGGGTAGTTGAGTTTTCAGGGTCGGTAGAATGAATTCTTTTTTTCTTATTTTTTGAGGCCCGTATAGAAGGCAAATTTAATAATTCCTCGTACAACCTCTCCTTGGGGTTGGGGCTGCGGCCGCAGACCGCGTCCGCAAAATTACCAAAAGTGGTGTCGGGGACCTGGTTAATAGTTTGTAAGTCTTCGAGGACTGATGGGCTGCGCATTATTATTGATTTACTGGCTTTGAAATCCAGGATCTGGTAAGCCATTACTTTTTTAATACCGTTCTGAAAAATATACTCAGGGCAGTCCTTTGAAAGACAGTCGTGGTTACCGCCACAGTTTACACATCGAAAATTTTCAGATTGGCAGTCTGATAAAGTGTGCCTTCCGCTACACTTACTGCACGTTGGGTGACCCTTGCACTGGTTACGGAAATGGTTGGAACGCAAGCATTGAAAACAACGTTTCACTTTATCGACAAAAGGTTCGACTGCGAACCGCATCTTAAAGATCTTAATCGATTGTGGAATTTGTTGGCCACTACAGAATAAAATAACTGAACGGGTAGGCATTACACACTGTTCCTTCCTGTCAAATGTAGTATTCCTTTCAATACGAATAATGTTTACCGGCGATTCGAGCCCTAAGCTGATGTCTTCGATCGAAAGATTGGTGTCTACTCCTCTAATGATTGCTTTGCGCATTACTTTAAAGGTCGGAATAAAAGCCGACCAGTTCTTGGACTCAGCAAAATTACTGTCAAGAAATTTGTTGGCTGATGCCGCCAAACTAAAATCTACAGAAAGTTTGTTGTACCCTATTTTCTTAACGTCTTGGATGTTTTTGAATTTTCGGCAAAGTTTCATCCCGGTCGACAAGGGAGGGATCTTACCGACTTCTTTCCCGGATAAACATCCCTGTATATGAACCGTATAGGGGCCTGTGTGGGTTGCGTTATATCGGTTTGCTTTTAAATCGGAAATTACTCGAGATTCGCGTGATGAGGGAATGTTGTTGTCAGACCCCACAGGATTTGACGCAGAATCGGCAGGAAGATTATCTTTAGTCGAGGCCGTGTTAGACCGTGGATTAGAAACGGTGTTGTTGTCACTCAATGTAAGCAAAGGATTATCGTTCTCCGGGCCGCTTGCGGTGTTCGGGTTAGCCGTTAACGTATCTTCGGTATAGATATTATCCGAAATATTCGCCCGTTTTACGGAGCTTTTACCCGAAATAGATTTTGACTTGCGCTTCGCGTTTTTTTGAAAGCCCAAAGGGGAACCGAGCCCAGGATCAGTTAACAATCCATTAGAATTTGAATTATCTTTGTCTTTATCGATCTGTAGATCGGTATCCGGGTCAGATTCAGAGCCCGGATCCATCTTGCCGCAATCAGTTCAAAATTCGAAATTAGGAGAAAGTTCGAAAAGAAAAGAAAAAAGAATAAAGTTAGAGAAGTATAGAATAGAAAAAGATACAGAAAAGATATAATAAATGATACGATAAACGTACTTACATGGCAGACGAAAGTTCGGTGGGTAGGGAAAAAGAAAAAGGAAAAAAAAGAGGAAAAAAAAAGGAAAAAAAAAGGTACCCAGGTGTTATACCGCTGATCTCTCCATTAGCGGTTGAAGAAAAAAAAAAAATTCCTTCGGTGGTCTCGAAGAGCGCACTTCAAACGAAAAAAAAAAAAAAAAAAAAAAAAAAAAAAAAAGTACTCTTTATCAGATACTGAGAGCGAGAGGAAATAGAATATTTATATATTGTGGTGATTTTATCAGCACTATAGATTTGTAAAAACACGTCCGCACTCGACGGATGTTAGATCGGTTCTCCATCACCAGAGATGAGTAGGGAGATTGATACAGCGGCCTATTCTCTGGGGGTAAAACTGCTTCCCATTCGTCGAAAATGCATGACGTCCCACCACTGTCAAGTAAGTGGTGGCGTGGTGGGGCGTCCGGAATTTTCAAGGGAGTGGGGAGAACGTCGTTCAAGTTGTGGTGGGGCGTCTTTAACGGGTGGCACACTCAGGAACGGATTCGACCGTTCGAGCGCCTTTAATAACAGCTGGGGCTGTTATTAACTTCGGACTGGCTAAGTTTGACCCATCATAATCGATGCGTGCTGTGAAATACTTGAATGTCGTCAAATGGATCAAGTAATGCCTAAATAGCTGCAAGTAGAAACTTGCAAAGTGCTTCCTCCGTAGTCCTCCGCACTTGAGCCAATGGACGAAATCCTTTATGAGGATCATGAGTACTTTTTTCTTTATTAATTCTGGCTTCCTCATAAAGGATTTCGTCCATTGGCTCAAGTGCGGAGGACTACGGAGGAAGCACTTTGCAAGTTTCTACTTGCAGCTAGTTTTAATTTGCAGGGGTTGGAACTTAGAAATTTCTAATTGCTCTAGAACTCGATCCGTTCGTCCGATTTCGGCCAAATTTGATATGTATTATAGCACAATGACATTCTATACTTGCAGAGAATTATGGTTCGATTGGTTGACGTTAACGACAGATAGAGCAAAAAAGTTGATTTTTTGTAAAATTCAAAAAATCATAAAATCTAAAGTTTTTGATGGATTCGGCTCAAATGCAATACCAACCGTCCTTGTACTCAACTCTATATGTCAAAAACTATTCAGCCGAAAATGTCAAAAATTGCGGACGCTAGCGTGGCTACAGACATCTTTTGAAAAATTCAAAACGCTGTCGAAGCCGAACAAGTTCGTCGATAATTGCGAAATTTACAGATTACATAGATATTAGGAGGCATCACAGGTGTGCAAAATTTGAGTACGGTAGCTTGAACCGTTCTCGAGTTATGAACGTTTGAATTTTAGAGGGTGGTTACATACATACACACACACACACACACACACACACACACACACACACACACACACACATACATCCGGACATTTTTTCCGAATGTGTTTTCTGGATGTTTTAGGACATTCTGAACCTATTGACACCAAAATCTCGAAAAAAAAATTTCGGACCGTCACAAAGCTTCCTTTATGAGGAAGCAAAAAGGTTGATTTTAATAACATATAGGGAAATAATATGTAACAAAAAATGTTTTTAAAAAAAATTTCTTTCTCGGGATTAAAAATAATAGATTGCACTGTTCGGGTTATTCCGGGGAAAACCGTTCATAGAGGAATCTTCGTTCACTACCTACGATTTCGAGGAAGCAATTTGCAAGTTCCAACGTGCAGCTTGTTTTTTATTCTTTTACCAAAAATCAATTATTATCGAAAATAATACTCTCCCAAATTGTTTCTTTCAAATTTTTAGATAAGAGTACATCGACAATAATAATATTAATCTTTTGGCGCTTATTAGAGCATAGTTCATCGGTAACGTAGATGGAACTCCATTGATCGCGTTCGAAAGCTACGCTCTATAATCACTCGTTCAAAAAATGCAATCATTAAATTAATAATTTTCTGCCGCAACATTATATTTTTCCCTTATTGTTCTAAACATTAATCCCAATAATCCCAATGTAATTCCAATCCCATTTATCACAATGTAAGAACTGGGAAAAAAGCATAGATGCTTCTCTTTTTCCCAGTTCTGACATGTGGATTAATGTTTACAACAATAAGGGAAAAGTATAATGTTACGATAAACAATTATTAATTTAATCATTGAATGTTTTAAACGACTGATTTAACTCTGATAGAGCGTAGCTTTCGAACGAGATCGATGGAGTTCCATCTACGTTACCGATGGACTATGCTCTAATAAGCGCCAAAGCATTAATATTATTATTGTCGATATACTCTTGATCTCAAAATTTGATAGAAACAATTTGGGAGAGTATCATTTTCGATAATAATTGATTTTTCTGAAAGAAATAAAAAAAATTTATTAATAAAATAAAGCATAGCTTTAGAACGACTAGTCGAGCCATCTTCAAAAAATAAGTGTCTATTGTGCACATTTCGGAGTATTTTCTGAAATTTTTTAAGATAAATCGAAAATGTCATACCGACCAAAAAAAATTATTTCTGTATATTTTTTATGAAAATGGTCATTTTTTAAACTCGAAAAATTCAGGAAAATGAATTTTCAAGAAGCTTACGTAAAAATGCAACTTTTTTGTTTGAAGCATTTTTTGCTGAATCGTATGCTTTCAAGAAATAACGGTACTTAGAAAATTTCAAGATTAAAAAAAAACTCAAAAAAATGCGATCCAAAAATTTTGAAAAAATGTACACTCTTTCATATAATTAAATAATTTGACAAAATTTCAGTTATTTTAAGCGTGGACAACTTTTTGACCGTTCGAAACCGCATAGAATGCCTCATATATTATATAATATATAATATCACATAAATATATGAACTCAAAATTATATATATGTATATTTCTATATGAGCAAGTCCACCGATTCAAGTACCGATTTTGGGCGTCGATATCAGCGATCTTTTTGTAACTTGGAGAAATGGAAGCGCCCATTACAAAATGAACTCTGATTTTTTTTTAGATTTTCCCCTCGATTATTTTCGCTTGGGTGATTGTATTGGGTATCGTATGGGTAATTCTGTGAGTTTTTATATGTTTTTCTTGTTTTAATTAATTTCTCGAAGTGTTTTGATAGAATAAAAAATTTGAGTCGACCACCTATCTTCTATGGAAAAAAAGCTCAGCTTTTCGAAAAGAAATACAAAAAAAAATTTGAGAGTTGAGAAGTTACTCAAAATCGTATTTGAAATATAAAAGTCGATTTTTCGCAAAATTATGATTTTAAAAATTTTTGAATGTATTTTTCTCGAAAAGCTGAGAAAATTTTACGTAATATATGCAGAAATAAAATTGGGACCTCTGTTATAACTCGTTGAATCACCAAATGTATGACAAAACAACTAAAACCTCAATTTATATTTTTTTATTTTCAAATGAATCGTATTGATGTTTCTACTACAATTGCACAGTGACGTAAAACCGTGTTCACCGTAAATACATGAAAACCATATGATCAAAGATGAAACTCAGAGTCATGTGGTGACGCTGTTAGTTTCGCAAGTGCACCATCTACAACTTAAGGGTGAGGTAAGATTAGGTCGATATTGAAAAAGGATATCATTGATAGTTTTTTGACGATACAGTTGATATACATTTATTTCTATAATGACTACTCAATAACGTAACGTTAGAAGAAAATTCTTAAAAATTTTTTTTAACCTTTATGATCAATTTTTCGTTTACAAAATTGAGAATGTTGCCACTTCAAAATACGATAAAATAAAATAAAACGACGTCATTACCTGCAGAAACTTATCAACTCATTTTGGTTTCATGATCTCAGTATTATGAATCATTTCAAAATGAGAAAATATAAATTGAGGTTTTAGATGTTTTGTCATACATTTGGTGATTCAACGAGTTATTAACGAGGTTTCGACTTAATTTTTACATATATTACGTAAAAATTTTTCAGCTTTTCGAGAAAAATACTTGAAATATTTTTTTAAATATACGTTTGCGAAATATTGACTTTGATGTTTCAAATGCGATTTTAAGTAATTTTTCGGGTTCCAAAAATGTTTTTGTATTTTTTTTCGAAAAGCTGAGTTTTTTTTCCATAGAAGATAGGTGGTCGACTCAAATTTTTTTTTCTATCAAAACACTTTGAGAAATTAATAAAAACAAGAAAAACATAAAAAACTCACAGAATTACCCATACAACTACAGCGACAATAACGAAGGGAAAAATCCAAGAAAAACTCAGAGTTCTTTTCTCAATGGGGGCTTCCGTTTCTCAAAGTTACAAACAGATCGCTGCTATCGACGGCCAAAACCGGCACTTGAATTGGTGGACTTGCTCATATATATATAGTTAAATAGAAGAAAAAATTTACTTACTTTTTTAAAACTTTTTTTTTCAATTTCTTAAACGGAAATTAAACTTTAGCCACCTTGAACTTTTTGGGCCGACGCTTCGTTCGGAAGTTATAGCTTTTACTCGACATAAATAACCCGTAAATATTTACCCGGTTGTCAAGAAAAAACCTATAACTTTAGAACGGAGCGTCGGCACAAGTCTGGCTGGTTGTCAACATTTTCGTTTTCGTTCAAGGAATTTGAAGAAAAATAAATTTCAATAATTGAGGATATTTTTTTTTTCATGTAATCTTTGACTACTAAAACATGTATATTTACGGGTTTTTTATAACAAAAAAAGCCCGAAAGAAGCTCCTAACCTTCGAACAACCTTCAACCTTTGAATAACCTTCGAAAGAAGCCTCAGCCCAAGTTCGGCAGGGTTTCAAAATTTTTATTTTCGTTAAAGGTATTGGGAAAAAAATAAATTTCAATAATTAAGAATACGTTTCTTTCATGCAATTTCTTACAAATAGCATACGTATATTTACGGGTTTTTTATGACACAAAAAGCTATAGCGTTCGAACGAAGCGTCGGCCCAAATAGTTCAAGGTGGCTGAAGTTTTCTATTCCGTTTAATTGAAAAACATTTTTTTTTTTGAATTAAGGGTACATTTCTTGTCCTATTTCACTTTCAATTTTAAATCGCTTATGAGTAATTGTTGAATTTGTGCAACATAATCGTAAATGTTTTCATTGTATAGAGCGTTCAAGAACACCCGTGGTTCTTTAAGTCATCACTAACCGTTGCTGAGGTAATTCGATTTGAATGACGGAGCATGGTCGATAGTCCAAAAAATTCGTTTGACTGTACTCAAAAGCAGGGGCTCAAAATAAAAAACGCTGAAGTACGGCTCTTTTCATTTTCGACATATATTGATGTAAAAAAATTCGGGGGCAAAAATGTTGACCCAACTGTCCTCAGCTGCGGAAAGCTCCAGAAAGACCCGATTGACTGGACCTGTAAATTTGAGCTCTCTATCTTAACACTAAGGGACGCCTGAAAAGTGTTGAATATTTTTTTATCGACGTTTGAAATTTTTTTTTCCTATTTAAACAATATAAAGTTGAGCTCAAAAAGAACTCGTTTTTCAAATTTAAGCTCTTCATCATGATATGGTGATAAAGCGTGTCCGTGAATTTTTTTTTTCACTTTTTTGTTAACTTTTTTTTAAAATTTTTCCTAGTTGTAAAATTTAGTAGTGACCTCAAAGAATCAAGATCTTTCAAATTTTAGCGCTTTATCTTAATATTGAGGCGTACCTGTCAACTTTTTTTAAAATTATTATATAATTTATTTGTATTTTTAAAAAATGTATTCCACTTGAAAAATCTGAAGTTGACCTCATACGAAGAAGATCCTCCAAATTTCAGCTCTCTATCTCAATAGTGAGGCGTAACTGTGAATTTTTTATTTAATTTCATTATTTATTTTTCTTTCTTTTAGAGGACTTTAATTTTACGAGATTAACGTTCGATTGCCGAAGAAGCATCGAAACTGACTGAGAGCCGATTTCAGAAAAAAAACATTTTCTGTGAGGCCGTGGACATTTCGTTTCGGCTAGTAGAAATATATAAAGGATGTGAAGTTTGAAATGATAATTCAAATTCATTTATTTATTAATAAAGAATGATTTTTTATGTATTTTGAAAAAAAACTTTTGATCATGACATGAAAATTAAAACAGAATATTAAAACAGTAATTCTTTATTTTATACACTACCGGAGAACATTGTCAGGCCACAAACGTGCTCGTAAAAATCACTGGTTTTTGAACGTCGACAACTTTCAGATGAAAAACGCTAAGAACTTTCTGCAAGCACTATTGAAAAGCTTATGGATGTTTGAATTTATTAAGGGGGAAGCCTGCTTTAGAGGCTTCAAAAAATCTATTTTTTTGAGGAATTTTTAGGGAAGGAAATAAATATTTAATTGAAACGAAACTTTCAGGTTTTGTTGTTATATATTTCAACATTTTTCTCAAATTTTTTCATTAAAATATATGTCATAATATGCCGGGTACAAGCATTTCGCCGAGGCGCCTCGAGCGTGCATGTGTCGTGTGGCGGGAAAGATGCAGGTCACAATTTCCATCTGAAACAAAAAACCAAAACAAATTTATATTTTCAATAGTATAGATTTTAGTTAAACCTAAAAAATCTAAAAAAAGTGAGAAATTCAACAATTTTTCGCAACTTAAAAAAAAAATTTTTTTTTCCAAAAAAATATTTTACAAGCATTTCGCCGAGGCGCCTCGAGCGTGCATGTGTCGTGTGGCGGGAAAGATGCAGGTCACAATTTCCATCTGAAACAAAAAACCAAAACAAATTTATATTTTCAATAGTATAGATTTTAGTTAAACCTAAAAAATCTAAAAAAAGTGAGAAATTCAACAATTTTTCGCAACTTAAAAAAAAAAAATTTTTTTCCAAAAAAATATTTTTTTTTAAAAAGTTACATATACACTATCAATGGAGATTTATTTTTTCGATAATATGCTAAACAATTTAGTTTAAAAACATAAATTTCACCGAATACGCGATATAATTATAACCAGAATGAGTTAGAAATAAATGCAAAAACATCGATGTACGGGGACACTGTAAAGGGAAATACATCAACGCTCGATCATCGTTGCGCGGCAAGCCAAGAACGCTTGTCGAAACGAGATATTTACGGCGGCGTCGAAAATCCTCCCCTCTACTACAATACATCCTAGCCAGCCTTCCTGTACGTGCACTCACACACACCACTCCGAGCTATGCCTGTACGCAAGCGGTTCAATGCGGCCGAGAATTTGCTTTAGGCTACCCGGTATACGCTAAACGAGCAAAAACGACGGCGTCTTTTCCACGTCGACCACGAGGCGTCGCCTATGCACGACCAACGAATGAGAAGCAGCCGGAATGGCCGATATACGGCTCTGTACCAATCTCCCTACTCATCTCTGGCTACACCTGCGACAGTGTATGCGCGGCACCACGCGGTACTAAAAGGGTTAAATCAATTATATCAATCTGTGCAATCCCACTAGACCAATAGACGATTCGCGCTCGGCGGGAGTTGATCGGAAAGCAGCCAATAGCAAACCCGCTTTTCTGGATCACCAATAACCTCTTAAACACAACACGTGTACTACGTTAAAAGTGCAATTATCCAGCAATTTTTACGGTGTTGGATCGACGAAAAAAGAAAACAAAATTTCCGTCGTTTTGCGATGACTCCATACGACCTTACCGCGGTCGTTGTAATTGATACATGCACATTCAACGTATCTCGATCGAGCATGCGCGAAAATGTTTGAAGGTGTTTAATGATCAATGACGACCTAATTTTACCGTAGCGTATGTACTACGTAAATCTGTATAGATCGTCGAAAGATCGAGATCCTGTGTCACATGCTTCGTCGAGAAAAGAGTGGCAGAGGTCCCCAGCGTGGGACGAGCCAAATCAGGCTTAAAAAAAAAAAAACATGCTTCGTCGAAGACGCGTCTCTGTGACAAGTCGTTTGTCTATGACATTTTAATCACAAGATCCCCTACATATCCAAGTGGTTGGTAAATTGATCAGCTCGCAGTCGCGGGTCTCATACCTCGATATGCAAACGATATAAAAAATAAAAGCAAAATCTTATCTCTTCCCAAGCATCGTAGTTTTCGCCCTTGTTTCGTTAAAAAAACATACGTAAAACAGATCCAGGCTCAGAATAATTCAAATTATACTTCGATACGTGTATCCGTAGGACGTAAAAAAATAAGTTTTAAAACAAGAAGGAAAAAACAAGCGTTGCTCGAAAGGGGGCCGGATTCAGCTCTATGACCCCCCCCCCCCCCCCCTCCCTCCAATTTGGATTTTCAATTATTTTGACTCAAAAAGTCAAGTCTGGGAAAACCGGGATGAAAATTGAAAACTTGGGCCAACTTTGCACAAAATGTTTATTTCGTTGATTACAAAAAGGGCTCGACGCAGTAATGTTTGTTTCGATTTCAGAAATACCCAATAACGAATTTTCAACTGTTTGGGTCAACATAACTTCAAAAATTCAAAATAAGGATGACGGGGGGGAGGGCAACGTCACGGAGGTCCGGATTTGCGCGACACAGTGCGGTTGAAAAAAGCATCAGTAACGGCGGGAGGGACGAGAGGGGTTGGGGCGTGAAGCGCGTCGAGATCGAGGTTATGCAAGGCGAGGTGCGCGTGCGCTTGTCGCGACGAGCCGTCATCGAGGAGCGGTGCGGTGAGAAAACGCTGGTAAACAGTAGTGGTACTAGTGGTAGTCCGGTCGGATTGGATCGGATACACTAAATCCGAGCTACGTCGAAACGGAACGGTGGCTTCCAGGGGGGGGGGGGGGGGGACGTTAGTCCCGGAGAATCCACTCGCGAGTCACTGAGTGCGTGTGTGCGAACAAGAGGGATTTCACGAGCTGGCGGACGAAGGAAACGTAGAATCCAACGTTGATATATATTTCGAAAACCCGCAGTTTTTGCATCTCGGAAGTTTCCAAAGCGAACTCGACGATTATGAAAAAGTGTTGTGTTTGTTATTGTTTTTTATAAATTTTTTTTCGTGTTGTCTTGTAACGAATGTGAAGTAATGGGGGATTGAGCAGGACAGGTCTTGCTGATCCAGCGAATAGACGACTTCGGTAAGTTTTTCGTTCGAGGTAACGTGTTGCATTGGCCCGTTGGGAACAAATACATCCGTTACGATGAAACATTACGGTTTGATTTTTATAAAAATATTTTATTTAATCTTTAATCGCGACGTAGAAGTGTGTAACGTACGTGTTGAACCGCTCGCCCCACGAGGACGTCATCGTGCTGTCGAATGGTTAACGAAATATCGAGTTCGAAACGAGAATGTTCTATCTTTCGTACTTTCGATTGAACCAACGATTGTTCAAAGATCGGTCTGTTTGCGATCGGGGGAAAACGTATCTTTGGAATATATGTATTCGTTTATCTATTTCGTTGCATTGCTTTACGTCGTTTCTTTGGAAAACTACTCGACGACTCAACGAACTGCTGCTTCGCGACTGTGAAACTGCGCAATGTTTTTCACCAATCCTTCGGTTATTTTTTTTCTCTTTATTTTATTATAAATTCATTTATTATTTTAATCTATGTCGAATAAGCTTCTCTTGGTCGGTAATAAAATCGGTTGTAACGGCGGTGAGCACACGCCTCACACGAGTGCCGGAACGATGACCGTGAATTGTCTGAAGAGACCTTTTTTTTTTTTTTTTTCGTTGCGACGACTCGATATACGACGCTCGTTTAGCGATGATCTGATACGACACGATGCGTATGCCGCTGACCCGTGGTTGCCGACAAGAAGGATACGATCAATCGTTCTACCGCGTTTTATCCGCTCGTACTACGTCCACCTTGTCCGCTCTTAAATAATGTAGCTTCGTTACCTCTATCAATGCGTAATACGTACACTTTCGAACGTTTTTCGTTTAACGAATTTTTTTTTCACGCATACGTCGGTGATCGGTGAAAAATTCGAACCAAACTTAAGCCCATTGATTAATGAAAATCGTCGAGGAGCGTAGGATTGCAGTAATAAATTGCCGTGTCACACATAAAGATATGTCATTGGCCACCTCATTACGGGCCCCTCCCCCTCGACCACCTTTCCGTGATATTGTAAACAGTAAATAAAACAGAGGTCATTATATGATCTGTTGTTCTTACATGAAAATTTACACGACGTCGTATACGTTGGAGTTGCCAATATTTTATGAAATTTAATTTGATTATTACTATTTCTAATACTATTGATAAAAATAAGTGACTTGATATTCTGAATATCGGATCAAAATCATTTTCCATGGTATTATAGTAATAATATTTAATCATTGGATTTGAAAGAAACGTTTTTTTTTTTTTTTCTTCTCAACTTTCAGCTTTTCAGACATAGAACCTAATGTTTTCCGTGAGATTGGTGACTGCGGACAGCTACCAGGCACAACCATTGCCTCAGCTGGATGCGACGTTTTCGGAATTCAGAGGATCGGAGATTAAAAATGTTCCAGTCATCAGGATATTCGGTACCACATTCACGGGTAATTTTCCATAAAATTGTTGAGTCATAAATAAAAGTAAACACTGGTGGGATATTCAATTCAACGCTACGGAGAACGATTTTTTACAGGTGAAAAAACGTGCTTACACATACATGGGGTATTTCCATACTTATACGTTCCCTTTACGGGTGAAGAAAATCCTTCGACTCTGGCGTACAAGCTTGCCGCATCACTCGATGCAGCGATCAATGTTTCATTGGGATCCGCAACTGCCAACACTCAGCACGTTTACTCGATACAACGTGTTTCCGGAATGTGAGTACAGTTATTTCCGTTCAAAGTCAATGATTACGCGTCTATACGCTTTGCAAAAAACCTAAAAAACAATCTATCGCAGATCGATTGTGAAATACACGCCGTTGCCTATTAATTCGACCGGACATGTATTGAAATTAAACAGAAAGAAAGAAAGAGCCGATACAACAAAGGTATCGCCGTTGAATAATTTTAATTACAAGTTTTATGCTTTCAGACCATTTTATGGATATCACAGGAAGGAGCATCAGTATTTGAAAATCTATTTTTATAATCCCGCCATGATGAAACGAGCTGCGGATTTGTTGCAGGTAAGTCGACTCGTGCTCGTTCAAAGCTAATTACGAAAGGACGAAATTTTCAACGAACCATTGAATTTTATATCGCAGAACGGATCTGTGTTGAATCAAAGTCTCCAACCGCACGAGGCTCACATACCTTATCTTCTACAATTTATGATCGACTACAATGTGTACGGCATGAGTCTGGTTAAACTGAATAGCGTGAAGCATCGCCGATTGACACAAACCCTCGGTGATGTGACGTCGTCCGGGCAAAGCTTGGCTTCGGACGACAACGAGATCGATTACTTGCCCGCGACGGTCGAACGTCAAAGCACGTGCGAGCTCGAAATTGACGCATTGGCGTCGGACATTATTAACAGACGTGAAATCGCGAACGATATGGAATTAAATCCCGGTCTTGCTGCCATTTGGGAGGAAGAACGGGCTAGAAGAGGGCAAGCTGGGCTTCAGGGTGGCGACTCGCAGCTTGTCAATCCGAAGAGTCCGGCGAGACCGACGTTTCGTCCAACGGATAACGATATCTACCAGGAGCAACGGCTCGCGCGAAGGCTTCTAGCTATATCACAGGTATTTACTGGACAATTACTCTATACCTCGGATTTTAAACATGGATCAAAGAATTGGTTACGTGTCAACTTCAAGATGGAAAAAAGTTATCAATTGTTTCGGAAGAAAAATTTATTTCCCTGGTTTTTGTCTTTGTTTGCGAATTATTATTTTTTTTTTTTTATTGTTTCCTCATCGAGGAAGCTTTGATGTGGTGAAGATTTTTTTAAATCGAAATATTCGTGTCATGTTCAGAAGTTAAAACGTCGAAAAAACATATTTGGAGAAAATTTCCGGATGAATGTGTGTGTGTGTGTGTGTGTGTCTGTGTTTAATCGCCTACCAAAAAATTCAAACGTATATAACTGTGGCTTGAATTTTATGTCGAAGTTTAAAAAAAATGTTTTTTCAAAAATGTTCATCCGATAGTGATCGCAAATTTTGAGATATTCGAAAAGTTCAAACTTTACAAATTCTGAACTTTTCGAAAAACTTACGTTTTGTTCGAACTCACGGCACTTCTGATCAATTGAATCCAAACTCGCTACAGGAATGGAACATGACTTAATAGTACTATGTACAAAATTTGGTGAGGATCGGTTAGAGGGATAGGATTTCATAGGACTGAACTTTTTTTTTTGAAAAAACGACGTTTCGTTCCAATTCGTGACAGCTTGGACCAATCGAACTGTCGATTGGTCGACTCGCTACATGTATAAAATATCGCTTGACCTTGATACGTGCGGAATTTCGCGAAGATCGGTATAACGGACCGAATTTCATATGGGAAACAAACTGCAAATTTAAACCTGCATATTGTTTCCTTGACATTCGAGAAAGCTAAAAATTGTAATTTACAACCTGCTTCTCCAGAATTGAAGACGTTGTGAGAATCCTTCTCCTTGGGGGAACAGTTTGCAAATTTCAACTCGCAGCTTTATTAAATTCGAAGGAAGCATTTTACAAGTTTCATTAGAAACATAAAAAGTATCGTATTCGAAGTTTTTAAACCTACAATTACATCTCATATCACAAACTTATGTGACTCTCGTGACACATGAAACAAAACAAAAAAAGCTATGGTTCCTCCTTATTTCGCCAGCAATCTCAAGTGAGTCATGGAAAATCGCAACTACTGCAAATTACACCAAATCAATACAAGAAGAGAGCGATAGAGTTGAGAAGCAAATCGATTGCGTTTAAGTAAAAAATATTTCTTCGTGCACTTATTGTTGAATTATGAAACATCAACAACGAACAATCGAATAGTGAGAATTAAAAAAAAAAAAAAAAAAATTCAACGAGCGAATTAATTATTTTTTTTCACGGTCAATAAGCGATAATAATTATCCTAAACGAATCAAGTACATTCTCATAGCCAAAAACTTTATTTCAGTCCGACGAGAGTTCTTTATCGACGACGATAAACAAGTCAATAGCGTATCCAGCGGAGATCCAGGAAGGTGACAATTTAATGAATTCCAACCACCTGCCATCATCCCGCCCAACTACGGAAAGATCCCAATTCGTTGGGCGAGACGACGCGAAGTTGGCCGCAACCCCACCCGATTCTCCCACGCAAATTATGAGCCTTCGAATGACCCCGGAGTGCAGTATTCGTGAGTAAAATATCGATCGCTCTTCATTATTCCTTATATTCTCGTGATCGCTATGTGACACAAATTGCATCGAAATTATTTCAGTGGGAACCGATGACATGCCGCTGATCGATCTCTTGGCCCAATTGGCCGATGCGAGTGACGAAAAAGAAAAAACCGTGGAGGCCGATAGCCTTCTCGGTTCTCAAATTTCCGAATTTTTAAACGACGAAAAAAACGAAAACGACGACGACGACGAAGCGATCGATCTCAATCTAACGTCGTTGCAATTAGATTCGTTGAGTTGTCACGAGACCGTGATTGACGAACAAACGGTCAAACCGTCGAGTAACGAAAAAAATTCTCTTGTCACGATACATCTGAGTCCACTGGCATCGTCTTGCGACAGTTGGGAATCTTCAAAATCTTCGGTGAATGAAAAAACGAAAAAAATTCGTCGAATGCCGCAATACGACGGGGCGGGTGACGTATCACCGACGTTATTGAATTCCGAAGACGAGGATGGTACGAAAAATCCTAAAGAATTCAGTCATTTGCCCGAATACAACGGAAATTCCGAAGTTTCGTCGAAAGCGCGAAATTGGGATCGAAACGAGCATTGCAAACAAATTTTGTCGAGCAAAGAGAACGAAAAAAATTTTATCGAAACGTGCGATAACTCGTCGTCGATCGATGTAGCGATCGAAGCACCGCCTTTGATTAATAATCTCGCTAACGATGCTTATATGGCTCAGTACAACGGTTTCAATTACGAACCTTTCGATCGTCTACTCGAAATCAGCCCTGAATACGTTCCCGATTTGGACAGCATGCATTCGTCCATGGAAATCGGAAGATTCATCACCGGCGGTGAATCGGATTCTTCGAAATCCGTCGACGAAATAATCGACGACGATCCGACGATTCCGTTGGAAACGGTTCTTAACGGTGATCCGTGTTTCACGGAAAGCGCCGAACTCGACAAATCCGACGTTACGGAATTGCGCGATCAATACGCAAGTCTTTTGGGAAATTCTTTGCTTCCCGATATTCACAACGATCTAAGAATCGACAGCGATCTAGGAAATTCTTCGAACTTTACGGATTCGGATTATCAAACGAGCGAAAAAACTTGCGAAATGTTGTTGAACGTTCGTAATACGCGTTCGTCCATGACGAGCCCGGAAAATTCATCGTCGTCGGAAAACGTAGCGCCGAATATTCAATATAACGTGACGAAAAATTGTTCGAGGGGTCAATTAAACGCGAATTACGTTATTGACAAAGATTCGAAGAACGTCAAGGAATCCATTAGAATTTGTAACGACAATTCCGATTACAATTGTAACGTCGTGGCTACGTGGGCGGAGTTGCAAAATGTACACATAGTCGAGAAGGAAAAAACTGATGGAAGATTGTCGATGAGCAAGGACAGAGAACCTCGACAGAGCACTAGTCGAAGGCACGGTCGGCGATCGGACGAAAGAGCACCTAGTCAAATCTTTCGATCGGATTGTCAAACGATCTTCAATGGTACAACATCGACGTTGGGGAGCCATAAAACCGTTTATAATTCATCGTTAACGTCGGAAAAAGTTTTCACTGACATCGGAACGAATATCGAGACGAAACGATCGACGGATGTGCCACCCTCGCAATTCTTAATCGGAGAAACAATCGTCAAAACGACGACGAAAGACGTCGAGGAACGATGCAACGTTCGGAAGAAAAAATTCGAGGCTCCGAAGTTGTCTGACATTCCAAATAAACCGGAGATCGTAACACACCAATGGTTATCCAATTCTGATTGTTGCGAACGTTTGGATGCGATCGACAACTCGACGATAAATTCCGACAACGGTCAATCAACGGATACCGATAATTCATTTACCGCGACTTGTAACACCGTCAAAAATGATAACCCTTCAGCAATCGCCGATCTCGAAGTAACGCCGGAAAATTGGTTGGAACAATTTGATAATCCTCTGAGAATAAAAAAAATTTCCGAAGGTTCATCATATTATTCCTCCCAGAGATCTCAACGTGATTACACGATTGACGGTTTCGAGCATCGTCACTGTCAACTGACGAAACACAACAAAATAATTCAAGACGAAATTTTCACGTCCGAACAAGTTTGGGTAATCGAAAAAGAAAAAGAACGACGTTTAACAAAAACCCGACTTATCGATCCAGGTGTTTGCAACAACGTCGATTGCAGCGTTCCGATTGTTCCAATCGTTCCTTTGACGATTAATTCCGAAAACTTTGACATCGCGAGTACGACGATTTCCGAAAAAATTCCGAAACTCGATGCTGACACGAAAACAAAAACATTAACGGCCGATGTACCGGCGAAAAAAATTTTATTGCCAAAAAAAATGCCTAAAATATCGAGAACGTCGCGGGTCCGAAGAAAACGTTTGTCATCATTGAGATCGGATTCCAGCGTGGATGGTCGATCGTTGATTTCGAATTTCCGTGCCGTTGATGAAGATTGCGACTCGATAAACGAAGTTATCGATGCGGTGGTTAATGGAAACTCAGAAGAGCCAAAGAACGCGGAATCGATCGAGTGCGGGCAATCGAAATTCCGTTCGAATCTCGTTCAGGATTGTCTCGACGGCGATGAATCGGTTTACAGCCCGCACGGCCCAAAAACGCGATACTCCAGGGTTAAACGTTTCATGGGAGGAAATTCGAAAAAAAATATTACCACGAGGACGTCGAGAGTTACGAGAAACGGATTACGCCAGAGATCATCGCGTACTTACGAACGCGAGGAAAATCATCATTCCGGGATTCCTGGAATTCCTGGTATCAACGAGTATCGAGCTCATCCAATAACGGATCTTTTTACGTGCTACAAAAACGTTAAAAATGAAAATAACAAGTCTATCGAGACGTTAAGAAAACAAAAGAACAAACGTAAATCTTTATTGTTGGCCAATTGGGAATTTAAACGAGAACTTTCGAATCGTCGCTCGAACGGTTTAACAAATTTAATTGAAAATGAAATAATTACGGACAATCGAAAAATAACCGTAATCCCAAATGGATCGACAAATAATTTTTCGCAATTCGTTTCACCTCCCGTCTCGCCTATACCAAAGAAAACGCGTTCGCGTCGGGTCAGAACGAATAATTCTTCGTACACGTCGAACCGATCTTCAACGCCGAATAATATAACGAGTTCCGAAATTTCCGGATCGAACGACGACAAATTACCGGAGTACGTGGCGTTGAATTTGATGATGCAGGAAGTTAGATGCCGCAATACACGAGCGAAACTTAAATTTTTGGTTAAAAAAAGAAACACCGACAGATCGAATTTACTTACGGAAAATTTGACATTGGCTAATCCGGATATAAAATCGTACATTCGCGAAAAAGGTCTCAGCGAGAACGAAACTGCGATTCCGGCGTCGTCGAAAGATCCAAAATTCTCGTCGATTTTCGTGCCTTCCGACGGAACGGAAGATTCCGGCGAACACGAAGAAATTCAAAGACAAAAACCGATCGCTGACGTCGTTGCGGAGCCTTCTTTCGCAACATTAACAGCCCGAAGCAACGATAATTGTCGTCGGATCAATTGCGTTTCCAACCCCGTCGACGTTAACGACGTTACCAACATTTTCTCAACGTCCAATTCAAATCCCGATATTTCCAATACCGAAATAGTCGAAGACCCAAAGATATTCGAAAATGATCTGGACATGTTGGAAACTGAAATTTCTGAATCTAATACGATCGAAGAATTTCCGAACGATCGTAAAGACATGTCTTATCATAACGAACAAATTCAAAATGTCGTGGTCGATACGAATTTCTTCGCTGGCAATCATTACACCATCGACGCTGTGAGTCTCGAAATGCCTGCTTGTCTTTTCGAAGAAGATTCCAATTCCATTGACAAACGATCGATCAAAAAATTCAACGATCATAGATCAACGATCTCGAACGATTCGGATAACGTTAACGATTATTGTACGGACGTCAGCGTCGATCCTCGAGATCTCGACGTTTACGACGTTGAAAGTTTGACTCCGAGCAGCTCGTTAGCTTGTTTCGACGTATCGTCGTGCGATTTATCCGAAGCAACGCAATCCAGTTTACCCGACAATTCGATCGAACCTCACAACCCGAACGATTGTTGCCAACAAACGTTTCAGAATCGTTCCGGGTCCGAAGAAATTTGCGATTCGATTATCGAAGAAACTTCAACGAATTTCGAGGCTCTCAGTCCAAAACCGCGCATAAGCGATTCACGAGAATCACTCGACAATGAATTTATCGTACGTTCCGAGATAGCGATAACGAAGGATCATCGAAAAATAAATAATTCCGTGATTTTCACGAACAACGATTCTCACGAAAAACTCTTCGAAGAAAGAAAGATCACTGGCGAAGATGAAAATTCACAATTGGATCACGAAATTCAGGATTTGGTTTCGCAGGTCGTTGTGCGATTCGAAAACGAGAAAAATGTTTCTCGCGAAAGCGAATCGATGATTGTTCAAATTTCGCCGACGCGAAAAAATGAATGTACGATCGTCGCACCGGGTGAGACGGAGTGTCAAAGAATCGTTAAACCGGGATCGTTTGCAAGAACAAACGGATCGAAGAGACGATCGATCGCTACCGAGGAAAATAAAAAAATCTTGACCGACGATGAACGGATGAATTGTTCCAAATCGGAAACTAACGAAAACCTCGAACCATCCGTTGAACAACAAAACCTATTGTCCAACGATAATCAATCCGAAAAAGTTACCATTTTCGCTATTATTCAAAACAAAAAGCAACCAAACGTGCTTGAATCACAAATGAAATTTTCACACATTTGGACCAGCGAATTAGACGTAACGAACAAGAGATTGGAGATGAATAACGAAAATTTACAATCTATTAAATCTGTGACGAATGAAAAAAACGATAACGATGAAAATCGTACAAGCGACGTGATCGATGATTGCACGTTGATCAACGAAAATTTGTCAAATATATCCTCGGCCGTGGTTTCCGTAAAACCACCGAAAATTCGACCGGTCTCGATAAAATTGGTGAACGTCGATTTATCGAGATTCGAGGGATTATGCCCGAAAAATTTCACGTCTATCCGATCGGTCCGTGATAAAGTCGATAATACAGAGGCGGAAACGTCGGTCGATAAAAATATTATCGAATCAACATCCCGCATTAAAACCGACGATAACATCGAGAAAATTATCCCCCTTAAATTTAGAACGAAAGAAACGTCGTTAGTTGAAAATAAAACGATCGATCATTCCAAAGAAATAATTATTCCTCAATCTTCGCTGCCGCGAGAAACGTACGACGATGGCGCGACATTGGATAAATTAATTCAATCGGCGACGACTAATCCGATCGAAAGTATCGATGCGGGTGTAACACGTGTTACGTCAGTTCCGTTAATAAAAGTGACAACGTTGAAAAACTCACGTGAAAAGACTCGTAAAATTTTCAACGCGTCTGAACATCGTCAACGTAAAAACACGCGAAAATGCGCCGAAAAAACAAGACAGAACCATTCGGAACAGGTTAGTAAAGATTTTACGACCGCGAAATGTCAATCATCTACGAAAGAAAAAAATCAACTTCGGGAAAACGATCATGATCGTGAAACAGAAAAATCCGAAGAGTCGTTGTCACGCGAAACTTCTTTCGTCGACGGTAAATTGAGTTACGTTATTCTGGACAATCACCGTATCGTGAATCTCATAGACGCGGAATCGTTGAAATATCCGTCTATCGAAAAACATTATGAAAATACGACGGAAAATGATTTGCCGGACGAATCATTGATTCCGTCAAGTCCGACGAAAGAACGTGAAACGGATAATTGTCACGAATCCGTACGATTGGCGGAAACAACCGCGGACGAAAACACAGCACCCCATATAAAATGGAGAAGAAAATATCACGTTCGCAAGAGTTTGCAAGAAAATTCGCGAGAACCTTCGCCCGAAATTCTCGCGTCGACTTCGAAAAATTCGTCGGCTGAAGAACTTTCGCGTATAATTATGGACGAAAATACGAAACCAAAGATTCCGCGTTATTATCCGGATGTTAAAAAAGTTGCGAACGGTCGTCGTATCAAACCTGAAAAAATGAAACGTTCGACGGCGCTTCGCCGCCAATTGCTGATAAATTTGCCGTCGGAAAACCCGACGGAAATTGTCGTTGATTCGAAACCGTTGGTTCAACAAATCGCTCCAGGTAAAATGGTTCAGGAAAATTCCTGGTCGGTGTACGATCAACCGTTGTCGAGAAAATTAAGGATAAAACGCGTCAGAACCATGAATTCAGATTCGTCGCGAGAATCAAAATTATTGGATGAACAAAAAAATTTGTTAAAATCCGATACGGTCCCACGTTTAATTGACGAAGACATCGTTAATTTGGATTTAATCGAAACGACCGAGCAAATAAATCGTTCCACGAATATTTCCCAAACCAATGTCAACGTTTCATCTTACGCAGAATCTATCGAACAATTGGTAAAAATTAATGACAATGAAACGGATAATCAAGCAAACGAATTAACGTCGAAAGAAATTTCAAATGACGATACCTATGACGACATCGTTCCAAAGACCCATAACGTCGATTTTAAATCTCACCAACGAGTTTCGGAATCTTCGTCATCGGGTGAAGAAAAATCTTTGACTGTCAGTGAACCAATTTCCGTTGTGTCTGAATTATTGCCAATAAAAATCGTCAACAACGCACGACGACGAATTCGTAACACGTCCAAGCGAAGATTGCGTCGCGGACGACGTTTGCAACCCCGTAATCGTAAATCATGTTCGAACAATGGTAATCGACGAGATGTAAATACGAATTGTGAAGAATTAAATTTGTCACCGTTGAAAATGGTTAAAGATCGTATAAAGACTCGTGTGGGATCCAAAAGAAGATATCGTTCGCAAAAATGTTCACAACCAAAGATTCGGGTTTCTTGCCCGGAGATCAGATCGTTGCAGGACGATAATGTTCGGGTGTTTTCCGAAAACATGGTCGAGTCGAAAAATTGCACCGATCCTCATGATTCGGAATTGATCGTCCAGCGCAATGCATCACCGGAAAAATCTGCTCATCGACGGACGAAATTATTCCCACGAAAAATCGCGTCAGTGAGAATAGCGCCGGGGATTAAGGGAACGAGTGGTAGGCGAAAATTTTCAAAATCAAACGCCGAAGAGCCAAAATCCATATTGTTAATAAAGGAAAAAGTTTCGAACACTGACGAAAACATTCATGCAATTTCCGTAGCATCGGAATTATCCGAAAGAATTGAGATGAAAAATTGCAAATCAAAAATTTTAACCGATATTGCCATTGCGAATGTCAACGATTCGAATTCGTTCATCGAAGAAAGTGTTGAGAGATCGGAATTGATCCTACGAAATGTTGCGGAAACGAGTATCGAACGTGAGGCTTGTCTACGAGTTAAGAAAAGAGGACGTCCGCCAAAAATCTTACGTTCGAGAATTCGAAAATCTTCAACGAAAATTGTCCCGTTGATTACCGAAAACAATGAAACTATCGACGAGATACGTTGCGAAAAATTAGACGAGAATAAAAGCGAGCCCAAAATTCTCTTCAATCCTGATTATTCAAATTCGAAGGTTTCAAAACCATATTCAGCATCAACGTCGTTGACGGAGAAATTTCCTCGATGCTCGGAAGAGAAAATTTTCAAAGATTCGTCGAATGAAATCATCGAAGAGAACGAAAATCCGAATTATCCGTTGAATCAGTTGGCTGTCAACGAGAAACACGAGAATGATGATAATCGTTCGCTCGATAATTCATTGTTATCGGAACGTAATGCCGGAATTAACGTTGAAAATAAAAAGACCAATAGTCCCGAAAGTAGTGAAGTTATTTGGAATAACGGAGATAAATCTTATTCGAAAGTTGACTCGTCGATAATCGCAACGAGAGTTGACGACGAATCGGAAATGTCTTTGGAGTCTAGATATTTTACGTTGAATCGTCGGAAATCATCCTCGCTATCCGAATCATCATCGATAGAAAATTCTCGAACAACGGCCGAAAAAGATTTTCAAGATAAAGATTCATTCTTAACGAACACAGCGAAAGGAATTTTCGAAACGATTAATTCAGTCGAGCCGGAGGAACCTTGTAGTTTAAGAAAAAAACGACAAGACAAAACGCGGAAGACAGTTTCAAAATCCGTTCCTTCGTTCCATGAAAACAATGATAATGTCAATATGGATAATGAAAAATCAAAATTATTCCCACGATCGATCGAACAACCGAACATCGGACCGAAAACCGCAGCTAAGAGCAAAATTAGTTTTAAAAAAAATTCCGAATCAAATATTCGCGAAGTATTTTCCGATGACAATTGCGAATCCGTTAATTGTTCATCCGAACCGAGCGACGATGGACCAATGGTTTTTAAAAGAAGAGGTCGTTTCTTAAACGCTGCAAGATTGAATTCGTCGAATGTAGAAACAACGGTGGATGAAAGCGTTTACGAAGAAGCCACGAGAAAAGTTGAATTTTCGGTGTCCAAGCACGAAGAAACGAAAGATTTTGTCACGTTTGAGCGAAATACCAGTACCGAAAATAATTCAGAAACGAATTTACAACGTTCGTGTTCTAAAAATGATAATTTTGAAATCGCGAAAGAGACTTGTCGAGACGAAAAAATCGTATCTAGAAATAAAAATAGTCCGAAAAAACGAAAAAAATTAACAAAGAGCCAACAAAATTTATCGTTGTGCGAAATATCGGAGGAACCGGTCGACGTTAAGTTCATCGATGATGATAAAGACCATCGTCGTCGTACAATTTCCGAAACAATTGCCGACGTATCGTCGGAATCATCAAAATCGTCGACAAAAAATATTAATCAAACGCTGACGGAAATAATCCCTCGAGGAATCGAATTGTTATCGCGAAAACCAGATGAAAAAAACCGGAAATCGCGAAGTAAATCGGGCGTGCATGAATCCGTCGATGCTAAGAAAAAAAATAATTTGCAAAAAATTTCGGGAACGAATGACGACGAGCCGTCTTCCGAAAAAATTTATCAAAATATCGTATCGCGAATTTCTCGACAAATTGTCGTGTCGCCGGAAAAAAAAGACGATGATGAAAACAGCAAATTGAAAAATAAACCGGCCGAGATCGATGAAATTTCTCAACAATCTACGTCGTCGTTTGAAAAAATAGTAAAGAAAAACGTTTGGAGAAGTTCCACGAAAATCGGATTATTGCCGGTAAATGACGAGGAAGAAAATGTCGAACCGGGTCGTGAACCGATCGAAACTGAGCTCATTAATTCTAATAAAAAAACTCGTTATTTCAATGCTTCGTTGTCCATTAGCAACAAGATGTCTCAACAATCTGCATCGTCCGCCGATGAAATCAATCAAAAGATCACGAAAATAAAATCAATCGTAATAAAGAAAAAAAGTCGTTCCGGCAAAAATCCAGAGTATACCACGGAACCTCTCGCGAAAGAAATTAGTCTAGATATTGAGCCAAAGATAACCGAAAATTATGCCGAATCGAAGGATCTAACGGGAAACACGATGAGATCTCGTACCGAAAACATTACCGAAGCTAACGCCAACATCATCGAATCGTCCGCGGAACAACTGCAAGTACGTGACTCCGATGTAACGCTTTCGGAAATAAAATCATTACCGGAGGAAGTACCTAAAGAAATTTCGAAAGATCGAGTTTCCGTGAGATTTGAAAAAAGAGGAAATTACGACATAAATTCGATTCGCGCGTGTACCGTCAATATCAGATCTTTCGAGACGATTGTAGACCAAAAAATCTCTGAATCTCCACCGAACAAATATAATAAATATTCGCCAACAATATTAAATGGTGAATCGAGACGTGCCAAGACGATGGACCAAAAAAAAACGAAAAAATTGCGAACAATTCGGAAAAAAAGTCCTCGCGTCGCCGTAAATCCCACAATCGATCCATCAACACTCGGAGATGTTGATAATCAACGGATAAAACGGAATAAAAATCGACGATGCAAAAATAACGGTGTTTCCGACGAATCAAAATTTTCCATAAATTCCAGCAATAACGCATCATACGATTTATCGTCGTTGCAGAACGTATTGACGAATCAGCGACGTCACTACAATACCCGTGGATTTTCAACCGAACCAACGGCCAAAATCCACGACGAGAAGCAAACGAATCCCTTCGACGACGCATTGACATTCCCGACAACGCGATTCAACGATTCCAAGACCTCGATCATTACGAAAAACATTGAATTTTCGCGTAATTTCGATGCGTGCCCGTTGGATGCCGAATCACTGAGACGTCGGTCGGAATTGGATCGTCGTCGGTTGATCGAGCTTGTACAACTTCGAGAACCAAAAATTATTTTAAAAAGGTTGAACCGTCGTACGTTAAAAACTTACGGTTTCAAGTTCAACGAAAGAAATAAGATTTTCGTGAAAATTTCGAACAAATGCCATTCGGATAACGACCATCGAGTGCCGGCTTACGATGGTCCGGCTGATATTTTATCGAGCGACGAGGACGACGATCCAACGGACGTGACAATCGTGAGTGAAGAAAAACGCGTGTGCGTTTATCAATCGGGAAAAAAATCGTTTAAAACGAGTAAAGAGACGACCGTCGTGACACCCAACAAACGTAAATTAATCGATGATGCGGATACCGTGAGCCCCATGAAAAAGCACAAAACTCTCGCGACACCGGGAACTTGTTCAAAAACGTCTTATTCCTCGCCCAACAGGACAAACACGTTGAAGAGCCCCGGTCGGGGATCGGGATATTATCGACCGTTGCAAATAATTGTCACATCTCCGAAGGTACGCGGAGACACGTCCGAGTCTTTGGACACGGTCGTGCGATTGGAAAATCAACGATCTACAAGCTTCGCCGAGTCTCCCAACCTCACGCCCAGACGTAAAAACGATCAACGACTTCACGAGAATTTGCTTCGAGGAAGGATTTCAACTATAAAATTGCCGAGACCCGATAGAGGTGAGATTTCGTCGATAAAACGTCGATGAGATAACTTTTTTTTTTTTTATTCTCGTTTAATTTTTCTTCAAACGTGAATGTGCAGCCGTTTTTTTTTTTTTTTTATCGTAAAATGTGATACGCGACTTTCAGGAGACAAACCTAGCTCTGTGACCACGGGGGGATCCCAACGGGCTGGTGAGTTGGACGAGATGTGAGTCTCAAAAACAAAAACAAAAAAAATAAAAATAAAAATAAAAAAAAAAAAAAAAAAGAAGAGAACATTTTTTTAATTTAATGTATTAAAGAAAAGAAAAAAAAAATTCAAAAACAAGAGGATAAATTTTTTTACGTTCGATTGACCAATTCCGCAGAAAATGGGACATGCAAGAAGAAATGAATGTTCCGAAAACGTCAACGATCACAAGCGAATGTTCCGAAGCAACTGGAATAAAAAATTTAACGTCTAGGCTCAGAGACGGGAAAGACGTTCGCAAGAAACTCGTATTTTCCACCACGAACGACGAGACTCCGAAATCCGCGAACGATGGCCAATCGTCGAATTTCCAAAATTTCGACAAACCTGTCGCGCATTCTTCGACGACGAATCACGAAACGCGAAAATCTCTCGAATCGTTCGAAAATTCGATTAAACGGGTAAATCCGCCGTTCGTTCCTAAACGCGGATCATCGCGCTCGAACGATTTTTCGGTCGTTGAGGACGCGCAAATGTACGATGTAACGACCGACGACGAGAGCGAAGACGAAAACGTTTGCGACGTAACGTTTACGCAGTACATCGACTCGCATGTGGAGAAAAATCAAACGATTGCATTGGATCGAAACAAAATTGCGATGGATTCGTGCGAAAACATTTCCATGAGACCGAAATTCGATCCACCGAGTCGTCGAAAGATCGTGGAAACCATGGAGGCTTGCGGAATACCGAAATATCGGAACGAAGAACCGTTTTTTAGCGACGAAGCGGACATTCCGAAGCAAAAGGAATTGGCGCAAAAGATGCTCAAAGTAGGTGGAAAAGGTTTGAAAGACGTGCCGATGTTTGTTTCGTCGGTCGAAGGTGTCACGGGACTCGTACGTTGGCGTAGAACGAAGATCAATGAATTTCATCCGAATCTCGCAAAATTAAAAGGCACGAACGCCATTCGCGCGCTCGTCGCGGACGATTTTGTATCCATGACGCCTTTGATGAAACCACCGTCGAGGAGAGAAATCGAAAAATGGTTGAAAGCCCGGGAATATGTTGAAAAAAAGAAAAACCACGAAGAAACGGCGAAGAAAACCGAAGTTTCAAGAAAAATGATAATTCAGAGGGAATCCGTTGAAACGCGAAAAAACGAGGGTGAATCGAATGATTGGGATCTGAGCGTGATCGAGGCAACGCCGGAAAAAACCGTAGGTGGCGATGAGACGAAAAAAAATGTTAATTATTCGTTGAAAATGAAGATGGACGAATGGGAATTACGCGACAAGTCGGAAGAGTTTTGTGAAATGAAATTTGTATCTTCGAAAAACGAGAGGGCGAAAGATTCGTTGAAAAACAGTTGTATGGTTGAAGAATCAACGACGAAGGAAAATTTTACGACCGATGAAATTGATCCATCTTTGTTGAGTTTACTGGATAAATCGCGATTGTTCAAAAATCAAGAATCTTCGAGACATCACGGAGTTTCTTACGGGCAAATCGAGTTCCTTTCGGACTCGACGAGAAGCAACGTTGCCAACGAGAATCTTCAGAATGCGAAAGCTCTCACGCGGGTGAGTTGGGCTTTGATAGTTTTTTTTTTTTTTTTTTTTTTTTTTCTTACGTTTTTTTCTCTACGAATGTAGAACCAAAACGATTGTGATTGATGCTTCGTTGAAGCGTTACGGTTTGTTTTATGATTATTTTATGCGGGTTTTGCAGTATCAGTACATCACTATCATGTGTCTCGAAGTTCACGTAACAACCCGGGGGGATTTGCTTCCCGACGCGCAACACGATCCTATCGCTGCGATTTTCTACTCCGTACAGAGCGATGTGCCTCCGACGTCGAGCATAAAACCGCTTGAGCATGGTAATTATGCGCAATTATTTTTAAATACGTTTAAAATAAATTTTAATTAAAGGGCTACATCTGTGTAGATTGCCGGAAAATTAGGTGAATTTTGGGAATTATTATCTCAAAAACTATTCGTCCGATTGAATTCAAGTTGGTTTTGTTTGAAAGTATATGCATTGAGGTATGTTGACGATTTTTTTATATGAATATATAGTGAATGGGAGCGCTGTTATTCTGGTCGGCGTAAAACAACTTTGTCGTCGGCACGGTTCGCGGTTGCCACTTGGTCTCGCAGTCGGTTGGTCTGAAACAAAAATTTCAAGAAGGTTCTTAAAGTGTAACGTCTTGAACTGTTCGGCACGTAGGATTTTTTTTTTTTCCACACAAAATGGCGCTTGATTGAAATTGAAATTCACTTTTTAACTTCAATTTACGACCTTTTTTGGTTGATAAAAAAATAAATAAATTAGTTTTTAAAAAAAATCCTACGTGCCGAACTTCATTACCTATCCGTGCATATTGTGTCCAAATTTTAAAGGAATCGGTTAATCCGTTATTTTAAAAAAAAAGTGGGAACCGCAAACCGTGCCCACGACAAAGTTCCTTTACGCCGGCCAGAATAACATCGCTCCTATTCACTATATATTTATATAAAAAATCTTCAACATACCTCAATGTATATACTTTCAAATAAAACCAACTCAAATTCAATCGGACGAATAGATTTTGAGATAATAATTCCCAAAATTCACCTACTTTTCCGGCAATCTACACAGATGTACCCCCTTAAACGAAATTTAGAAACTTTTATAAACGTCGTTTCATACTCGTTTTTCCGTAATATATTGCCTAATGATTGGCAATAAAACATTTTTTAACTGATTATTTGAATTATCCGAGTTCAGGTGTCATCATTATGGCGGACGATGAAAATGCGAAAAATAAAATGCACTATTCATACGCGTCGAACGTACCGTGGTCCGTTTCCTTCGCGAACAACGAAGAGGCTTTGTTGAACGTCCTCGTGTCATTAATAACCCGAGTCGATCCGGAGATTCTCATCGGTTGGCAGCTGGAAACACTGTCGTGGGGTTACGTCTTTCAAAGAGCTTCGCGTTTGGGAATGGATCTGTCCAAGCGCATCTCTCGTATACCGGCTACACAGTGCAAATGGGAGACCGTGGTGCCCGATATCGAAACGGTGGCCGATGTCAAACTTCCCGGTCGCATTGTTCTCGATATCTGGCGATTAATGCGTCACGAAGCCGGTAAACTCGATTTTATTTTCATTTTATTATATTATATTATGATATTTCATTATTATATTATTATATTATTATATTATTATATTATTATATTATTATATTATTATATTATTATATTATTATATTATTATATTATTATATTTTATTGATTATCGATCATTCGATAATTCGTACATCAAACACGAAAACGACAAAATATTATGATTATGAGCAAAAATGAAACAAGTGGCCCCCTTGAAAATCCGTCACTCGGGGATATGAAAGTAATGAACATATTCTGATACTTTTCAGAGATACAAGAATACGTTTTTTTTTTTTTTTTTTTTTTTTTTTGAAATTTTCATTTTTCTAAAAGTTATCAACATACGAATTTTTTTGTATTAATTTAGAAAAAAGATTTTTTTCTCTCGATCTATTTGATAAAATTAAATAATATTTTCAGGGAATCTTTCTAACAAATCGTTCTATTCAATGACATTTTTTTTAAAAACGTGATGCAAAAATTTATCTAAAATGTAAACAATTTTTTTAAACAAATAGAAAATTCAACGACTTCTCCATCGATTTTGATATTTTTTCCTCATAGACGTTTATTCTGTGTTCAATCTAGAAGATTTTTCCGTTGGTAAAAAATTCGTAACTTACATTTTTGAAAAAGTTATGAGGATTTTTCTGTTGAATCGCGTGTCAGTCGACGAGGAATTCACAGCTCGCGACGCGCATTGTACGTGCATATATAAGTAAGGTTCGCATTACAAACAAAAAATCTTTCTTCCAAATTAATACCAAAAAAATTTTAATGTTAATAACTTTCACAAGAATAAAAATTCCCAAAAAAACAAAAAATACGTATTCTTGAATCTCTGAAAAGTATCAGAATATGTTCGTTACTTTCATATCCCCGAGTGACGGATTTTCAAGGGGGGGCCACTCGTTTTATTCTAACTCTATGAGAGACTAAAAGAAAATGTTTTAATTAATTTTATTTTTCAGCCCTGTTGAGTTACACCTTCGAGAGCGTGATACATCATGTTTTGAGCGAACGAGTGCCATGCCCATCGTTCAAAATTCTAACGGACTGGTGGAACCTTCAACGATCTCGTTCCTCACGCTGGCGCGTCGTCGAGCACTACGCTGTACGGATTTTAGGAATTTTTCGCATGCTCAATCAACTTGACATCATCGGAAGAACGAGCGAGCTCGCTCGGCTATTCGGCATTCAATTCTACGAAGTTTTTTCACGTGGCTCGCAGTATCGCGTTGAATCGGTTATGCTAAGACTCGCTAAACCGTTGAATTACATCGCGGTATCGCCGACTCCTTTGCAACGCGCATCGATGAGAGCGATGGAGGCTCTACCGTTGATACTGGAACCCGAATCCACGCTTTACACCGATCCCCTCATCGTTCTCGATTTTCAGAGCTTGTATCCGAGCATAATAATTGCACACAACTATTGCTTCTCCACTTGTCTCGGACGCGTTGAACACATCGGGCAGTGAGTACATCATCTTCGTTTATTCGTATTTTCAAGCAAATGTTTTTGTCCAATGGAAACATTATATGGGGGCAAAATTTTCCAATTCACCGAACTGAAACCCTCCTATCCCCCGGTGTGGACGATAATTTTTTTTTTTAGTATCCTTTGGATGCTGCGGCCTCACTAATTTTTTTTTTACATTTTTTAGACCCCTTCTTCTCCTCCCCTCCCCCCGGCATATTATTTTTATCAAGAGGTAACTGCTATTTGTCCCCTTTTCATTTTATTTTTTTCCCGGATACTCTATTGAAATTGGAGAACTTTTTTCGTGAAATTGGAGTGGGCAGCGGGTTTCTAATATTTTTATTTTTATTTTTTTAAATTTTGCAAAAATTCGAGTTTTTCCGAAATTTGAATATATGGTGATGGTTTTCCATGTAAAAAAAGAAAAATGAAATCTATCTTGCAAAAAATCGATATTTTGATTATTTCGATAGAAAATCGATAGGAAATAGGAGTTACCTCCTGATGATAGCAACAATTAATTCATACTCAAAAATCGATCTTCTATCGAAATAATCGAAATATCGATTGTTTTGCAAGATAGATTTCATTTTTCTTTTTTTTTTTTTATGGGAAACCATTATCATATATTGAAATTTCGGAAAAAATCGAATTTTTGCATAATTTCATAAAAATAAATAAAAATATTAGGAACCCGCTGCCCACTCCAATTTTATGGAAAAAGTTCTTGAATTTCGATAGAGTATCCGGGAAAAAAAATGTCATATAAATAAAAAGGGGACAAATAGCAGTTACCTCTTGATAAAAATAATATGCCGGGGGGTGGGGAGAAGAAGAAGGGGTCTAAAAAAATCTAAAAAAAAAATTAGTGAGGTCGTAGGATCCGAAGGATACTAAAAAAAAATCATCGTCCACATCGGGGGATACGAGGGTTTCAGTTCGGTGAATTGGGAAATTTTACCCCACATATTGTTATCAAACCTTTCGAATACATATTGTTACTCCAACACGAATCTGTGATCGAAATTTTCAAACTACGAACATTTTAAATGACTGACCAATATTGTTTTCCATCATTTACATTCAATTTACACTAATTCATATTCGACAGACCCCAATGGCAACAAAAACATCGATATTATTTGGAAAAAATAAAAATAAATAATAAATAAAAACCTATCGATTTTCAGACCCGAGCCTTTCGAATTTGGCGCTTATACCCTTCGCGTTCCGAAAAGTACATCGCTGAAGCTTCAGGGAAAAATGAATTTTGCACCTTGTGGCGTGGCCTTTGTGAAACCCGAGATACGATTGGGCATTCTACCGAGAATGTTGACGGAAATATTGGATACTCGTTTCATGGTGAAAAAAGCGATGAAGGATCACGATCAGAGTGACAAAACATTGCAACGTGCTTTGCACTCGAGGCAACACGGTCTCAAATTTCTCGCGAACGTCACTTACGGTTATACAGCGGCTAATTTCAGCGGCCGAATGCCGTGCATCGAGGTGACCGATCAAATTTTATTATTATTTTTTTTTTTTCTTATTCTCAACGATCGAGTGTGCGATAAAAAAAATTATTTCGAATAACCGATGTTGTTTGTCATTGAATTTGAAAATTCAGGTTGGTGACAGCGTGATAAGCAAATCAAAGGAAACACTCGAACGCGCGATTAAACTCGTGGAATCGACACCAAAGTGGGGTGCTCGAGTGGTCTACGGTGACACGGATTCGCTCTTCATTCTCGTACCTGGAAAATCCAAAGCCGACGCTTTCGTAATTGGCAATGAAATTGCGGACGCTGTCACCGCCGCCAATCCAACCCCGATAAAGCTCAAATTCGAAAAAGTCATGTATCCATCGATATTACAGGTAAAACGAATGTAACTTATTCAAAAAATAAATAAATAAATAAACGGCAAATAATTAACGGAAAATTAATTCGATCAATGAAATAAAATGATAAATCATATAATTTATAGACGAAGAAACGTTACTGCGGTTACATGTATGAGACACCGGATCAACAAACACCGACTTATCTTGCCAAAGGAATTGAAACCGTTCGACGAGACGGTTGTCCAGCTGTTTCCAAGGTTAAACAACGATTATCAAAACGAATCACGATTTTATGACAATTGAAATGATAAAAAAAATTAATCGATTTTCTTTAAATTACACAGATTCTCGAGAAAACCCTTAAGATTTTGTTCGACACGAAAGACTTATCGTTGGTGAAAAAGTATGTGACAAGACAATTGGACAAAGTATTGCGTGGAAAAGTTTCCATTGCGGATCTCACGTTTGCCAAGGAATTCAGAGGTTTGAAAGGCTACAAGGCTAGAGCTTGCGTACCGGCTTTGGAATTGACTCGTCGATTGATGCGAAAAGATCCTCGGGCCGTACCGAGAAACAACGAACGCGTGCGTTACATCATCGTCGCCGGTGCACCTAATCAAGCTCTTATACACTGTGTACGCACACCCTGGGAACTCATCGAAGATCCTGGCTTAAGACCGAACGCCCTTTACTACGTAACCAGAGTCATTATACCGCCGCTCAATCGATGCCTGAATCTCATAGGTGTCGACGTCAACGCCTGGTTAGTACTCGTCGGGGATTTTTTTTTTTTTTTTTTTATTTTAAAAATTTTTTATAAGGTATTACTGGATGGTTACTAATAAATGTCAGAAATTCTTGAAAATTTGAGGAATGATAGTTTTTTTTTTGAATAACAATACATGAATTATTTCAGATTTTTTCACTAAATGGTTTAGGAGTTGTAAATTTGTGAATTTAACACGGTTTTTTTTTATGGAAGAACAGCTTTTGCAGACGTTAATGGCTGCAAAACGAATGGAACTAAATGTCAGAAAATTCTGAAAATATTATATCATCAAGATTTAGGATCGACAGATCGATTATGCTTAGTTTCAAATTAATCGTCTGAGTAATTGTCGAGAAATTAATTGAAGTAATGAGAAAAATATAACTATATATATAAATAAATATATATATATAGTGGTGTTGCTCGTTGTAACGCGTGAAGATGGTTATTTTCGTTGTACAGTCATTGACAAAACGTCTGTCAACCACACGCCAATATCGTCGAATTTGACTTCAATTATTATTAAGAGTAGATAATTAATATCTCTAAGTGTTAATTTAATATTACTTCAGCTATTCGTAAGGCCAAACATGTACGGCATGATCTGGACTTGTCCATCCACGATTGGCCGGTTTTGGGCTAACTTTTTGCCCGATGATCCGTCCAGTAAGACCTTAACCTATTTATTTTTGACGCCACTCACTCTGGCATGGCGCTATCGTATTCAAGTTTTTCCGCTCAGTAGATTTCGGTATGGTAACGAAACGATTGTTCTCGTTTAATGCAAATAAATTTGTTCCATTCGGTGAATTGAATTTTTCTGTTTTCACAACGTGACTAGGATTAAAATCAATTTTACTTGACTCGATTGGATCGATTGAAAAAATATTTTTAAAAAAACTATAATTGAACGATGTGTTATTGAAGAAGAATAATATTTTATTTTTATTCAATAACACATGAATTGTATGAATATGGACGTTTTGTTGTGAATGGGAAAATAATGTTTGATTCTCACATCCGTCACTATAGGTACAGAGACATGCCTCACCGACAAATACGGGATAATCCAGTCGGTCAACCGGTCGACAAGCACAAGCTTACAATTTTCCAATACTTTGGCACGATAGTGTGTGTTTCCTGCGGAGAACCGTCGACCAAAGGAATCTGTACGGAATGCTTGGCCCATCCTGCGGATACGCTAGTAATTCTTTACGAGAAACTCCGATGGTTGCACCGAACTTACGATCAAGTTACTGCGGTAATTACCTTTCCCCCCCCCCTTTTTTTCGTTATAAATCGAACAATAGAGAAGAAATGGCGTTAAACTTATTAAACGTATTTCATGTGCAGTAAAACCTCGTTTATCCGGCCCTCGATCAACCGAGCCTCCGCGTTATCCGAGACAACGGACTGATCCGAGCACTCCGCATTAATTGAGGTGTATGCTCGGATAATACGGAAAAACTCGGATAAAACGGATGAAGCCGCTATGCTTATGCTGTACACCCGTAGTATTTTGCGATTGCGACTTTGTTTCTCATACATAGCAGGTCGAAACAGTGCTCTATGATGGACTTTCTTAAGCCACGTTAGTGACAAGTTACACGCTACGTATCAACAATACTTTGTACGCCAAAGATTAATCCAAGTTCGTTCGATTTTCACTTTTACACATTTTTGTGATTAAATTTATCATTTTATCATTTTAATTACATAAAAAATCAATTGATATTCAAGAATTTTTTATTTCTTCCGTGTTATCCGAGTTTTCGCTCATCCAAGGTACCTTTTTCCCACATTACCACGGATGAACGAGGTTTTACCGTAATTTATTTAAAAAATTGATCATAACAACGAAACTTGTGTCTACAGGCGAAGGTTTAAAGTTTTCTTTCTTTCCTTATTTTTTTTTTAGATATGTCAGTCATGCTCGGGACAAGCGGATGTTGCCCACTGTTCGTCTCTCGATTGTCCGGTTCTGTATCGGCGAGCCTACGCTAAACGAGAGCTTTCTCAAGCCACGCATCTACGAAGTTTAATCGAATCCGGTAATGACTTGGAATTTTGACGATCGTGCCGTCAACAATTAAACGAAAATTAAGTAATCTACAGTCTCAACTGTGAAAAAAATAACGGATTTAACGTAAAACAGCGAGCTCGAGCGATACGACAAATTTCATAAACCAATTCGTTTATTATTATGTATAGAACGTTTTTACGAATGTTTATGAAACATGAGTCGGTTATCTCCCGCCGACTAAACCCCGCAATTTGGAATTATTCTCATTGAGCGAAAGGTCGCATAATGGTATTGTTTTTTTTTTCTTCGACAGATCGAAAGAGCCTTTTTATCGTCGAAAATTTTTACGGTGTGTAAATGAAAACAAAATACGAGATATATATTTCATACGCGTTTATTGTAAAGAACTTAGGCTTAGAAATATAGTGAGGAATGTCTATCTATTTTTTCATGATTCTCGAATCTAAAAGATATCGTATACTCGCGGTAGATAACTGTTAAGAGAAAAAAATCCGCGCATCTTAATATAGTTTATTATATCCAAATGCGTGAAAAAATTTTTGTTCTATTATTTTATATTATTTTCTTTTTTTTTTCTTCTTAACGAAGACTCGTAGGGGGCTCGAGAATCGTGAGAAAATGTCTAGCGTCGGAGATACAGACCTCTCGTTGCTTCGTAAACGTATTTTATTTGCAATTTCATTATTTCATAGGATTTAAAACCGTAATTAAAGGTGTCAAGGAAATAATAACGGTCTAGAAGCGATAATAATTCAATTTTTATTTACATGCGATAATTATCCATAGCATTGACGGAAATTATTTAATTTACCAAAGCAAAAGTTCGGCCTACTGTTTCAGACGAAATTAGTCACAATGCTTCCATGATATAAATATTTTCTCATACAGTTCCGTATAGATTTTTATTGAAAAAATTGAAAACGAATACAAAAATAATGATTACTCAACATCTTCCCACGGTTGATTCTTCCAGTAAATTTTTTTTATTATCGATTGACGCAACATCCGCCCTTATCCCTTATTTCCTTGAAACCATAACCTAAATTATAAAACCCTTTGATGTTAAAAAAGTTTATTTTTTATTTTTTTTAATTATTATTATTATTAACAAATATACCTTCGAAGTAGCGAGGGGTTTGTTAATTCTTGTCTGAAATTGTAGTAGCGTCCGAGTTCTTCACGATCCCATTCGAACAGGTATTCTGTCGGAAATATTCCTCGTGTCTTATTAAGTTAAAACTTAAATACAATACGATAATGCGTACTCAGCAATTATTGTATATCAAGACACGCGGGGCGCTCAAAATGGAACCACGTGAATTTTATTTGGTCCCCGACGAGCTGCCGATAAACCAAGTGCCATTGTTAGTAATTATTAATATTCCAGGTCGCGGGGAGAAGACGGAGAGGGCGAAGGAGAGAGAGAGAGTGAGTGAGTGAGTGAGTGAGTGAGTGTGAGAGAGAGAGAGAATGATATATGTGAAATATTTTCCACAGTGTATACCAAACACACGCTCGATACACGTGATTTGTTGTAGTATATATGATCGTCGTCAGCCAATTTTGCGTAGACCGATGATTTCGCATACCGCTGGTTTCGAAGCGATAATCCTCGCGGACAAACCGAACCGTTTAGGCTAATCGGTCAATATTGTTTATTTGCAACGAATGAATGACTGACACGTGCTGCCGGCGACACGAGAAGTCGCAGATACTTCGAGGTAAAGCTCTGTTATGTTTGTAAATACGGGTCGGCCACGTCTTTTTTTTTTTTTTTTTTTTTTTCGTTTTCTTTTCTTTTTTCCTTGAAATAATTATTTTGTTGATCGTTATTACCGCTTAACGTAAAGAAGTCGGCAGATAAATATCGTTTATTTTATTTTTAATTTCTTGTAATTTTGTAAGGAGGAAAGAAGAATAGAGAAAAGAATGGTAGAATCGTCTAAGTCGACTGTATAAAATTTTTAGTACCAAGAATCACGTATTATTTAGTGTGTAAACGTGTCTTGCACTCGAAATGTACGAAGGCAACGTTGAATCGTGTTGATTTACTCCAAAAGGTCCTAAAAAAAAAAATCAAGAGCACGACATGTTGGAATTTTCGTATGGTATTTGCAATCTTGTACAGATTCTTCTGAGAATAAGCGATATAGAGAATATGAAAATATAAGTATTAATCCAAACCGTTATATTATATAAGATTATCGTTGTTACCAAACCGCGGCGAATGTTGTATACACAAGCGTGTACCGGCTGTGTGTGTGTGATATGAGTGCGGTTTTATAAGGAAAAAAAAAAGCACCGACAGATGTCGCCGTTATTAATATAATAACTTGTAATTAAATTGACACGATCGAAAAAGACTGCTGTAAAACTTCTCTACTACACGTTGCAACATGTAATGCTGATTCAATATACTAAATGGATTTGAATATACCCTTAATCGACTAGTAAGAAACCATTGAAATTTTTATAAGCTATAACCATTGACCCTCACCACACGAACTTGTTTATTTTTTAATTCAATCATTGCTACAAGAGCCTACAACTGATTTAAGTCAGTTCGGAAGTGATTTTTCACGTAATAAACTATTTTTTTTTTTTAATGAACGCCGTTTGTTGTGGCATCGATTATTCCGAATAGAAATCCTGGTTTCGATGCCAAGAAAACGGATTACGCCGATAGTAAGATTAATTGTAATGATTGTTATAAAACAAGTTTGGAATTATAATTATTAACAATTGATTGATAATACCGGTATATACGAGAGAGAACAATAAAGTAGAGGAAAGGTATTAATTTTTATACAACAATATGTTCAATAAATTTTATTCTGCCTCATATACCAACTACGTATATAACAAGGGTGCGGTGTATTTCATTATGTGTATCAATATTGTGGAACATACTTTTCTTTTTACATGAAACATTTCAGTCTTGTATTCGTAGTATACGCAGGTATAGAAAAATATGGAAATCTTTTGTATCCTTAAATTTTGTTAAGTTCAGTATCAATTCGCAATTGCCATTGGTTTTGTGCGTCGCACCGCATTTTTATTGTCCGTAGGAAGACGATGGAAAGTCAATTGTTTGGAAAACAACTCAAGAAAAAAATTCTTTGAGTTATGATACCTGTATCGCTCTATGCAATTATACTCAACTTTTAAATCACCACGATAGAATTAATATTACCGCACCCGCAACATTAAAAATACGTAATTTTTTGTAAGTTCAATTGTGTACACAGCGGCGAGTAGTTGGCCTTTGAACGATACAACATTTTATAATCTATGCAAACATTTTTTTTTTTTCAACTAGAACTTTGAACTTTGGACTTTTTTTAAATGTGTTACATTCGAGAAAACGCAGTTATTTTTTGCTGAGTACCTTCTGAATATTTTAAATATTTGGGACAAATTTCACAGTTTGTTGATAATTCATTGCAAGGAACAATTTCTGTATCACATAGAGTTAGAAAAACGAGATAATCCCAGCACAAGATCATATTGCAAAACAGATATTAACCACGATCGTAGAAATGTTGAAGGACATTTTTTAAAATCATCATAACCATGGATAAATAAGTATAATAAACTGGATAAAAACTGGCATATTGTGATAATCCAAAAATTTTAGGAAAAAAATTCAAACGGATGAAAATTCAATGCATACTTGAGGCCCGCGCTTGAAATGTCCTAAACAATAAAAACTTGTCCCGCACTCTGCAAAGCTTTCACTCCATCCACGGGTGGAGGCATAAGATTCTTCCAGGAAAACAAACAATGTTGGGTAGAATGATGAAAATTTCAAAGAACAAAGTTCAGGAATAATAAATTAGAATCGATGTTAATAAGAGAAGTTAAATGGTAAAAGAACACGAGTGAGATGATTTTGGTTAAGCAACGACAAAACGCTAATAGCGTTTCGATCCAAGAGTGCAGGCTTTGGCGACGATGGAAGAACGCCTAGCAAGCGGCGGTTGGTGCTGGTGCTGCTGCTACCGTAGTGGAAGGAATCCACCCAGGATCGTCCGTTAGAGAACGATGCACGAGCTTTTCTCACGGAAAGGATTGGATTTCTGCGACGAGAAGCCCACCAGGAGACAATCCTCCTGCTCATGCTCCGTTATGTACTTCATTATGTCCTCTACGGCCTTGCTCACGGTTATGCGTTTGAGCGCCGCCTCGCGTCTCAGCTGCTCCGTGACTTGACGTTGCTGTTGTAAATTCGTGATCACCATGTCCATAACCGCGGTATCTGACAGACCTATTTTCGGGCGTGGTCGGTACACTCAACAGGAAGCACAGCCCTTTTACGGGACTCGTACCACAACGGCGATTGAGCTTCGTTATACGAAAACTCACTGAGCTTGCCGGAGATCACTCGTCCTGCTTGGCGTTACTTTTTTCTTCCTTCACTCTCGCGAGATCTTTACTTCTCGTTTATTTTCTTCCTATTTCCTCGATTACCTACGGGTTCGCGTCGATATTTCGGTTTTCATACGATTTACGTCAACGGCGATCGTGTAACGATGAAAACAATGAAAAAGACGTCTCGCGGTTACGCGTATTGCGGTTAAAGTTAGTTAGTTAGTTATTTAGTTCAGGTTGGCTTCGGTTGCTACTGTAACCAGTGAGGCACCAGGGGGCAGTGATGCTCGATAAAGGGAAAGCGAAATCAGAGATTAGAAGAAAGGGAGAGATGAGTAGAGAGATCGCCAGCGAGGCCGGGTGGAGGGAATTCAAATCGATTGAATCGGTCGGCTAACTTTATGTAGGTAGGCCGGGGAAGGTGTTCAACAGGCCTGGTGCGCCCCAACCAGGGGACCGGCGAACTAACTCCCCTCCGGCGCGCATTTATAGTACACTCGACTCTCTGTATAGGGAGTGTGCAGCTTTGCAAGTGGCGCCGTCCTGGTGGCTGTCAGTGGCAGCCACTCGACTGGACTTTTCAAATAAAACTGCCACCATTCACGTTATTCATTTATTATTACGAAGAAGATCGAGCATTATTTCACATGCAACTGCGAACTAGTTGATACAAGTTGATAGGTGACACATTTCCAGCTAGCGCTACGCGCGGTGCTTTCGTCGTTGGCCCGTAAGCCCCGCCCCGCTGCACAGTCTCTATCACGGTCTTACATACAGGTCTGGAAACTCCGCCAAGTATCGAGTGGTGGGGGTGGAACGTTTTCGGGCAAATATTTGTTTCTCGAAGCTGCCACAATTAAGGCGCTGACATACTGGGGTCACGCATCGCGCACGCGCGGATAGGTTCCGCTGCGCGCGGGTCTTCTTCTTCTTCTTCTTCTTCTAGTCGGTACTGGCTCTGGTCGCCGCACCATAGCGGCGTTGACCATACGGCCATGGACGTAAGCGTATTTGGTTGAGTTGCGTAACTCGCGTGGAGAATCGTAAGGAAGCAGGGGCGCCTCGAATTTAAACGAGGGGAGTGGGGAAAGGGAAAGAGAGAGAGAGCGGGAGAGTGGGGACAACAAATGGAATTAAATTGAAAGATGAGTGACTTTTAGGAAATGCATAATTGCGGATATAATACGAGCAGAGGGCTTGGCCAGGAGGGATTTGATGTTGAGAGGAGGGCGGATTTTAAATGAGGACAACGTGCCTATAAGGGCGGACCGTTGCGGGTCAAAGCGGGGGCAGGCCCAGAATACATGGTTAAGGTCCTCGCTGTCGTGCCCGCATATGCAGGCTTGCGAGTCAATTAAATTTTTCCTAAAGAGGCTAGATGCTAAGCTATAGTGGATCGAACGCATACGGGTAATCGTAGTAATGGAGGCGCGGTCGAGGTGCTTGAGGTCCGAGAACCAGGGTTTAGTGCATTCCCTAAAGAAAAGTTCGAAGAATAATTTGCCCTTGTGGCGACTGTCCCGAATAAGGTTCCTGTTGGTGGAGGCTATACATTTTTCCCTAACGAGCGGAGAGAGTTCGGAGGATTGGATTCGGAGGTTGTAGGGGAGGCCATTGTTTATGGCATCTTTAGCTAGGGAGTCTACATGCTCGTTGCCCGGGATGCCCGCGTGGCCTGGAATCCAAATGAGGCAAGTTTTGAAGTTTTTGAGCTGGATTGTCGCTAGCGCTTGGTAGGCTTCGATGATGATAGGAGAGGCGTTGGTAGAGGAGAAAGGCGAGTTGAGAGCTTGCAGGGCGCTAAGTGAGTCGGAAAAGATGCAGGAGTCAGGGATGCTGTTAGCGATAATTAATTGCAGAGCCAGAAGAAGGGCCAGGGCCTCAGCTGAGAAAATTGATGCGTGCGTCGTGATGCTGTATTTCAGGGAGAGCGATAGATTTGGGCAGAAGATAGCCAGACCTACGGGAGCGCCGTTGTCAGCTTTGGAGCCGTCGGTGTAGAAGGTGGTAGATTCCCGGAGTTGGACGCTGAACATGTCGGTGAATGTTCTTTGTGGGCAGTCAGAAGATTGAATCAACCTACCTGATTCAGTGTTTATACATGTTGGTGGGAAAGATAACGAAGGGTCTATTTGGTAGATGGGGGGGAAGGTGTTGGAATTGAGGAGTTTTTTGAATTGATTATATTTGAGGAAAGCCTGGATGAGGGGAAGATCAAAGAGGTGAGCATAGTTGTGGGTGTGTTGAAGAGAGGAAATCAACTGTGGAATTGCGGTGCAGAGAGAGTGGTTAGGGTAGGAGAGCGTTTTTAGTAGGAATTTATTGGCGAGGAGCTGTAGCCGGTATTTAAGGAGCGGCTCCCGCGCCTCTGCCATAACTACGTTGTTAGGGGTGGAGAATCGGAGCCCGAGCGAGAGTTTAATAGCTGTGCGTTGAAACACCTCTAGTTTTCTGAAGAGCGAGAATTCTTTTATCGGGAGAGCCATAGATCCATATTCGATAGAGCTACGTATGAGGGCACGGTATATTGTGAGGAGGGTCGACGGATCAGCTCCCCACCACGTTGAGCGAAGGCATTTAATGATGTTGATGAGGCGACTACATTTGAGTACTAGGTGGTTGAGGTGAGGCTTCCAAGAAAGTTTGTAATCTAAGGTTACCCCGAGAAACTTGGCTCCGGAGCTGGCAGAAATACCGGTGGAATCGATAACTAAAGAGGGTTCGAGAGGATCAAATTGCTTTCGTGAGAAGACTACGAGTTTGGACTTCGAGGGTTCGATCGACAGTCCTCTGGCCCGGAGGTAGATCGAGATTTTATCGAGGCTATTTTGCAGCGAGGAAATACAATAGTCGAGGTCATGCGACCTCGAATAAATCGCAACGTCGTCCGCGAACTGTAGGCAGGCGCTAGCTTCATGCAGGTGTAGATCGAGCTGGTTGGTGTATAAGTTGTATAACAGGGGGCTGAGGGTGCAACCCTGAGGGACGCCCTTGTAAGAAGAAAAGGGGCCGTGGAGCTGGCCGGCTATTTTGAAAAAGATGGTTTTATAGGAGGTGAGATTATAAATGAACTTGCAATAATGCCAAGGAAGACCCATGTCCCGGAGGTCGTGACTCAGGATGCCTGGGTCAACGTTGTCGAACGCGCTAGAGATATCGAGGAATACGCAAGCTGTGAATTGATTTTTAACGAAGCCAGTGTAGATTTCAGTGGAGAGGATTGAGAGGTTGTCGGCACAGGACCTGGACTTGCGGAAGCCGAACTGAGTGGGCGAGAGGAGAGATTTGGATTCAAGCCAACGGATCATCCGAGCGTGGAGCAGACGCTCCATGATTTTGAGAAAGCAGGAAGCCAACGAGATGGGGCGAAATTTGCCGGGGGATGTCTTGGGGATTAGAAAAACGAGTAACTCGTTCCAGGGATTGGGGAAGGAGCCATTTGTGAAGAGACGGTTGAAGGTATTGAGGATAAGGTGGGGGAGGGAGTCAGGGAGGTTTGAGATTATATTGTAGTCGATTTTATCAAGACCAGGGGCAGATTTAAGTTTTCCTCGGCTGATAGCTATTTTTAGTTCGTTGTAGGTGAAGGCTTTGGTGAGCGTGGAGTCGTGGTAAAAGACGCTGGGAAAGTTGGGGTGATAGCAAGAGGGAGGACAGAAGGCAGGAATGACGCTTTCCATTTTTGCGATGGTGTCCGTGTTGTTGGGGTGGGTAGCCGGGTCAGGGATGTTGCGATTTCGGAAGCGCTTGATTTTGTCCCAAACTGCGGAGGATGGAGTACGTGAATCTATGGAAGAAATGTACCGGGCCCAAGATTCTTTTTTAGCCGCGCGAAAGATTTTTTTGGCTTGAGCGTCTAGTTTTTTCGCGGTCGTGAGGTTGTCGGCGTTAGAAACCCTTCTGAATGTGGCCCATGCCTTTTTGCGGGCGTCATTTGCTTTGTTGCATTTTTCGTTCCACCAGACCGCGGTTCTAGATGGGAATCGATAAGACTGACGGGGCAGGTTGGAGGAGTTAGGACAGGCGGAGGAGATAGCGTTGTCGATGACGTTAATGATGTTGTCGTATTGGGAGGATGGGCATGGGTCTGAGAGAGAGGATACGCGAGGCTCGAGGTAGGACTTGAACGAGTCCCAATTGATTTTTTTAATGGGGTGACGATGAGATGAGAAGGAACTTGTAGAAGGAGAAAGACCAAGGGTTATAGAGATGGGAAAATGATCGCTGGTGAGGGAGTCATTTCCAGTGTGCCAAGTGCACAGTGGAGAGAGACTAGGCGAGACCATGGACAGGTCGATGGCCGAGTTGTTTAGGCTAAGAGGGTTGTTGAGGGTGGGGGACCCGTCGTTGAGAAGCATTAAATCGTACTCGGGAAGGATTTTCGAGAGCGCCGAGCCATCAGGGCAAGTTTTTGAGCAGCCCCAGGAGGGGTGATGGCTGTTGAAGTCTCCTCCGATAAGTATATGGCCAGAGGTGTCGAGGGAATCAAAGAAGCGTCGCCAGGTAGGCAAGCAATTTCCCTCGAGAATGGGTGGTCTGTATATCGAGATAATGGTGAGCGGGCCCAGCGAGGTGGATATAGAGATGGCTAAGGTCTCCAGGCGGTCGTCCTGATGATAAGTGTCGTTGACTAGGGTGAAGGGAATGTTTTTTTTGAGGCAGATCGCGGTGCCTCCTCCTCTACGATGAACGCGATTCGTAGTGAAAACATTGAAGTTTGGTAAACTGAAAGAGCCTGCAGATTGGAGCCACGTTTCGCAAAGCAAAATGACGTCGTATTTAGAGGCCTCTACGGTAAGAAGGCCGAGCTTGTTTCGGATACTGCGGCAGTTCCACTGTAGAATGTTTAGAGGTTTATGATCGGCGATTTTGTGTCGGGTGCATAGGAGGATCGAGAAGTGCAATGAGAGAGTCTATCACCGGGGTGAGTTTTTCCCCTAAGTCGAGAGAGGAGAGGAATGGGAGGAGCTGCTGGAGAATCATCTTTATAAACATGGAGATAAGATTTGGGGGGGGATCTGGGTGAGTAGGATGGGGAGATGTATCAGGGTTGGGAGGGCTAGAGTTGCCGTAGCTCGTTCGAGATGAGTGTGTAGGGGGCCTGCGGGTGAGGGCAGCGCCGTTGCTGGAACCAACAGGTGGGGGTGAGCGACCATTAGGGGCTAGGAGGATGTTTTGGTGAGCTGCGCGTGTATTAAAAATGGAGTTTGGAGTGGACCTAGTGGAATGTTGGCGCGAGTCGGAGTTGGTGTTGCGAGAGAGTTGTTGTGGAGGAATACGGGAGTGGATGGGACGTGAGTCGAAGAGGGACGACATAAGGGGTCGGTGTCCTGGAGGCGGGTTCTGCAGAGGGATAGCGTTTCGGGAGGTAGCGCGTCTGGCGAATGGGGGTGGAGAAGTAGGAGAAGGGTGAGGATGGGGATGGGGATCTACTCCTTCGTGGCGAGGAGTGGAGAGAAGAGGAAAGTTGTTGAGTGAGTTGGCGGGTGGGGTGACGGGCTGGGGGGAGGTAGCAGAGCTCGAGACGATCTGTCTAGCTTCGGTGAGGGGAACACCACGTTCGGCGGCCACGGCTTTGACCGCTTTTTCATGAAGAAGAGCTGGACATCCTCTGTCCGTGGGGAAGTGACCCACTTCTTGGCAGTTGGCGCAGCAGGGTGGGAGGTTCAGTCGGGGGCAGGGCGAGTCTTCGGGGTGGGCCTTATTGCCGCATTGTCGGCATTTTGTGTGTCCTTTGCACTGGCTGGCTACGTGGTTAAATATGAAGCAGTTGTAGCAAATAATTACGGGAGCGTGCCAAGGCAGCACCTGGTGGCGGACTTGAAATAGAGAGACCGATTCGGGTCGGACTTTGCCGGAAAATTTAATCCACAAAGTTTGGGTGGGGATAGATTCGGAGGCGCCATTCCGAGAGATTTTTCGGTTTTGACGACGAACTTCGAGGATTTTGGCAGGAGTCTCGATGATGGTCCCTAGTTCCTCAACAGTGATATCGGTAGGGACACCCCTGATAAGGCCCTCACATGAGATGGAGTCATCTGGAATAAACCCCACGAGGTTTTCTTGGACCAGGACGGAGTTGGAAAGGAGGGAGTTGGCTGCGTGGGCGGAGGCGAGCAGGACTGTGGCCTGATGTTTCCCCGAGTTAGATACGTTAAGGATATCGTCCCGCGAAAATCTGGTAAGGAGCGTTTTGGCAGTGCGAGTGGCATTAAGTCGCGGCGTGACCGAAGGAACGATGGTAGAGGGGCGTATGAGGACCTTGAAGGGACCTTCATGATCGGCCGGGTATCGGTTGTTTCGGAGACGTATCGGGACGGTGTGGGTAACCCGTACTGAGCTGTCTTGAGCGGACCCTGAGTTATCGACTGGGGTAATTATAACGACAGTGGAGCCCTCTGGGGGCTCGTTGTTGGCGTTCTCGTCCTGCCTGGGACTGGTAGGAATATCAGAGATTAGAGGAGAGATGTACCACGGAGCCTGTTTTTGCGGTGGATGTTTTTGCAGCGCCACTGCCCGTAGCGGCGAGCCGCGAACTAAAAAAAGTAGATGTGAAACAATCGATGCTGCAGATTCCGGCCTACCGACTTGTGGATGTAAATTGTCGGTGTTACCAGAGATTAGAGGAATCTGCAGCATCGATTGTTTCACATCTACCGTTTTTAGTTCGCGGCTCGCCGCTACGGCTAGTGGCGCTGCAAAAACATCCACCGCAAAAAGAGGCTCCGTGGTACATCTCTCCTCTGATCTCTGGCAAACGTGTTCAAATGATCAAAATTGGATTTGGTAATTAAAAAAAAGTAGTCAAGTAGCGTGTTGGGAACGCACATGATAGGGTTCCGTAGCCGGATAACAGTTATTACTACATTTTTCGTAAACTATTTTTGCTACAGTGTTCGTTATAATTTTGATTGAATGTACTAATTAAAAGCTACATTTTGGAATTTTTTCAGATTTTTTGCATCGATAGTTTAAAAGTTAGAGGGGGGGGGGACACTCTGATAACGACTTGGAAAGCGAATATCTCATGATTGAAGGGTTGAAATGGAAAGGTCTCAGGACATTATTTGTTGCATTTGAGGAGACCTATCCAAAGATACCTCGCTCAATGGGGTGAGCGAAAAAAAAATTTCGGGTACACTGTTTAATCTGCGGGAGGGGGGTCAAAAAAAATTTTTTTTTTTTTATGATGTCATTTCTGTTTTTAGGTTACCAATCTACGTCTGTGTACCAAATTTTATCTCAATCGGTCCATAACTGAGAGGATGGGAGGCCTGTGACATACAGACGGACGGACGGACGGACGGACGGACGGACGGACTTGGCGAAACCATAAGGGTTCCTAGATTTCTACGGAACCCTAAAAATGGGATGAAGCAAGAGAAATTTAAGATATTTAACCCCATGCATTCATATATTCTTATTGTTTCTTCTTCTCTTGCTTTATCCTATTTTTTTAATCATTCAATTCAATTTTTATCATTTGAACACACGTGCAACAGACCAATATGTAGCTCAATGTGTATAAGTATAAATAATGGGAAATAGTGTAGGGATTATTTATTATTAATAAATGTTTTCCAATCATAGAATCTGGGTTTCACAAACTTATTTCAACCACCGAAACGGAGTAATAAAGTGACGGGTACAATAAAAATTGAACTATTTCATTTACTTTTGATACCTTTTATACTACTACTTTATAATACTACTCGTCGATTATAAATGCAGCATGTTTCAATTTACATATTTGTATCGTCCATGAACAGATTCTTTTTTTCGTTTCAAGAGATTGTTATATTTTTATTGTTCCAAGTCTTAACTTAGTCTGGTACACCTCGGAGGTCAATGTGTGCCACATGGCAAGCCTGGTGTCAACAAGATTTTTATAGAATCAATACTGTATATTCTCACGCAGACGCCCCCCCCCCCCCGCCCTCCCCCCCGCCCTCCCCGACGCCCCCCCCCCCGCCCACCCCCACGCACTCCCAGGCACTCACACGAACACCCCCGCACGACTCACGCACGACTCACGCACGACTCACGCACGACTCACGCACGACTCACGCACGCGGGATGTACTGGGACAGAGAGGGCAGATATTGTGACCAGCGATTGGTATAGAAGCGCGACAGGAAGTAATAAAGAGCGCTCAAAAAAGTGTCAACTTAAATGGAGTGAAAGTGCGTATGGCACTGTTTGCACAAGGGATGGCATGTGGCGGTTAGCCCTATCATTACTATATACGAGATAACTTAGCCCTGCCTTGGGCTCGGGTTTGGCGTGCGCGTTTTGCAGTGGAGAGTGTTAAATGGGCTCGTCAGTACCGATGTTAAGTAAAATCATAATGTAAATGTGGCCAATTTATAAAACCCACCATCACCCGGCCTTCGTTTAGTGAGGACCATAGTTACAGGGATTGGCGGGGCCATTTCGGCCCTTTCTTCGACTAGAAAACGCGCACTCAGGGCGCCCGGGTCCAAGTTATCTCGCTAGTAGCAGAGAAGTTAGAAACGTTTCCGGTAAAAGCAAGTCGGAAGTGAACCGATCAAGAGGACTTAAAGAGGCGATATCTTCGTAGAGTTGCGAGGACAGAACTAAAGGCACGCGAAAGCTGAGGAGCGCAGCACCAGACAAGTCACAACATTCGGCCAGAGCCGTAATAACGAGATACGGGTCTTGGACGATGCCCCGGACGAGGAAACCAGCGACAACAATTGTACAATAACCAGAAGGCGTCGAAACGAGATCAATCATGTCGCGCCTCCCAAACGAGTATCAAGCAACAGAAAAAAAAGAGTCTCTGGATGTTCGCCGATAATCTTTGGTGGACGCCGCGATGGGCATAAAACCGCTGGCACGTACTTACCGTACCATTGGAGACATTGAAAGGGAAAGGAATCGCGCGCAGGAGTGTGGAATAGGGTAACAGTCATCGTAATATACATCCTGGACGAGAATACAGAAAATGAATAAACGATACAATTGATAATACAATAAATAAACGATATCGGGCGGTATGCTGGTGTAACAACGAGATTGACAGCTTGAAAAAACAGTGCATGGTTGCACGAAGGGCAGGCCAACGTTGGAGGAGACGAGCTGATGCGCAATCAAGCGAGGTCCTACAGACGTGAGGGCTGGCGTTCGGCAAGGATCAATCTCAAGGCCTTTCCTGTCGAACGTCATGTACGACGGCCTTCTGGAGCTGGTGATTCTTAAATGATAACCGATAGGATCCTAAATAATAGGTGTGTAGAAAGATTTGTGTAGAAAGATTTGTGTAGAAAGATTTGTGTAGAAAGATTTGTGTAGAAAGATTTGTGTAGAAAGATTTGTGTAGAAAGATTTGTGTAGAAAGATTTGTGCAGAAAGATTTGTGCAGAAAGATTTGTGTAGAAAGATTTGTGTAGAAAGATTTGTGTAGAAAGATTTGTGTAGAAAGATTTGTGTAAAAAGATTTGTGTAAAAAGATTTGTGTAAAAAGATTTGTGTAAAAAGATTTGTGTAAAAAGATTTGTGTAAAAAGATTTGTGTAGAAAGATTTGTGTAGAAAGATTTGTGTAAAAAGATTTGTGTAAAAAGATTTGTGTAAAAAGATTTGTGTAAAAAGATTTGTGTAAAAAGATTTGTGTAAAAAGATTTGTGTAGAAAGATTTGTGTAGAAAGATTTGTGTAGAAAGATTTGTGTAGAAAGATTTGTGTAGAAAAATTTGTGTAGAAAAATTTGTGTAGAAAAATTTGTGTAGAAAAATTTGTGTAGAAAAATTTGTGTAGAAAAATTTGTGTAGAAAAATTTGTGTAGAAAAATTTGTGTAGAAAAATTTGTGTAGAAAAATTTGAGTAGAAAAATTTGTCTATCAAAATTTGTCTATCAAAATTTGTCTATCAAAATTTGTCTATCAAAATTTGTCTATCAAAATTTGTCTATCAAAATTTGTCTATCAAAATTTGTCTATCAAAATTTGTCTATCAAAATTTGTGTATCAAAATTTGTATATCAAAATTTGTGTATCAAAATTTGTGTGTATCAAAATTTGTGTGTATCAAAATGTGTGTATCAAAATGTGTGTATCAAAATTTGTTTATCAAAATTTGTTTATCAAAATTTGTTTATCAAAATTTGTTTATCAAAATTTGTTTATCAAAATTTGTTTATCAAAATTTGTTTATCAAAATTTGTTTATCAAAATTTGTTTATCAAAATTTGTTTATCAAAATTTGTTTATCAAAATTTGTTTATCAAAATTTGTTTATCAAAATTTGTTTATCAAAAGTATGTGTCAAAAGTGTGTGTCAAAAGTGTGTGTCAAAAGTGTGTGTCAAAATTTGTGTGTCAAAATTTGTGTGTCAAAATTTGTTCATCAAAAGTGTGTGTCAAAAGTGTATGTCAAAAGTGTGTGTCAAAAGTGTGTGTCAAAAGTGTGTGTCAAAAGTGTGTGTTAAAACTATGTTAAAACTGTAATCGTGTATGTATGCATTTTTACTTTACCACCCCGATCAGTCGCGCGATCCCACGCGCCCTTGGAAACCAGTGCGCGCTCTGCATCAATGCGAACTCCGCCGATCCAAGGAGCCAACGATGCAGCCCGAAAGCCATCGATCTCTCCCAAATATCGCATTTACACCGAGCATGACGCGTTCGTCGTCGACGATCGAGGCCACTGGGCGATGCATACTCGACGGAAACCGAAAAAAAATCGGCGAACACAGAAACGTCATCCCAAAAAATCGATCGATCGATCGATCGACGAACAACACGCACGCGACGAAACAAACACGTCGATACCAAAACAATCCATCGATCGAAGCACGACACGTACACGTAAAATCGAAACGTAATCCGAAAAACAAGCAATCGATCGAACGATCTACACCCACGCGACAAAAGCCGAAGCGCGATCCGAACACGATCGATCGATCTGTCACCACTCGAAAGATCGGCGAGTATCATAAATGAGAAAAATACGTCGGCAAAGTCGACGTAAAAATCACTTTATTGCACCGACGCGACCACAAACGCGAGAATGCAAAAAAAAAAAAAAAAAATAAAACACACAACACTCCGAAATACGATAGACTCGGCACTGAGTAATCGCGTGTGAATCGATCGAAAGCCGAATTGGTAATGAGCCGGCTCGACTGCCGATCGCCCGAGTCCACGCTCTCCCCTCTCCCCGCGCTTGCGCCCCGCGAGATGTCGGGCCTTATCGCTACCCTTATCCGTTGCTGCCGGGCTCGAGCCGTTGCCCGCCATCGCGCTTGCGTTAGCCGCAATTGCGTTATTACACTCACTTTTATAAGTTTTTGACCGATTTAAAAAGAGGAGAAGATTCTCAATTAGACTGTACGTCCCTTTTTTTGTGTTTATATTGCGCGATTGCTTCGACGATTGTGGATTCATTTGAATGATTAATTTTTTATTGAATAGGCTATATCTCGTGGGTGGTTCAGTTTAATTTTTCTTTCGATTACATTTTTTCAAAATTTCTTTGATTTTTTGTTTGGTTCGCGCTGTCTTCGCCGATTGTGGACCGATTTTTCAACTTTTTAGTTTAAGCTAGTCTATTTTGTCGTGCATAGAATTATTCCCAAGTGAAAAAATTATACATGGTCAGGGTTGTGAAATTTTCAATGGAAATGAAATTACATTACTCATTACTTTCAATGAATAATGGAAAAAAATTACATTATTTGTTATTTTTAATAAGTAATGGAAAAAAATCTACATTACTCATTACTTTCAATGACTAATGGAAAAAAATCTACATTACTCATTGTTTTTTATGAGTAATGGAAAAAAATTAACATTACTCATTACTTTTAATGACTAATGGTTTTTAATTACTCATTAAAAATAATGAATACCGGAAAAAATCTACAGTACTCATTAAAAATAATGAGTAATAGGGAAAAATCTACACTACTCGTTAAAAATAATGAGTAATGGGAAAAAATCTACATTGCTCGTTAAAAATAATGAGCAATGGAAAAAAATGTGCATTACTCATTATAAATAACGAGTAATGGAAAAAAATCGATATTACTCATTTGAAAATGAAGAGACACGTATTTCGGCGTTTTTCATTTTGAGATGACAAAAAAAATCTACAACTCCCGAACGAACCGTCGGCCCAAAAAGTTCAAGGTGGCTAAGTTTTCGTTTTCGTTCAAGAAATTTAAAAAAAAATATATTTCAAAAATTAAGGGTATATTTTTTGTTTTATTTCATTTTCAATTTTGAATTGTTTATAAATAATTGTTGAATCTGTGTAACACAATCGTAAATGTTTTCATTGTATAGAGCGTTCGAAAACGGAAAAAAAGACCCGTGATTTTTCGAGTCATCACTAACCGTTGCTAAGATATATCGATTTGAATGACCAGATGTGGTCAATACTTCAAAAACTTCATTTCAATAATTCATCAATAATTTTGTTGTTTCGTGAGAAATTATCGACGGAAGTTGCAATCGGATTTCAAAGGTCCGCACGTCATTTTAAGCGGTTTTTCAAGAGCTTTCAAATGGAACTAACCGCATCAATGTACCTATAAAATTGGCGGAGCTACGATTTTTTTAATGGAAACTTTTCGTTCTTCCCATGTTAATCAAATGGGAAAACTGGAAAAATCTTGCGCGACCCCTAAAAATGGTCCGATCGGGCTCATCTTTGGATACGATTTTCTTGATGGAAGATACTTTGGCGTGAATGTATTTTGATTGAAAGAAAAAAATAAAGTTATTTTTTCAAGCCGACCCAATACATATATGTCGATGTTTCTGGCAAATAGGAAGTAGAGGATTTGACGCAGTGTCACCATGCTGCATCGATCAACGATAGAATCCATCTAATGTTTGCAGCCTTGATGGTCAAAAGAGTTCGGCCAGTCGCAGGTTTTCAATATTGAATTGTAGAACAATCCATCGGTGCATTGTTGCAACACAGGTATACCGCGAAGGCATCGATAATACTACAAAAAAGCAACATAAAAGAAAAATTTGAAAACAAATTATCCCGTAAAATAGAATTTTTCAAACGTAAAAAGAGCAATGAGAAATCTCATTATCCGCCATTAATAATAGATTTGAAAACTATTGGTCAAAAAACAAAAAAAAAAAAATACATTTATATCTACAATGGACTTTCGGTAATCTTGCTAAGAAATTTATAAACGAACGTGGACCCAGTGTTGGGACAGCTCCGGAGTACATTCGTACTTGAAGTACCGAATAAATACGGAGTACAGTTCGGCGCTTCTTACGAAAACTAGCACGTTTCAGATTTCTTACGAAAACAAGCACGTTTCTAATTTCACCGCGCAAAACTAACACGTTTCGATATTCGCCGCGAAAACTAGCATGTTTCGGCTTCGACCCCTAAAATAAGCAGGCCGAAACGTGCTAGTTTTCGCGGTGAAGATCGAAACGTGCTAGTTTTCGTGGCAAAAGCCGAAACGTGCTAGTTTTCGTGGCAAAAGCCGAAACGTGCTAGTTTTCGCGGTGATGCCAAACGTGCTTGTTTTCGTAAGAAATTTGAAACATGCTAGTTTTCGTAAGCAGCGTCGAGTTGTACTCCGTACTCCTGAAGTAGGAATTTGCCCATCACTACGTGGACGAGCTACGATGTCCTTGACGACATCGCCGAATGCGAGAGAGACAGCGCTATCAGCGCTTGCTCTGGAGCGAGAGAGAACGTGTGTGAATGTGTGCGAGAGTGGACGTGCGCCCATGTATATGGTCACATATGCCGCGTTGTGTCGCGATATACATATTCAAACTAGCGACTATTATGAAAAATTATTTAATTCTATCTTACATCTTACATTTATTTCATCTTACATTTATTTCAGCTTACATCTTACATTTATTCCATCTTGCATCTGACATTTATTTCATCCTACATCTGACATTTATTTCATCCTACATTTTAACAATATAAGAAATGTCAATCTGGCCTGGTCATATATATATAACATCGAAATCTCGTCCACCACGTGCACGGGGCGGAGCCTCCGGACCCAGCTGTTTAGAACCGGAAGCCAGCCATTTTTTTTTACGTCCACATTTGCGAGAACTGTAACACCGACAATTTACATCCACAAGTCGGTAGGCCGGAATCTGCAGCATCGATTGTTTCACATCTACCTTTTTTAGTACGCGGCTCGCCGCTACGGGTAGTGGCGCTGCAAAAACATCCACCACCAAAACAGGCTCCGTGGTACATCTCTCCTCTAATCTCTGGGAATATTGTCGCGGAGCCGTTTTCGCTCGCGGGATCGTGATCGAGAGTGAGAGCGCGAACGACAGTTAAGAGAGCGCGACCGCGTCCGCCCTCCGGGACGGAGGCGGACTCGGCGCCGCCGCTCGCCTGAGGGCACATCATTGGGGTCTCCTACCTGTTCTTCGAGAAAATGCTGCGAGATTTCCTGCACCATAGCCAGGTCCACCTCGTCCTCGGCATCCCGCTGGGTACTACCCCCGCCCGACGCCGGGACCCGCGCGGCCATGCCCGCGGCCTGAGGCTAGCCTGACACGTGTGGAAGGGAATATATGATGGAGGTTAGGAGGAACAGAGTACGGGTTAAATGAACAAATAATAGAGAGAAGCCGTGAAAAGAAAGTAGCAGTAACACAGGCGGGACGAGCCTTGAGCTTTCCCGTCTAGTGGTAGTAATTGTGCACAGGTACTTGAAAACGCGGTTAGAACGGGCCGCAACAGAGCGAAGAGAAACACGTCTTAGCGCTAGGCCGAACAAACCGGAACTCGTCCTGCGCGCGGGTGGGCATGAGAACCTATCCGCGCATGCGCGACGCGTGACCCCAGTATGTCAGCGCCTTACTTGTGGCAGCTTCGAGAAACAAATATTGGCCCGAAAACGTTCCAACCAAATCGGCGGAGTTTCCAGACCTGTATGTAAGACCGTGGTCTCTATAACATCGAAATCTCGTCCACCACGTGCAGGGGGCGGAGCCTCCGGGCTCAGCTGTCTAAAACTGGAAGCCAGCAATTTTTTTTTTTTACGTCTACATTCGCGAGGACTGTAACACCGACCGTTACATCCAGAAGTCGGTGGTCCGAAATCTGCAGCATCAGCCGTTCACATCCACTTTTTTTAGTTTGCGGCACGCCGCTACGGGTAGTGGCGCTGCGAAAACATCCACCGCAAAAACAGGCTCCACTGAACATCTCTCTTCTAATCTCTGTCAAAAAGAACACCGTTGTACATCTCCCTATTTATTATCTCTGTCTCTGGCTATAAACTGCAACGATTCGGGCCAATTCGGGTTGAATCGATGGAATTCGACGAGTTTAGGAACAAAAATATTTCATTCTTTTTTTCCCGGGTTATCGTTAACGTTCTTGTCACTCGGATGTCATTTATTCAAAATAACAATCACGTAAATCGTCTAATTTCCGCGTATTTAGCGATAGTACGCGAAAAATGTTGAATCATCTTTTTCGTGTTGGTTGAATTTTTTAACTCATTGTTGTTCCATTTTAAGGGTTAGAAAGTTTACTCGAAAAAGTAACCCCGCTGCGGACATGCTTTACATGAGTGTTCGAAGTTTTGTGACGATTACGTTGGGTGGTGTCAGCAAAATGGCTTTTCCGCGAAACATCGGTACAACGCCGTTTTTTCGGAAGAGCAGCGATGCTTTTGGAACAATGAAACGTTTGGAGCTTCGCCCAGCTATCGTTCGTTGTGTACTCGTCGATCGTGTCGCGAAACGCGGATATAGCAACAAACTCAGCGTTAATGAAAAAATTTCATCGCTGCAAATAAAAAAGAGGCCGCTGCGAAAAAAGAGACTTATTTCCGATGAAGAGGAGCTTCCGCAGCCTGGAGTTAGTCTGTACTTTGCTCAGCTCTGAACTCGTCAAAATTTCTTCTTCTATCATTCAAATAGTTATCTTTTTGGTTCTAAAGTTTCTACTGTTCTATCGCAGTTCTGGAACGTCAAAGCATTGACCACAGCAGAGGAGTATAATCTGGAAAATCTGATGGAAGGCCTTATCAAACAGGACCTGTACACGCCAAGAAAAATTAATACCTCTTCAAAGTGTAAGTTATTTATTTTACAAAAAAAATAGTAGTATCTGCAGACCATTTTTGATTGTATCCTCAGTGGTATTCAAATTTTCAATCGACACTAAGATATTTGTTTTCTTTCGTCATTCAGAACCTAACCTTATGTTTTGGTTGTCTGAGGAATGAAATGTGGATAAAGAAAAAAAATGTTCTGCAACTTGTTACCATTTGAACATGAGAATGGAGATACTATGGTAATTACCAGAAGATTTTAGTTGGAAAATTAGTTAACATTATATATCAGTAAACAAACAAACTTTGTACCCCATTTTTTTTTGCAACGAATCTTAAGATGATGGGGTACGAAGGTTCTCTCCGTCTCTCTCGCTTCGTACCAAGCGCCGATAGCGCTGTCACTTTTGCACTGGGCGATGTAGCCCATTACCTTAAGATGAACTTTTCTGAATCTTTCGACAGAAACTAAAATGCACTCAGCTGACTTGTCTGTGAGACATTTGTTGTCAACGTTAACAAAGACTATTGGTTTAGCAACATGGGTGTTACGTTGCAGATTCCATAACAATGCAACATTGTATAAATAAAAACATTATTGCGAAACCTCAGAATGGTTCGACGCATATTTAATAGATATTTATTAGTAAAATTTTCAATTTTCGGTTCCCGCGAGCTTCACGGAGTTTTCTAGCGCCATGGCGACGCAGCGCTACGGCCGATATACACAGTAACTTTTATCCGCGTAGTAGTGTTTGCGCAAAGATGAAAAGAGAGATTGCCGATGAGCCCTATTTTGTCAATTCTCTCGTTCTTTCCACTCTTCGGCGGTGCATGGGCGACATCTCGCGGTTGGTGAGGAAACGTCACTAGCGTTTGTGTTCGTTTAGGGCAAACTACAGTACACACAGGGAGACTAGAGGACTAGAGGTGTCTCAACGTGAATTTCGAGAAGTCCTCATAGCATTAAGAATGAACATTTAATTATTGTCTGTGCAAGAATTTTTTTTTAAATTTAAAAGTATTGAACAATTTTTGAATAAAAACTATTCGACCGTCAGAATTAATTGATCATAACTATCATAAAGTAATCGGTGGTTAGCGTTCGAGAGTTGGTGTCGAGTGGGGAATCAGTCAAGCTATCTACATAACCCGGAATAATGTATCGATTGTAAACCGAATATAACCAATTTCCCGTTGTAATTAGTAGCTGATCATCCATTTTAGTATCGTGCATATAATTCTGATATGTTACTTTAGTCTGACGCTTTATATACAAAAACTAATATACTTATCGCGTTTCTGCTGTTAATTAATTTATTCAAAAAAATAACTATTTGATTTGAGTTAAAGACAGAATGATATAATAGATATTCTCCATCTTGAAATTTCAAATATCAACAAAAACGATTGATAATATTCTTTAATTTGGTAGTAATAATCGTGTAACATCGAGCACTTTGGATCGAAGAACAAATAAGACCTGGTTGAGCAGCAGTTTTGTTATCACTATGGTTATCTTTTTATTACAAACCAAGCGTGAATGCGAATCTCATAGGCCCATGGGTATAACATTACCTCATTGGTTGTATACAATTAGCCTGCCCAGCTTCCATCTCTGATTATCATCATTGACGCTGTTATCACTCTAATCGTCTTATCACGACATGAATTGTACATTTTTATCTTCTTATTTTCCCCCCTTGTTTGTGTTCTGTTAACTTTTCATGATAATTCATGATAACCGACAATTCCTCCTATAGACCAGTACAAAGTTGATCCTCGTTCCAATTATTGTTACAATCTCTGAAGGTAACATGCGGACAAGACAAAATTATATTGATGCATTGGACCCTTTGAATTGTCTATATGTATTGAGTTTGTTCATGAATAGTAGGCTACTTGTTATTTCTTGACAAGTGACAATATAACCTTTGCTTTTATTATTCTGAACTTGGTATAATTAGTTGCAAGTTGTTGGAAGTAGTGTAAAGAACAAGAAGATCTAAGAAAAAGTTTGAAAAAATGTTTTTGGTAGGAACTTCAACTAACTAATTCAGGACTTTTTGATGGATATAAAAAACTTGAATTAGACTTGGTTTTATCCTTGTCTACAATGGAATATAAAAAAAACTGGTTATTTATTTATTTATTTATTTATTTATTTATTTATTTATTTTTCTTTTCATTTTATATAATGTACACAGAGGTTCGTTTGAATAAAAATGGTTTTTCCATCGATTTTGCTCATCCTTGACATTTTAAGCGAAAGGAATGAAAAATCTTATTTCGAAAATATCAAAATTGGGCTTAGGAAAAAAATGCTCAGTTCTGTGGGTAGCTTATTGGCGAGTTACCCTAAATGAAGTTATATTAAGTATCCGACATTTTTTTGGGTTGTACATTGGCAATATCTATTTATGGTTTGTCAAAAAAGTTTGTATTTTCCAGGAATTTGATACAATCTTGGAAAAATGACAATGCAGCTTATGCGGTCATGCATTGGTCTGCCGCTGCAACCCGGGGAGCTGGCAGAGCTTGTAGAAAAAGCCAAAGACTGGGCCCTGACGCATGGAATGCTTATGCGCTCTAAAACTAATTTTAGCAAAGACGCAGCTCCGTTTGCTCCGTTTGCTCTTTTGCCATCTTCTTTTCCTCGCAAGGAGTTTGAAAATGCGTGCGAAATCCAGCTAATCCTGAATACTTTGATGCACAGGGTGGCCCACGACTATAACTTCCTGAGGGAAACACTGAGAGAGACTATAGAGGTGGACAGTTTTACGGGCAAGTTATTTGAAATCTATGAGACTGTCAGGAATGAAGGGTTAGCGCAAAAATTGTCCCTGGGGATGCTAAGGTCGGATCTGATGCTTGAGAGCGGATGTGACAGAAACGGAAGTGGAGAAATTTCCCGACCGTTTTGTTGCTGGAAGCAGGTGGAAATCAATACTATTGCTTCGGGATTTGGTTGGTTGGGACCTGCGGCCACGAATTTGCACAGATATGTGTTAAGAGAATTGGGTCTGACGAATAAATTGAAGAACATACCGGAGAACAAGGCTCTTCAAGGATTGTGCGCTGGCATGATTGAAGCTTGGACAATATACAATAATCCAAAGTGCGTTTTAAATCCTTCATAACAATGACCATTGACGTTCCGGAGTTCTACCTTTGGTAAACTGTGTAGTTTGTGTTTGAATTAAATAATCAAACGACGGAGCAGACAAAATGATGTTGGACATTTGGTGTCGGTATATTATATATGGGGTGGATCGCGCCGTTTCGCCTGCCTGAAACCCTTCTATCCCCCGAAGTGGTCGATAATTTTTTTTAGTACCTTTTGGATCCTCGAACCTCTAATTTTTTTTAGATTTTTTCGCTCCTTCCTCTCCCTCACAAACCCTCTTTTTCGAGAGGTAACTGCTATTTTGCCGATTTTTAATTGGATGGCATTTTTTCCCTTATCGTTACCCTTAAGGTACCTTATCGAAATCGAAGATTTCTTTCCATGAAATTGAAATAATATAAAATAATCAAAAAATCGATTGCCGATTGAAAATAATCGAAAAATCGATTTTTTGCTATTTGAATTTCATTTTTCTTTTTTTCAAAGATAGGGAACCATTATCCTATATTAAATTTTCGCTTTTCAAACATTCGAAAAAACTAAACCATAATGGAAATTTCAATTTTATGAAAAAAAAATCTTCGATTTCGATTAAGTGTCTGGGAAAAAAATTACATCGAATTTAAAATTGGCGAAATAGCAGTTATCTCTTAGAAAAAAAAGAAAGGGGAGTAAGGGAGCTGCAGGAGGGGTCGAGAAAGTTTGAAAAAAATCGGTGAGGTCCGGGAATCCGAAAGATAATTTAAAAAATCATCGGCCACATCGGGGGATAGATGAATTTCGGTCTGGCAAAACGGCGCGATTCGCCCTATATATGAGGTATTCCTGGAGATTTCGGCAACTTCGGACAGTTGGGTCAACATTTTTGCCCCCCAATTTTTTACATTAATATGTGTCGAAAATCAAGAGATATATTTCGGCGTTCTTTATTTTGAGCCCCCACTTTTGAGATACAGTCAAATAAAGTTTTTGAACTATTGACCACATTCTGTTTTCGTATTATTTTAATCGACATCTGAACTTCGAAACATGTTTTATTTTCTTCGAATTGTATTTAGCAAATTGTTCGAATGTTTGGGTTCTTGTATTATTTTTTTCCAGTACCGACACGATTATTGACAGAAGTTGCAATCGAATTCAGGATTTTTGGGAGCCGTTTTAAGCGGGTTTCAAAAAGCTTCAAAATGAGACTTACTGGACCGACGTAGCTATAAACGTCAAGGTCCCCCCATGTTAATCAAATGGGAAAACAAAATTGCGATGAGCGACCCTAAGAAAAAAAGTTATTAAGCTGCCAATTTTTATCTGGGTATTTCAGGGTACAATCCATAGATTTTTCACTACCCGTCGAAAAAAAACTAGGGGGGCCTAAGGTGGATAAGTGGTGTCTATTGATAGTAGTGCCCATCGATAGTTGGGCCGATGGTTAGCGGTGCCTATGGCTAGTAATCCATACAGCTATTTACGTTTATTTTGTGTGACGCTTTACGAGTCGCACAAGTAACTTCCCGATTTGCAAGCGAAATTTTTGAATTATGTTTTTTTCAAAAAACTAAAAAGCTAAAAAACGACTGTACAAAATTGAAAGAAAATCGAATCAGCTCTAAGTTACAGCATAACACATCGATTCATCGAACATCATCGATCAGTCTGATCACGTTATTATTTTTAGAGAAAACGTTAACGAAAATTTGGCCGAATTATTTTTTTTTTAATAAAAAATGACTTTACCAAATTAGACCAAAGTATAATCAGCTCTAAGTTACAGAAAACAAACAAAAATATTTTGCTCAAAATAGGCTAAAATGATCCCAATGACCTTAAAACGTGAAGATCTGCCAAAAAATCGATTTTCGGGGTCATTACAATAACTTCCCTATAAAATCGAGAAGTTAAAAAAAAAATCAACACAGCCTAATATACACTCATCAAAAAAATTGAAGGAACAGAACATTTTTCCATTTTTTTACGTAATTTTTGCGTGACTGTAACTTTGCAAAAAAATTGTCGTATTGAGATGAATGGAAAAGCATTTTCAAGCTTGACATGTCTTGTTTTGAAATCTTATGATGGAATTTTTTTCCTGGCCATTGATCATTGCCCAATCAAGAGAAATTTCGCAAAGAACATTTTTCAAAGAATACTCCGTTTTTCAAAGTTGTACCCGGAATCGAGAAAATTTTTCCTGATTTTTTAGTCACTTAGTCTGATTCATCACCTTCAATGTGATTTTTTGCTTTTTTCTGTAGGACAATTTTTCGTTGAGATATCGGCCGGTGAATGAAAAAACATCTTCTTTCGTTTAATCATCGATATCTCATGAACCGGTCATCCTTTAGCAAATCAATTGATAGTTTTGGAAACTCAAATGAATTGCGTATGAGGTTTAATTTTTATAAAAAAAAAAAAATTGTTCGCCCTTTGCATTCACTTGAAGACGTGGCAAAAAACCACTTTTTCTGTTTACTTAAAAAATTAACCAGTGCTTTGCAAATATTGCTGAAAGTACAAATTTTTGTGGGTGCCACCTTACCTCAATGTATCCTCAATAACCCTGTAAAATTTCGAATTGATCCGTCGTTCCGTTTTTCTACCCCGAGGTGGCAACCTTTAACGAAAGTTGAAAGAACACCTTTTTGGCTCTTTAAACACCATCGGATGATTATTGAGATAGAAAAGTAGTCAAGTAGCGTGTTGGGCACGCACATGATAGGGTTCCGTAGTCATTCTGTAGTGGTCGTTGAATTTCTGGAATTTTTTCAGATTTTTCGCATCGACAGTTTAAAAGTTAGAGGGGGGAGGGACACTGATAACGACTTTGAAAGCTACTATCTCGTGAGTGAAGGATTAAAATGAAAAAGTCTCAGGACATTATTTGTTGCCTACCTGAAGACACTTCACTCAATGGGGTGAGCAAAAAAAAAAAAAATTCGAGTACACTTTTTAATCTGCGGGAGGGGTGTAAAAAATTTTTTTTTTTCGAAATTTTTTTTTTTTTGTTTTTAGCTCGACGATCTTCGTCTGTGTACCAAACTTCATCTAAATCGGTAGACAACTGAGAGAATGGGGGGACTGTGACATACAGACAGACGGGCGGACGGACTTGGCGGAACCATAAGGGTTCCTAGATTTTTACGAAACCCTAAAAACCAAAAAGAATTCGCAGACGCACGATTTTCGCGGAATCTGGGCCACCCCTAATTAATGCAACTAATTTCAACTCGACGAATTATGAAACGCAAAACATGAATTTCATGAAAAATGAACGGACACTGTTTACACTACCGCCACGCAGTATCAGACCACTTACCGCGCGCCCAACCGAAAACTAGTCTCGAATTTGAAAGATGGTATCTCCGTCAAGAGTGAAGCTACATACTTTCTATGCAGACCATAGTAAGCTGAATTAATTCTGCGTCGAATGAATCTTAGCTGAGTAGATCTGGACTTCTGTATGCCGAGATATTATGTGAGGAAAAGGAAAAAATAATTCCGATTTCGACAGAATTTCCTGCCCTAACTTTGACCCCTGGCCGATTCTAGAAAATTTTTTTTAGAAATCTGGAAAAATTCAGGAAACACCGTTAAGACTTCAGCTCTCGATCCGTCGAAAAAAAAATCAAAAAATCTCAACGGGTTCTTGAGATATAAACTTATATGTGTGAGCCCGCAAAATCCACATGTCAACCGTCGGTAGCACGACTCGAGAGTCTTTGCGAGCGCCTCGTTCTCCACGCCAGGGCCGAATATCAAGTAGGGGTTTGCGTGGGCTACTACGACTTTGATCAAAGTTTTTATTTTTCATTAATATTTAGTATATTTGCCAGATTATCTCGCGGATATTGTAGACGCAAGTAAACAAATATAATTATCAAGGAGAGTATTGTATGATTGACTGATAACAAAAAGAGAAACTTTTTAAGCGGCAATTTTTCGAATTATTATTTGTTGATTATTCATCGACTTATAAAAAAATCTGAAATTTTTAATCCAACAAATGAACGAGCGGAATAACGTTCATTATATGAGTCATTCTTCTGACACCCGACACACATGTGGACCTCATAGTGCTCGATTGCCTTGTAACTTTGATATTTATTTATGTATGCGAAACAGAGGACACTCAATTTTTTTCAGCTTTTTCAAACGACATTTATGTCTCCGGTCTAGTTATTGGTCTTTTGGCATTTTTTTAAATGTTGACGTATAAATGAATTTTTTCAGCATATCAACGTCTAAAAAAAATTCCGGACAGAATAGTTTTGTTGTGAAAAATTCTCAGCTTTTCAATGAAAATATTGCCGATCCAATTCGTTTTTAGGAAAACACTGAAAAATGCGAAAAAAATTTTGAAAAGTCGTTTTTCGTGATGAGCCTTAAATTGAAAATCGACAAAAAAAATTTTTTTTTATTCCTTCCGATGTTTTACCTATTCGGTGAAGTTTTTAGACTGGGGTAAGCAACTAGGGCAATTAATGTGCAAATAATGTGTACACACATTATTAGACAAATTAAGAGATTTTTAAACATGATATAAATCGGGTGGCTTTTTTCTGTTATTCTCGTTTTTTCGACCGACCCTATTGCTCCAGTTGCGTACCTCAGTCTAAAAACTTTACCAAATAGGTAAAACACCGCAAGGAATGCGAAAAAAATATTTTTATTGATATTAAATTTAAGGCTCATCACGAAAAACGACTTTTCATTTTTTTTCGCAGTTTACAGTGTCTTTCTGAAGACGAATTGGATCGGCAATATTTTTATTGGAAAGCTGAGAAGTTTTTACAAAAAAAAAAACTATTCTGTCCGGAATTTTTTTTTCCACGTTGATATGCTGAAAAAATTCATTTATAAATTAACATTTGCAAAAATGCCAAAAGACCAATGACTTCTATGGGGCATGAATGTCGTTTAAAAAATCTTTAAAAAATTGAGTGTCCTCTGTTTGACATATATAAAGAAATATCAAAGGTTCAATCAAATATTACAAGGCGATCGAGCACTATGAGGTCCGCAAGTGAGTCGAGTTTTAAAAGAATGACACATATATGTCAATAAGAATATTCGTGAGCCACGCTCATTAGGCGCTTAAAATTTCGTCAATGTGACAAGGAATTTAGAAAAAACAATTCGTCAGGGTGGGCATTCAGGGATTAAATTTTACTAATTAAATGTGAACGAAACAATCCAAAAATCTTCAAACTTATTTGTCAATATTTTTCCTGAAAGAGTAGTCCTAAACGCACATTTTGATATGATTTTTATTGGATCTTTCGTTTCAGAAATATTGGCATTGGAAGCTCTATTCACCGAAATTGACAAGTTTCGTAATAAATAAAAAGACAAAAAAATGTTTAAATGTTAGATCCTTTGCCTTCTATCGTAGACTTTGAGGCAAATATTCTTCATCGAAATCGAAAATCTGCTGGGTTTTAACTGGTACGTTAGCCGTGGAGTGCCTCAGGTATTCCCAACATTGTTTTGTTGGCTCCACCGTTTGATCATTTCATTTTAAGACAAAATACATTATTTCCGCAGAGAAAAAACTCGAATGATTCTGTATAATCTCGGACGCCATACGACAATCGGTTCCGATCGGCTTGAATTACAAATGAAGATAATTTTCAGAGCGGTAATCCTCTTCGTGATAGAAGACGTAACTTACAACATCTGCGATCAGAGATTTCATGAGTTCGAAATACGACGTCAGAAGAATGATGTAAAAGTCATACGGAGGAGTCTTTCACAATTGGCTGAGCAAGCTCAATTGGGACCAGAAAAAGAATTATTGGTAAACGGTACCGTGGTAGCTGTCGTTTACTTCAGATGTGGATACGAGCCCGGACAATATCACACTCAGAAGGAATGGAATGTCAGACTCCTCATCGAACGCTCCCTCGCTATCAAATGCCCGTCTATTCACTACCATCTAGCTGGGTCGAAAAAAATACAGCAAGCTCTCGCAAAACCGGGTGTTATTGCCCGTTACTTAAAGAACGAGGAGGCAGCCGCTCGGGTCAAAGAAATTTTCACAAGTTAGTTTAACGAAAAAATAAAATCTTCGAAATGCTCGTAAAAAATTTTTTTTAGTTTGAAAAGTTTACATTCTTTCAGGCCTTTACTCGCTGGAACTAAACGAACACGGAGACGCAGCGATGGAAATGGCAATCGCTCAACCGGACAACTTTGTCCTTAAACCTCAGCGAGAGGGAGGCGGCAACAATGTCTACGGAAACGACATAAAAATTTTTTTGGAATCGATGAAGAGTCCGCGGGAGCGAACGGCCTATATTCTCATGAGAAGGATTCAACCACCTGCACAAATGAATTATCTCATACGTCCGGCGTGCGATACGAACCTCGAGTTGAAACAAGTTTGCGCAGAACTCGGAATATTTGGAGTCGTAATCGGAAATGAGGAAGAAATAGTTTACAATAAGCAAGTTGGACACATGCTTCGAGCTAAATTGGCGTCTTCCAACGAGGGTGGCGTGATGAGTGGCGCGGGTGCCTGCGATAGTCCTTACTTGATTGACTAACGATCGACGATTCGCTTCGTGAAAATCGGACAAAAGTTTATAATATGTTAGGAATTTCGAAGCTCGACGCCGACAGTTAGATGATAACTAACCCCGAAACCGATAAACTCGCGATAAACCTGCAATAAACCTGCGACAACTCTGCGATATACTTGTGATAGACGGGTTTATACACAAGCACCGGTACTATACATACATACAATCGATATATTTTTCGTCAACACTTTTTTACCTTAGCTTATGATAAGAATAACAATCTACAACGTAGACGAATTAATCATGTAATAGAACATTGTCATACGATGATTTATTTGTTACTCTAATAAATTTATATCTGCATAATAATGAAAAAACTTTTGTTTTGTTTTTTTTTCATTGTAATATACGTATTCTATATATACGGCAACCAATTGAAGGAGCAGAGAAGTTTTACAATTTTCAGGTCATTTTTGGAAGGCGTGAAAAATGGTCGTATTGAGATGAAAAAGGCAGCCTTCCGAAGCTTGACATGTCTCCTTTTGAAATCTCGTAATAACACTTTTTTTCTTGTATCACTCATGGCGCAATGAAAAGGAGCATTTTTTTTTGTTAGGGAGTTTTTCTTTCTATATTTTGCCCTTCAAAATAGTCCCTAGGCTTAAACGAAAAAAAAAATCAGACAACCAGGGGTGACTTTATTCAGCCTGAATATTTAGCTTTGATTTGGTATTTTTGTTCTTTCGGTACGATGATTTTTCACTGAGGTATCGGCCCTGAATAAAAAAACTTCTTTGTTCATTCGATCAACGATACCATCAATTTGGAAAAGTACAAGGGAAAATAACTTTTTCCGATTATCTTTCAAAATGTACCGCCACTTCGCCAAGATTGCTGAAAGTACAAATGTTTGTAGTTTTTTTTTCTTTTTAGCTGCATGTATTCCCAATACCCCAGTGAAATTTGCAAATGATCTGTCCATCCGTTTTTCTTGCGCGATTGATCAAACTTTAACAAAAATTGAAGAAATACTCTTTAATCATCCATGAAATATTATTGAGATTTAAAGGAAAAAAAATCGCTATCTATCTCACAATTTAGCATAAAGTACTCAACAAAATGTTTCCAATGAAAAAAAAATTTAATATTTAATGCGCAATCGTGAGAAAGATAGCCAATTTTTTTTATTTCTCCCAGTCTCGCTTCTTTTGCGTTAGATCATTTTTGATACAAAAAAAAACTATTTACTTTTGTTACAGCTCTGCCGGACGTGATACATGCGGTACCAAAATACGAAGTCGGTCACGAGGTGCGGGAAATATACTTCTTTCGCGAGGGTACGGTCGTCATGTGGAACATTCCCGAGTTGGAAAGCGGCAATGTTCTGCAATTTTTAAAACCGTTCGAGGACTCGAGTTATGCATCCGCTATGGTACAGTCCGAGAGCGAAATGATGTCTTACACGTATACCGATTCCGGGTAAAAAAAACCATCGTCAACGAACAATGAATTAACAAGATATGACTCGTTAATACGAGAAAAGTTTAAATAAGATCGAATTTGCTTTGCAGAAAGAAAAGCCGACTGCGAGACGGTGATATCTATCTAGCGCCTGGAGCAACGAGCCTGGACAAATACACGTTTTCAAACGCTATCGCGCAATCCGTGAAGCTTGGAATTTGGGAAGCTTCGTTGGACCATTATATAGGATCGATAGAATTTGTAACGGATGATTTGAAAGCCGGAAGAAAAATAAAAATGACGAGAGAAGAGGTTCTTAGGAAGCAGGGCGAGCTCTTTGCTCTTCGTCACTTGATAAATCTTAGCTCCGATCTTCTCGACACACCGGACTTTTATTGGGAGCGCGACGAGCTCGAGAGTCTTTATCAGCAGACGTGTCGCTATTTCAGTATCGCCAAACGCACGAGGGTAACCATTAACTACAATTTTATCAATATTTTTTAAAATAATTTTTCGTAGTTTGTTCATCCGATTCGAGTTAATTGTTTTTTCGTTAATTGCGCAGGTTATGAACGAGAAGATTAATCATTGCGTTGAATTGGTGGAACTTCTGTCATCGCATCTGAGCGATCGACACCACGTGCGTCTCGAATGGATGATAATCGTTTTAATTATGGTTGAAGTGGGATTCGAGACGCTTCATTACGTCGATCGGTTCATCGGAAAACAAGACGACAAAAATATCGTTGATGGTGGCTCGGAATAACAATAGTCCATGGATTTTTTTAATACTCGAGCACGATTGTTATCCTTGATCTTACATTTACATTCGCGGCGATTTGATAAAAAAAAATTTTCATTTGTTTGACAGCAGCGTGAAACTGATTTATCGCATGTGTGTGGGGCAATACAAGAACAATTTTCAAAATAAAATGAAACGATCCTATTTTATATGATGCGCTACATAATATAAATCTTTTATAATCTTATATTTTTATGGCATCGACTAAGCGACGCCACGTCGTAATACGACGTCGTAATTTAAGTTCCTTAAGGGGGGTAACGTTAATTCGGGCAAAAAAATCTATTTATTAAAACCATTGGTATGGCACATTAAAGTATAACATTCGAAGAATATTGTGTAAAATTCTCATGAAGAAATACTAAAAAATACGGCAATGGCAGCAATTATTCGGAAGCGTCTCGGAAAAAAGTAGAATTGCGGTGCCCCTCATAACTCGGTGCTGGATCATCTGAAAACAAAAAATCAACGTTTTTTTGTTAGATAATCGCTTACCCCAGGTAACGCCGGGAGGGTTTTTTCGAAATTTTAATTTTTCACTTTTTGGGAACACTGAAGTGAAAAACGCGTTTTTTGCGAAAAAAATCGGCTATTTTGTTATTGTAAAGTAAAAAATATTAACAAATTTAAAAAAAACTCCTCGGCGTTACCTCGTAAATTATGTACAGAAATAGTGTTCAAAATTTCAAAAGGAATGGTGCAGTAGTTTTGAAGTTATGAGGGGCACCGACTTTGAAAACGTGAGTTGTGGGAAAAACGCTTTAAAGTTTTGAACACTAAAAAATTCGGAATAAAACGTTTATAAGCGAGTTTTATCGGCTTACCTCACACTGCATTATCGATGCCAGGTCCATAAACGATGTTGCTATCATCCTCGATGTCTAAAGCATCATTTTGCTCCTGTCTACGACGAATCCTGCCTTCTTTAGTCTGTTTTATTTTAACTTTATCTCTAACTTTTATTTTTTTAGCCGACGCGCTACTTGTTGAAACGTCTTCGCTTATACGTTTTTTCGGAGGTACAATTTTTCTAAGTCGATATAATCTCGAACCAGATGATTTTCTATCAGATCTATTAACTTTTTTCGGCATTTCAGCAATAATTTAACACAAAACTTAACGAAATCGGAGCTAAAATGATGCAAAAATCGGAGCGCGCGTGTACGTCTCCTCGATATAATGTTTACTTCTACACTAAATTATATACTCTACAGTGACTAAATATACAGTACAGGTACGTTTGTACTTGTGTTGACATTTCTATAAAGAAAGGTAGGGGGTAAGGTTAGAGATTATATAGAGAGCGAAACAGCTGCCAGATAAGAAGAGCGCGCTCGGCCCGGTCAGAGGTTTTCCGATGCGCTGTCATGTATGAGTTGCGGTTGCTTGGACCGCTGGATCTTCGTTAGTTTTGCTCCGATTCATCTCAAATTTGTACGAAATATTCTTGAAAGGTTCAAGAATTCAGGAGGTTTGATTCAGAAAATCCAATAAACAAAAGATGCAAAAAAAAAGGTTAAAAACGTAACCCCCCCCCCCCCTTAAGGCGTTCTACCCTGGATTATAACTGAAAGGAACGGTCATGGGGGAAAGAAAAAAATTTTGCAGAACTTTTTATGCAAAACACCACATACAGCTTAGACGATCCATACCATACATTGTAACTTATTCAATTCTCTGAATTCAACTGACTAGGAAATCGCGCGAGGTGTCCTCTCCAAATTTGATTAAACCCTACACAATTACAGTGGATTAAAATATTCTACAAGTTTTTTTTTAATCGGCGAAGTCGCATATTTAGGCTATTTCTCGGGTTATTTGTCGCATATTTGGGTGATTTCTCCTGTTATTTGTCGCACATTTCGGTTTTCTCTGAAGACTGGTGTGTCCGTAGCTGTGATCGCGGAAGGTTATCTTATAATTATGTTCCTGTTTTGCTGCGTGGATTTTGTTTTTCCTTGTTGAACACATGAACGACTTTAACATTCCAAGGCATAATCGGCAACACAGCGTTGCAAAAATGGACATGGATCTTCCATCAAAACAATTCCCTAAAGCATACCGTGGATATTGTAATAGAATGGTTACTATATTAGGCTCCCGGGACGTTAGATCATTGTCCACGATCCCCAGATATAGACCCAATCGAACATTCATGAGATTATCTTGACCAACAGTGAAGGATTCACTAAAATCGATACTGTGAGAATCGTGTAAAAAATGTTTCCTAAAGTAAAAAAAAATGATCGCGTCCATACCGAGATGGTTGGGGCAACTATTACGGCAAAAATAAAGCAGAGCAAGCATTAATTTAAGGTCAACAGATATATTTAGAGACTGTACACTTCCTTTGACGCCTGAAAAATGCAGTACTTTTGGTTATTCGTTTACAGTATTTTTGGTATACTTTCTTCAAAGTTTTATGGACCGCTTGTGTTCAACAACTAATTAACAAAGTATGTATGGGGCATTCCATGACAAGTCGATCAAGTTCTGGCGATCATTTTTTAGATCGTTTTCATAATTTTTTATTCGAAAGTACTCATCGAAAAAAACGAACCCAATTTTTTTCAAATTTTTAAAAAATATATTTTTCGAGATTTTTTTTTTGAAATAAAAAAAAGAATATCCGTTTTTTTAGCCCTGAAAAAATTCACAGAATTCTTATGAATTATAAGGAAATTTTCAAACGCTTTTGCAACATGGAGCTTTCGAAACTACCGGAGAAGAAAAATTAAAAAATAAAAAAATTCGCCAACAAATATTGGTGCTGCATTTGTCACGTATACAATTTTTTGATTTTTATTTTTTTTCTCCGGTAGTTTTGAAAGCTCTATTTTGCAATGGCGTTTTAAAATTTCCTTATGATTCATAAGAATTCTGTAAATTTTTTCAGGCGAAAAAAAACGGATTTTTTTTTTATTTCAAAAAAAAAAATCTCAATCATATATTTTTTTTTAATTTGAAAAAAAATGGGCTCGTTTTTTTCGATGAGTACTTTCGAATAAAAAATTATGAAAACGATCTAAAAAATGGCCGCCAGAACTTGATGGACTTGTCATGGAATGCCCCGTATATATTTTCTTTGCAACAGAAGTGCAATGGAAAGAGCAATTCCATTTGAAACATTAATTATCGAGTTGTGCACTTTTTATCACGCTCACAGTACATGTACCGATACTACATCGAGTTGTGGTGTTGACACGCACGAAGTGTACCAGTCTGAGGGACAAAGCACTACCAAGTGCCATAGTGCACCATGGTGGAGTGGAATAGCTATGTAAACATGGCTCTGATGTAAGCAAATCACGCCGCGAGGTTGGTGGGAGCGGCGAAACTTGCCGTTAACGGTGGAGCATCGACATATAGATATGGACCGATAACAATGCGAGAAAAAGTTAAATCGTAATAAAAAGAACGGAGACTGTGTGGGTTTACTTCTCTCTCTCTCTTTTCCGCGAGAGAGAGAAAGTGAGACAGTGACAAACCCACCTAGTCTTGTCTGTTTCTATTGCGATTTCACGTTTTCTGGAAGCATTATCGGTCCATATCTATATGTTGATGCGGTGGAGGTAGACGTCGATGGGTGGCTTACCATTTGATCCAACGCCACTAGTCGCTTGCTCGTCGAAACACCGGCGTTGTCAATAGCCCTAATAATTTTTTTGTGGCCTAATTTGGCACGTCACTCGTTAGGGACCTGGGCAAATCGCATTTTCATTATATATTTTTCATTAGACAGAGGATCCACTATAGTTAAGGTGGGGTCCGAGACACTAGGAGAACACAGAAAAACACATAGAAACTTTCATTGGTGTCGGCAGGAATCCTTCTCAATCATCTCTACTGACGCGTGATAACCTGTCATCATCCCCGTCAACGAAAAAAGATTTAACATTTGTAAATCTTTGCTTCTTTGTCCCCGTTAATTTTAATGGTTTCGAGATATATCGAAGATTCGAACAAAAACTGTAGTTTCCGGTTACGATTACCAACTGACTGGAAATAAAACTGAAACATATTCCGCCGTTAAATTTAGCAAGGTAATGCAGAAAAAAAGCGTTTCCAAATGTACATATAAAATTAAAATGAATGAGATTCGTTTTATTTGAGAATAAAGTCGAAAGCGCCGATTTCGATTGATTAAAGCTGATTGCACGTGCGTGAAAGTCTACAGCGCATGCGTTCGCAATTGGTAGCCATGACACCGTAGTTTCGATGGCGACCGGTGTATGATCGTCGTCTTAATATCCGACAATCGTTTCAAGGCGACATCTTAGGCGACACGCGTGACAGAGTATATTATCGTTATAAAAATGGCTCTACACGTTCCAAAAGCGCCAGGAATGGCACAGATGATGAAGGAAGGATCGCGCGTAAGTTCAAAAGATAATTAAATAACATCATGACGCTTGAAACTGAACTACGATTGAAAAACCGACCGGCGATGATCAACACTTGAACGCCCCTCTGAACGTCACGCTTATATATGTCCTTTTATGGGCAACAATTCTTTCTCTTGCTACTTCGCCAACTATAAATTCGACGTTGTTTCATTAAACACTATTTCAACGATTTCGACTTTGTATCAACTAATAAAACTCTTTGTAATCACATTCTTTTGCTAATCACCTTTATTTGTCGAAAGAGCAATTCAACCGCATGGCAAAACATTGTTGAAGTACATTTAGCATTTTTGGTACAATATTTGAATCAAACTTCATGCGTTTATTCCTATTGGCAATGTTTAATTCATTATGGGATGACAAAAACGCAAATTAATTAGATTACATTGTTGCCAAATCTTTTTTCCTGATACAACAGCGATAATAGCACAATATCTCGTTGTCGGAGATATTTGTAAAGTTTTTTCCTTCGATTTTTTCAGTACTTTTCAGGCCTCGAAGAAGCAGTCTACAGAAACATCGCAGCTTGCAAACAATTTGCACAGACAGTGCGCACAGCTTACGGTCCTAATGGCATGAATAAAATGGTGATTAATCATTTGGAGAAGCTTTTCGTCACAAGCGACGCAGCCACAATAATTAAAGAACTCGAGGTGGAACATCCAGCCGCAAAGCTCATGGTTCTGGCATCTGAGATGCAGGAGGCCGAAGTCGGGGATGGCACAAACTTCGTTATTATATTTGCCGGAGCATTGTTAGAGGCTGCTGAAGAACTTCTGCGCCTGGTGAGTTTCCGAGCGGCCGGTCATTGAAATTATTTATTTTATCTAAAGAGTGTATCACACATTTTTTGACAGTTTTTGCCATGGCTGAAAAACTAGAGATATACTATAAATGATATAAATGACCATTTTCCATCTATATGCAAGCGTATTAATAATACTACGATATTCGATCAATTGATTTAAGGTTATCATTGAGAAAAATCTTTTTTAATCAGGGCATTACGACGTCGGAAATCGTAGAAGGTTACGAAGCTGCTTTGGAAAAGGCTCTTCAAGTTCTAGAAACTCTAGTGGTTTACGAGGTCAAGGATGTGAGAAACATTGAAGAAGTGAAGAAAGGAATAAGAACGGCGATAATGAGCAAACAGTACGGAAACGAGGATCTTCTCGCATCGCTCGTCAGCGAGGCTTGCATCTCAATTCTTCCGGAGAACACAACGTTCAACGTGGACAACGTTCGAGTAACAAAAATTCTAGGCGCCGGACTTCAATCGTCACGAATAATTCAGGGAATGGTGTTCAAACGACAAGTAGAGGGTGACGTGACGAAGAAATTGAACGCTAAGATCGCCATTTACACGTGCCCGGTGGACATAACTCAAACGGAAACGAAGGGAACGGTTCTCATAAAAAGTGCCGATGAATTGATGAAATTCTCACGTGGCGAAGAATCCCTACTCGACAGTCAGATTCAAGGAATCGCAAACACCGGAGCGACGGTTATTGTTTCCGGTGGTAAATTTGGCGATATGACGCTTCATTATATGAACAAATATAATTTGATGGCCGTGCGTATACCAAGTAAATTCGACATCAGACGTTTGTGCAAAGCCGTTGGTGCAACGGCTTTGTCGAAACTCGTACCACCGACCAAGGAAGAACTCGGTTACGCGGATTCGGTTAACACCGATGAACTCGGTGATACCGCAATCGTTGTTTTCAGTCTCGACAGCAAGGAAACACGTATCAGCACGGTCGTCGTTCGTGGGGCTACCGAAAATTTTATGGACGATATCGAACGTTCGATCGACGACGGCGTCAATACTTTCAAGGGTATGACCCGAGACGGACGTTTCGTGCCTGGTGCCGGAGCAACGGAAGTCGAGCTCGCTGCTCAGGTATCGGATTACGCCGAAACTTTGCCGGGACTCGAGCAATACGCGGTGCGAAAATTTGCTGCAGCTCTCGAAACGTTTCCGAAAACACTCGCCGAAAACAGCGGCAACAGAGCGTCCGAGCTTCTTTCCAAACTTTACTCGGCTCACAAGGAAGGAAAGAAAACTTACGGTTTCGATATTGACGTAAGTCTCTCGCTTCTACTTCCTCCTCCCTACCTTTTTTTATCAGTTAATCAACGTGTCAAAACGTTTTCAGGGTTTCGTAGCAGTCTTACGAACCCTTACGGTTTTATTCAGGCCGTCTGTCCGTCTGTATGCCTCCCATTATCTCCCTTATACGCTTATTATTAAATTTACTTTACAGGCGTAGATTGATGACCGAAAAACAGAAATGATTTTTGAAAATAATACTTTTTTGACTTCTCATCTAGACCGTTAATGTGCTCAACATTTTTTCCAAGGACTCCATTGAGCGAGCTATCGTTTAACAAGTCAATGGTCCGGTAAAATGTAACAAAAAATGTTTGATGACTGATTTTAACTGCAGTCACGAGAAATTTAATTTCGAAGTCGTTGTCGGATTTTCAAACTATCGATCCTAAGAATATGAAACAATGTCAGAATGTAGGTTTCAATAAGTACTTTCGATGAAAATTATAACGGACAATGTAGCAGAAACGGTTCGTGAAATAGTTACAAATGACTTTCAGAAACAAGCGAATTTGTCAAAGTAAAATAGTTGTTATTGCGTATAAGAAAAGTAGTTTACGGAACCCAACACGCTCTTGACCGATATTTTAGTTGTCACTCAGGTTTATATAAAACAGTATTGATTGTACATTGACTGAAACTTTATCTGACGGGCAGATCATCAGTCATTAATGTGAAGATGATTTTTTTCTCGCTTTCATTCAAACTTCACCAAAATATAACATTCGATATAGTATCGATGAATTCTCTCTGTTCTGTGCTCGGTAAATATTGAGTGGTTAACAATTTTGTTCCATTGTTCTAATTGAGGATCCGTCGTGTTTGCAGGGTACCGGTGCTGCGTTGATCGACACCGTCGACACCGGACTGATGGACTCTTACGTGACAAAATCGTGGGCTTTGAAGTACGCCGTAAGCGCAGCGTGCACAATCCTCAAAGTCGATCAGATAATCATGGCAAAACGAGCTGGTGGCCCAAAACCGCGTGCTGGCAACGCAAACAGCGACGACGAGTCATAAGAAAGTTGTTCTTTCATTCGAGATCATCGCACCGCCTTCCCCCTACTTTTATAACGCTCTCGTTCAAATTTGTTAATCTTAAGCGATCGTTCGAGCATTTCCTTGAATAGTGGCGAGATAATTTTCATGCTAATGCACAACCCTTATCAATTCTTTAACGCAATTATCGTCAATGCTGCGCCCTCGTTTTGCATGTTTTGATAAAAATAAAACACAAAACATCCAATCGTTGTCATTTCTGATGATTCAGCCTTGAAATATTGCTGACTGTGAAATTCAATAATTTCATCTAAAAAATAGCGCCAATATTTCTATAATATCGGTGGCCGAAGAACGAAATTGAAGGTAGATAGAATGATCGGAAGGAATTTTGAACTTGAAAAGTCTATTACTAACCCAGGGCGCCAGGTAGCGCGCTAATCACGTATGCATTCATATTAAGGGGATGGGATACATCGGTGAGTGCGCGAGAGATAGCTGCAATCATGGCAAACCGTTGTTTGTCGCCACAATTAATATCTCGGATCAAAGATGAGAACGGTTGACCGCAGAATTCTGAGCCGCAGGTCTACGATACCAAGTTTTATTCGACAGAACAATTGGGGCCCCAAACAATACATTACAGTTTTCTGTTACTTCTTAAGGTCAGAGATGAGTAGGGAGATTGGTACAGCGGCCTATTCTCTGGTGGTAAACCGCTCCCCATTCGTCGAAAATTCAAGACGTCCCACCACTGTCAATAAGTGGTGGGGCGTCTTAAATTTCCAAGGGAGTGGGAAGAACGTCGTTCAAGTTGTGGTGGGGCGTCTTCAACGGGTGGCACACTCAGACACGGATTCGACCGTTCGAGCGCCTTTAATAACAGCTGGGGCTGCGCGACATCGATGGCGACGATACGAATTTAGCATTGTGCTATTACTATATATACGCCCCGGGAGGGAGCTAGTTCGCCGGCCAACTGGTTGGCGGCGCACCAAGTCGGTGAAACGGCTTCCCCGGCCTCGCTGGCGTTCACTCCTCTAATCTCTGGCACTACCAGCAGAGATTAGAGGCAGAGATTAGAGCATGGAGACTAGAGGTAAGGAGTACGCACGGACCGCTCAGAAACGTGCGCGAAAAGTGCCGAAAAAGTTGGATGAATGGGCACCACTGAACTTCAACGCGAACCGAGATGAAGTTAGCGCCGATAAAACTTGAGCAAATCGTAGAGCTAGGTTCAAGGGTCGCTCACTTCAGTCGCATAGAGCAGTGGTTCTCCATTTCGGTTCGCGTTGACGACTTTTTCTCGGTTTCGGAGAACACATTTCGACCGCGATTTCCACGGTCGTGCGTACTCCTTACCTCTAGTCTCCATGGATTAGAGGAGAGATGTACCACGGAGCCTGTTTTGGTGGTGGATGTTTTTGCAGCGCCACTACCCGTAGCGGCGAGCCGCGAACTAAAAAAGGTAGATGTGAAACAATCGATGCTGCAGATTCCGGCCTACCGACTTGTGGATGTAAACTGTCGGCATTACAGTCCTCGCGAATGTGGACGTGAAAAAAAATGGCTGGCTTCCGGTTCTAAACAGCTGAGCCCGGAGGCTCCGCCCCGTGCACGTGGTGGACGAGATTTCGATGTTATATATATATGACCAGGCCAGATTGACATTCCTGATATATTTAAGATGTAAGATCGAATAAATGTCAGATGTAGGATGAAATAAATGTCGGATGCAAGATGGAATAAATGTAAGATGTAAGATAGATTAATTGATTTTTCATAATAGTCGCTATTTTAATTATACATATCGCGACACAACGCGGCATATGTGAGCATATACATGGACGCACGTTCACTCTCGTACACATTCACACACGTTCTCTCTCGCTCCAGAGCAAGCGCTGATAGCGCTGTCTCTCTCGCATTCAGCGATGTCGTCAAGAACATCATAGCTGGTCCGGCTACATCTATATTGCACTATCGCCGAAGGCCGAAGGTTCCCGAACGACCGTCGGGTCCCGCTTCGGGCATTCACACGTAGTCATGCACAGAACGGTTCATCTTGCCCACGAGTTTTACAACCCCCCCCCCCCCCCCCCCTCCTTATTGATGGTGGTTTTTTTTAGAAAAACTCCCGAACCTCCGAAACAAGAAAAACATTTTTTTTTAACCCCCTGCCGTGCCATTTAGCTCGAGGAAAATCGGGCCCAAGTGTTACGCGTCAACGCGTAGTAAACAAATCAGACTGATGCGCGATGTTTATGGTTGATCCGACTATCTGTGAACGACCTCGGCTCTTGATGTTTACGTTTGGCCCAAAATTTTCATCACGAGTCAGACTCGTTAAAGCACGGCAAGGGGTTAATTTCGAAAATACGTAAAAAAATATATTTTTGATAACATTTTCTGACCTCCCCTACCTCATTCTTCATGTAGAGAACCCAACAAACATTTTCGAAAAAGAAAAATTTAAAAAAACTGTAGAATTCGGAAAAGCCGTGAAAGTAAATAATTACCACAAAAAATGTATTTTCGATCTCACTGTTTTTTGATTTAATAAAACCTAGAAATAGTGGAATACGAAAATTCGTTGGACAAACGAAAAATGCTTCAGGACCGTGTTACTTCAACCGTTTGGTCACGAGGTATTTACTTTCAAAGATAAAATAAAAAGATCCTGAAAGATCTTGAATGTGTCTTACAATTTTCTGTACCCGACTATTTCTAGATTTTATTCAATAAAAAACGACAGTTGCACCGGGAAAAAAATCCACCATCAATCAAGATTTGAACCCGGGTCTCCTGCGTGGCGATCGGACACCATGATGATGTTGCCATCTCGAACATTAAAATTAAATTCTTTTTTATTCAACAGACCAGTCCGGTGATTATACACTCATCAAAAAAATTAAAGGACCACTTGAGAATAGTCGAAATTTGTCGAAATTTTAGGCATCTGTATCTCCGCGAACAATAGTCGGATTCAGATAATTCACAGCTTGTTTATTAGCTTAAATCTTTGACTTCTAGAATCAAAGGTTGAACATTTTTTATCATGCCCTGCTGCTCTGTACCAAGGGCAGAAACGAACAAAAAACGGTTGTCTCAATTTTTATGAAATTCGGGAAGGTGCGCGGCGTTCGACACATTTTTTACAGAAAATGTATTCAAAACATTTGATAGCCTGTCTATTTCTGTGCAAAATGCTTTTTATCTATTGCTGTGCGATTTTTTTTGAACTGCGTTATTCACTCCCAAAGCAAAAAACACATTTTTTTTTCGAGCGCCCGTACCTCCTGAAATAATGACCGTACAACAATTGTTCACATATCATTAGAAAGATAAACGTATCTTCTTGAAAATGCTTATACGAAATTTTGCAAAAAAAAATTTTTATTCGCAGTATTTACACTTCAAAAACATACACTTCAAAAATGGCTCTCTCTCTTCGCTTCGTTATGTAGCCGCCATTGTGTAAAAAATCTCAAAATCTCAAATGTGGACCTAGCATTTCTTAGTTAATACTGCCATTAACAATCGTGCCAATTCCCGAGTTGATACGAATTTTTTTTCTGCGTGTTCGCAGCTGTCAAATGTTTGACCCAATTGAGGGATAATTTTTTCGTCATTTTTATTGATAAAAAAGATCCGAAATTTTTTAAATTACTGAATCTCTGGAAAATAATTATGCATCTTTTATGAATCAGACCATTTTTTAGATTCTTAAGGCAGGATTCTACTTTGAAACCATGAAAAAAAACGCTATTTTCGTGAATTTTTTCTGAGAATACTATTAAAGATATCGATATGGGGTTCAAAATATTCGATAAATACACTCTTTGAGTACATAAAAAAAAAATTTTAAATGTATTTTTTTCATTTTTTGTACACGTAAAATATGTTTAAAGCCAACGCCTCGAAAAGAAGGTACCGTTGCCGTGGTCGTGAAATCTTCCCGACGGATGGTCTGAAACAAAAAAAGCAAATAGTTTCATGTTTAGTAGGTCTTCAGGAACCGACCTAACTAGAATATTTTATTGACGTGCAAAATTAACAAAATAGCGGCTAAAATACGAAAGAAAAAAATGCGTTTTTTTGGGTCTTTTTTTGCAATAAAAAAATAGTTCCATTCAAAATTTAAAGTTGATTGTAGTTAGGTCGGTTAGTACAAACATATAGAATATGTGTTCCAAATTTCATAAGGATCGGTTCAGTACTTTTTGAGTTATCACGACCACGGTACCCCTACAGCACGAAAGATTCCAGGAACGTTGTAGCTACATCGCATAGCAAGATTGCAATGTTGCTCGAAATATTCCCAGAACATTACTAAAATGTCTCTATGTCCGCGCTTCAGAACATTACAGCAATGTTGCACAACGATGCAGAAATATTACTTGCAGCGTTATCGCGATATACCAGCAGCATTGTGTTAAAGTTGTAGCAAGTTATCGCCAGTTACTTGCTACGTTGATGCAATGCTGCACAGCATTGATCCAATATTCCAGCGACGTCGTACAAGCTTCCAAAAGTTGATCATATTAAAAAAAGGGATGATTATAGTCTGCCTGGGAACAGTCTTCCCCGGAACAGTCTGCATCGGTATTGTTGGGCAGACTAGTCTGACGTGTTTCAAGTCTGCCTAACGATGCCGAGGCAGACTGTTCCGACGAAGACTGCTCCGAGGCAGACTGTAGCCATCCTTTGAAATTATGATATGTCAAAGGATTTAACACGAGCAATTGATTAAAAATATATATATATATATTTATTTTTCATAATAAACGCGTAACAAAGTTTTATTCAGCGGCATCGTCGGTAGCATCTGAGTAGTTATCGACGTTATCGTTATCATTACGTTGTAATTCTCGGCTTTGTTGACGGATGCGGCGTGTTTTGGGTTGCACAAACCATTTCGATGTAACGTTTTTTATACTTGCGTCTGTGCAGTGGGGTGCACACATGATATGTGCGGCTTCTGAAATGATATAAAATAAAAAATGTTATACGATCACGGAAAAATTGTAGCAAACGATTATCTTATGAAACGAAATTACTAACCTATTATTAGTTTGGCCGTCCGCGATAACTTGAAGGCTTTTTTTTCTTTCGTCCGTCCCAGCTGAAGAGTTCGGCAAGCGGGTCCGTCCACAACTTTTTCATCGTGGACTAATGAAACATTTTTTTATTATACCATAGAGTATTTATTCTTTATTTATTTTATTTAGATTGCCTCAAACTTACCTGTCTTACCAAAGATCAAAGAACCAAAGAAAGTTTTACATTCAGTTTTATCCAATGATCGGGCTCATTTGTGGGTTGCAGTTGACGATGGATAGCTCGATCAATTGACCATTTTGAGGTTAGGAACTTCGGCCACCAGCTTTTCCCCGCATCTTCATCGAGCCACAGGGTCGGAACAATTTGTAAACCATCGTCGGATTCGACGATGGCAAACTTCTTCTCCGTTGGCATTCCGTTTCAGAGATACAACACGTTAATTCCATTTTTTTCGAACCACTTCACACGCCAAACGTATTGCGCACGATCGTTGAACGGGCATGAACAGGCAGTGAAGGGGAGAGCGGAGGAAAGTTGCCAGGAGAGGAGTGATGGACAAAGAAGATGGACGACGCTGGCAATTCAGCCGCGGCCAATCGCGTTATTCGACGACCCAACCTCTCTTTCCGTCGCGGGGGTGAATACGAATGTAGCATCCGCATAACGAAGTTACGGATTACACCTCTGAATTATGTTTTTCCAAAAAATTTAACAATTAATCGACACGACATAATGAAACCCTAGTGCTATTTTCAACTAAGCTAATAATGAAAGCATACATAATGAAATAGAAGTAAGGATCTCGTTGTTTGACATTAATTGAACATTAATCTCGACAGTTTTTTCATTCATATCCTATTCGTGTTCTGCCGCGCAGACGGGGCAACATGGCCCACAAACCCCCATGGCCTATATCTCAGGTAAAAAAAAATGTGCAAATTGAAACGCTCAACAAAAGCGACATTTTTCGACATACTACTACGACATTAATTGGTATGAGAAGCAATAAAATTAAATATTTTGAATTCTAAGTCTATGTGATATCATTTTACCTGGATTGATCGTAATCAGCGCACGTTATACAGGGCGTTCCATTTTTATTTATACTTTCGGTTTTTATGAAAAATAATGGTCCAATTGAAATATAATTCGAGTGAAGCTTATAGGATTTGGAGGGGGACATCCGAAAACAAAAAAAAATGGTTGAAAATTCTAAAATCGTGGCACTATGGTGCACAACGTGTGTTTTTGAAATAGAAACCATACTTTGAAAAAAATGTCGCTACAACGCTGTTGCAATGTTGCAGTGCAACATTACAATATTTGAAATTAGAAATGTCGATGCAGCGTTGATGGAATATTTTACTGCAACTGCAATCTAAAAACATCGCTGCAATGCTGATGCAATAATTTGTGCTGTAGGGGTACTTGAAAATGTCATTTGGAGAAAAACGCGTTTAAAGTTTTGGTGAGTGATAAATCGTAGAAAAAATTATCTTACCCTCAATGAGCGATGCCTGGGCCATATAATATGCCTTCGACGAACATTCTTGAACATATTTACTTTCGAAAAATGTAAAAAAAAAAAAAATTTTTTTTTCAAAGATTTAAAGTAGGATCCTGAGTTAATTTTCATGAATAAAAAAAAATTCCGAAATCTCTTTCGGTTCTTGCTGGTACATCCTCAACGGTTGAAGACCTAAAACAGTCATTTCTTAATTTTTAGTAAAATTTGGAAACATCTGTAGGGCACACATTTTTTTTTCTTTAATGGTTTTTTAAAAAGTTCTTTACGATTTTCCCTGACTGGATTTTAACCATCAAATAAGGAAGATTGCATTTGCGTGTGATCGCGACTTCCGTATCATGATTACCTTACTGAGAAACAATTACCAATATTTACCAATATTTAGCCGTTTTTTTACATGTTTTTGAAGTGTAAATACTGCGAAGAAAGAAATTTTTTTTGCTAAATCTTGTGTAAGCATTTTTAAGAAGATAATTTTATCTTCCCAATGATATCCAAGCAATTGTTGTACGATCATTATTTCAAGAGATACAGGCGCTTGAAAAAAAATGTATTTTTTGCTTTGGGAGTGAATAACTCAGTCAAAAAAAATCGCACAGCAATAAATAAAAAAGCATTTTGCATGGAAATAGACAGGCTATCAAATGTTTTGAATACATTTTCGGTGAAAAAATTTGTCGAAGGCCACGCACCTCCTCGAATTTTCATAAAAATTAAGACAACCGTTTTTTGTTCGTTTCTGCCCTTCGCACAGAGCAGCAGGGCATGATAAAAATCGTTTAACCTTCGATTCGAAAAGTCAAAGATTCAAGCTAATAAAGAAGCTGTGAATTATCTGAATCCGACTATTTTTCGCGGAGATACAGATGCCTGAAATTTCGACAAATTTCGACTGTTCTCTGTTCTCTGTTCTCTGTTCTATTCTGTTCTGTTCTGTGGTCCTTTAATTTTTTGATGAGTGTATTATAAAAAAGTCAACGCCAAATCAAAGTCAAGTTTTGGCTGAAATTATTAAAAACTCATGGTCATGTGTTCTGCTCTAACAAGGAAACGGCGCGATGTGTCCCCCTCCGATCTTGATAAAACTTTGCACGATTGTAGAGCAGGTCAAAATATTCGACACGTATTTTTTTTTATCTTCTGAGTCCCATATTTAGGGGGTGAAAACTGCCCTTGAAAATCAAGGGATTTTTCGTTTTTTGATTATAACTCGTGAACGAGGGGACATAGGAAAAAAGTTTCAATGAGGAGATTATTGCATTTAATACGCACTAGACATTCGGGATAAGAACGATCAATTAATTGAAAGAATTGACCATTATTTATTCAAAGAATGGGTTTTTTTTTTTTACATAATTCCGAGGGTTTTAGTTCGGACGAAATGTGACTTCGTCAATGTATACATGATGAAAAAATAAAGTTTACGTGTTTTTGGGTTTTTTAATATCTTGCATATATGGGGGTGTGAACCACCCTTGAAGTTTTTGACGATATTGTATCGTAATTGGTAATTCCATTCATAATATTTACATCATTTCATGTCCGTAGCAAGTGTTCCATAATAATTAAACACTTAGAACTGCAATTTAGTAGACCGACTCGCTCAGAGACTGAAAATCACCCCTGAAAATCGTAGGATTTTTCGTTATTCGCTTATATCTCGTAAGCGGGATGAGACAGAAAAAAAGTTGCAATAGCAAAGTTACTGCATTTTACGCGCACTATACATTGGTGATAAAAACGAACAATAAATTTAAACAATTGAATATTATTTATTTAAAAAATGGGGTTTTTTTAACATGTCTACGAGGGTTTTAGTTCGATCGGAATGTGACTTTGTCAATGTATGAATGATGGAAAAATAAAGCTCACGTATTTTTGGTTTCATTCATAACTTGCCCTTAAGGGTGTGTAAACCACTCTCGAACCTTTCGATAATAGTGTACCTTAATTGGCAATTTCATTCGTAATACAAAACCTACCAAAACTGTATTTATCTCGTTGCGGAATTGGAAACGTATTCTGAGCTAGCGACAGCCCGTATCAAATGTACATTCGGATTATGCGTTTCCATATTAAACGAAAAAAATGTTAGACGCGATAATGTACAGTACTGGCGGAAACTATGAAGCCACTAAAGAAGCGCGTTCGCAAAAATCACGTCTGCCTCTGAACGTCGAGAACTTCGCGACAAAAAAAGCTAGAAACTTTTTGTAAGCACCGTTCTAAAGCTTATAAATATCTGAATCTATTGATATTCAAAAAATAATATTTCTATCATTCAGCACTGATGATGAAAATTTTATTTAAAAAATATCAATGGATTCAAATTTAACCTCGCGAAGTTGTTGACGTTCATAGGCAGAAGTGATTATCACGAGCGATAAAATATAATCCGTAGAATAATCCGTTCGTGTTCTTTTCCGAAGCATTTTTGTGATTTTTTCATTTACCTTTACGGATGCGGCATTTTGTTCACAATCAGTGTGATATATCGACAGAATTAAAAAAAACGTCTGAACTGAATCTCGAGAAAACTTGGTTCTGGCCCTTCTGTAACCCTAATAAAACATCTTTCGCCGGATCGTTAATTTTACTGGATACAGTTTTGTGAGGTTTTGTATTACGAATGAAATCGCCAATTATGGTACAATATTATTGAAAAGTTCGACAGCGGTTTACACGCCCTTAAGGGCGAGATATGAATAAAACCAAAAACATGTAAGCTTTATTTTTCTATCATTCATACATTGACGAAGTCACATTCCGATCGAACTAAAACCCTCGTAGACATGTTAAAAAAATCCATTTTTTAAAGAAAATAATATTCAATAGGTCAAATTTATTGTTCGTTTGTATCACCAATGTATATAGTGCGCGTAAAATGCAGTAACTTTGCCATTGCAACTTTTTTTCTATCTCATCCCGTTTACGAGATATAAACGAAAAACGAAAAATCCTACGATTTTCAGGGGTGGTTTTCAGTCTCTGACCGGGTCGGTCTGCTAAATTGCAGTTCTAAATGTTCAATTATAATAGAACAGTTGTTACGGACATGAAATGACATAAATATTCCGAATGGAATTACCAATTATGCACAACAATTACAATTACAATTTCATCGAAAACTTCAAGGGTGGTTCACACCTCCATATATGCAAGATATTGAAAAACCCAAAAACACGTTAACTTTATTTTTCCATCATGTATACATTGACGAAGTCACATTTCGTTCGAACTAAAACCCTCGGAATTATGTAAAAAAAAAACCCATTCTTTGAATAAATAATGGTCAATTCTTTCAATTAATTGATCGTTCTTATCACGAATGTCTGTGCGCATCAAATGCAATAACCTCCCCATTGAAACTTTTGTCCCATCTCCCCTCGTTCACGAGTTATAATCGAAAAGCGAAAAATCCCTCGATTTTCAAGGGCAGTTTTCATCCCCTAAATATGGGACTCAGGAGATAAAAAAAATACGTGTCGAATATTTTGACCTGCTCTACAATCGTGCAAAGTTTTATCAAGATCGGAGAGGGACACATCGCGCGGTTTCCTTGTAAGTCAGAGAAACGATAATGAATTCATAAATTGCCAGTTGATTCAATGCAAGTAGTTGAGTACAAAAAAGTGATAAGTACTTGAACAAGAGAAGAAATTTCTCATTGATCATGATCCATGAGATTGACAACGGTTGACAATGATTTATTATGGTTATGAATTGGTAACAAATTATTGAACAAAAATAATTTATTGATATTTCCATACGGATCCGAACGGCACGGATCCCGTATTTGAACATGGACCCAAGTCGTATGGACCCCGCTATACAGGCGGTAAGGGAAGGAGGGGGGGGGGGCGGTTCCGGGGGAGAGCGTCGTGAAACTTGCGGACGAGACAGAATCGAAAAATTCTGTTTTGCTGGGGTCGAGCGCAAGCACATCGGAAACGTTCGGTAACTCTCGGCGTATTCCGAGCGTTCTATTAGACCGTTCTGTGCATGACTACGTGTGGATGCCCGAGGCGAGACCCGACGAGCGTTGGGGATCCTTCGGCCTTAGGCGATAGTGCAATATAGATATAGCCGGACGATCTACGATGTCCTTGACGACATCAGCGAATGCGAGAGAGACAGCGCTATCAGCGCTTGCTCTGGAGCGAGAGAGAACGTGTGTGAATGTGTACGAGAGTGAACGTGCGTCCATGCTCACATATGCCGCGTTGTGTCGCGATATATATATTTAAACTAGCGAATATTATGAAAAATTATTTAATTCTATCTTACATCTTGCATTTATTTCATCTTACATTTATTTCAGCTTACATCTTACATTTATTTCAGCTTACATCTTACATTTATTTCAGCTTACATCTTACATTTATTCCATCTTGCATCCGACATTTATTTCATTCTACATCTGACATTTATTCGATCTTACATCTTAAAAATATCAGAAATGTCAATCTGGCCTGGTCATATATATATAACATCGAAATCTCGTCCACCACGTGCACGGGGCGGAGCCTCCGGGCTCAGCTGTTTAGAACCGGAAGCCAGCCATTTTTTTTCACGTCCACATTCGCGAGGACTGTAATACCGACAATTTACATCCACAAGTTGGTAGGCCGGAATCTGCAGCATCGATTGTTTCACATCTACCTTTTTTAGTTCGCGGCTCGCCGCTACGGGTAGTGGCGCTGCAAAAACATCCACCACCAAAACAGGCTCCGTGGTACATCTCTCCTCTAATCTCTGTTAGAGGAGAGATCGCCAGCGAGGTCGGGGAAGCCGTTTCACCGACTTGGTGCGCCGCCAACCAGGGGGCCGGCGAACCAGCTCCCCCCCGGGGCGTATATATAGTAATAGCACAATGCTAAATTCGTATCGTCGCCGTCATAGCGGGTGACATTTTCGAGCCGGAGCTACATCGGCAAGGCCATACTCGGTCGTATCCCCTACAGCACAAATTATTGCATCAGCATTGCAGCGATGTTTTTAGATTGCAGTTGCAGTAAAATATTCCATCAACGCTGCATCGACATTTCTAATTTCAAATATTGTAATGTTGCACTGCAACATTGCAACAGCGTTGTAGCGACATTTTTTTCAAAGTATGGTTTCTATTTCAAAAACATACGTTGTGCACCATAGTGCCACAATTTTAGAATTTTCAACAATTTTTTTTTGTTTTCGGATGTCCCCCTTCAAATCCTATAAGCTTCACTCGAATTATATTTCAATTGGACCTTTATTTTTCATAAAAACCGAAAGTATAAATAAAAATGGAACACCCTGTATAACGGGCGCTGATTACGATCAATCCAGGTAAAATGATATCACATAGACTTAGAATTCAAAATATTTAATTTTATTGCTTCTCATACCAATTAATGTCGTAGTAGTATGTCGAAAAATGTCGCTTTTGTTGAGCGTTTCAATTTGCACATTTTTTTTTACCTGAGATATAGGCCATGGGGGTTTGTGGGCCATGTTGCCCCGTCTGCGCGGCAGAACACGAATAGGATATGAATGAAAAAACTGTCGAGATTAATGTTCAATTAATGTCAAACAACGAGATCCTAACTTCTATTTCATTGTGTATGCTTTCATTATTAGCTTAGTTGAAAATAGCACTAGGGTTTCATTATGTCGTGTCGATTAATTGTCAAATTTTTTGGAAAAACATAATTCAGAGGTGTAATCCGTAATTTCGTTATGCGGATGCTACATTCGTATTCACCCCCGCGGCGGAAAGAGAGGTTGGGTCGTCGAATAACGCGATTGGCCGCGGCTGAATTGCCAGCGTCGTCCATCTTCTTTGTCCATCACTCCTCTCCTGGCAACTCTCCTCCGCTCTCCCCTTCACTGCCTGTTCATGCCCGTTCAACGATCGTGCGCAATACGTTTGGCGTGTGAAGTGGTTCGAAAAAAATGGAATTAACGTGTTGTATCTCTGAAACGGAATGCCAACGGAGAAGAAGTTTGCCATCGTCGAATCCGACGATGGTTTACAAATTGTTCCGACCCTGTGGCTCGATGAAGATGCGGGGAAAAGCTGGTGGCCGAAGTTCCTAACCTCAAAATGGTCAATTGATAGAGCTATCCATCGTCAACTGCAACCCACAAATGAGCCCGATCATTGGATAAAACTGAATGTAAAACAGATCTTTGGAAAGACAGGTAAGTTTGAGGCAATCTAAATAAAATAAATAAAGAATAAATACTCTATGGTATAATAAAAAAATGTTTCATTAGTCCGCGATGAAAAAGTTGTGGACGGACCCGCTGCCGAACTCTTCAGCTGGGACGGACGAAAGAAAAAAAAGCCTTCAAGTTATCGCGGACGGCCAAACTAATAATAAATTAGTAATTTCGTTTCATAAGATAATCGTTTGCTACAATTTTTCCGTGATCGTATAACATTTTTTATTTTATATCATTTCAGAAGCCGCACATATCATGTGTGCACCCCACTGCACAGACGCAAGTATAAAAAACGTTACATCGAAATGGTTTGCGCAACTCAAAACACGCCGCATCCGTCAACAAAGCCGAGAATTACAACGTAATGATAACGATAACGTCGATAACTACTCAGATGCTACCGACGATGCCGCTGAATAAAACTTTGTTACGCGTTTATTATGAAAAATAAATATATATATATATTTTTAATCAATTGCTTGTGTTAAATCCTTTGACATATCATAATTTCAAAGGATGGCTACAGTCTGCCTCGGAACAGTCTTCGTCGGAACAGTCTGCCTCGGCATCGTTAGGCAGACTTGAAACACGTCAGACTAGTCTGCCCAACAATACCGATGCAGACTGTTCCGGGGAAGACTGTTCCGAGGCAGACTATAATCATCCCTTTTTTTAATATGATCAACTTTTGGAAGCTTGTACGACGTCGCTGGAATATTGGATCAATGCTGTGCAGCATTGCATCAACGTAGCAAGTAACTGGCGATAACTTGCTACAACTTTAACACAATGCTGCTGGTATATCGCGATAACGCTGCAGGTAATATTTCTGCATCGTTGTGCAACATTGCTGTAATGTTCTGAAGCGCGGACATAGAGACATTTTAGTAATGTTCTGGGAATATTTCGAGCAACATTGCAATCTTGCCATGCGATGTAGCTACAACGTTCCTGGAATCTTTCGTGCTGTAGGGGATGCTGAGAGGGGGACGTCAGAGGTAGTCAGAGCGTAGTGAGGAGTATCCGAACAGGCCGCATCATTGAAATAAGATGTTACGACAGCGAGACCCACGTGTCTCGCCACCGTAATTTAAAGGGAAACTCGTTCTTATGAAATAACTCGTTTATTTTCTACGTTTGATTAAGGACGGTCATGAACAAATTTGTAGGAAATTTAATTATCTAGCGGTTTTTTCTTAACAATTCGTCGTCTCTGATCAATATTTTCGACTTTAATCTCAAAGAGGAAACCAAATTGAATAATGGTGTTGTCTCGTTTACTTTTCTAAGTTTAGCGCGTAAGGGGGGGGGGGGGGGGGTAGATACTTCGATATGAAAAAAAGCATATTTTTGATAATTTTTTTTGCGACCCCGCTAATATACATTTATTTCTATAATAACTACTAAATAACGTAACACTCGAAGAATATGCTATAAAATTTTCATTAACTTTTATAAACAAATGAGCCATTGACGGAGAATCTCTGCGGACGGCTAGAAAAAAAAGTTTCATTGCGGTGTCCATCATAACTCATCACTGGATCATCTGAAACCGAAGATCCAAAATGATTTCATTTGGTAATAAGTTTCTGCAGGTAATAACGACGAATATTTTTTTTTTATTGATTGGTCAATTTTTTACAGCACTCAGAAGTCAAAATACTGATTTTTCATCAAAAAAATTGAAAATGTTGCCATTTTTAAATAATACAAAATTTGAAAAAAATCTTGACGTCATAACCTGCAGAAACTCATCACCTAATAAAATCATTTTGGTTTTTTGGTCTCAAATGATTCAGTGATAAGTTATGATGGGCACGGCAATGACACTTTTTTTTTTAAACGTCCTCAGAGATTTTCCGTCAATTGCTGATTTGATCATAAAAGTTAATGAAAGTTTTATAGAATATTCTCCAAATGTTACGTTATTGAGTAGTTATTATAGAAATAAGTGTACATTAACTCTGTCGTCAAAAAAAATGATCAAAATTATATTTTTTCTATCCAATTTACCTCCCGCCCCCCTTTGGGAGTATTAACGAACTTTTCCGCAATCTTTGTTTTTTTATCGTAATGTTTGTAACGTTGTTTTAAAAAAGTACCATGTCGACAAAGTCAAGTTATAAATTGTCAAATTATTTAATTGTAAACAAGTAAAACTGAAATTGTACAATCAGGATTACATATATGAATAATGTCGTTAATTTTTTTTTTTAAAGTCACAATTTTCAATTGAAACCGCATGGGTTATTGGGAACAGTTTGCCACTTTTTATAATTTTTCGTTTCATGCGTTGAATGCGTTCATCGTTTCATGGCTCTCGACCATCGTGTTAAAAATCGTTGTTAACGGTTGACGGATTAGCGAATGCTTGTTGATGTTCCTCTCAGCTGATAGCTGTCGATTGTTTTGGTTTTGTCGCCCTGTCCTCACAGGTTCTTTTTAAATAGATTATCATGACATAATATTGATGTCACGACTGTATGAAAATACACAATGCCCTTATTTATGTACTAGTTGTATTATGTATTGATTTAATAGTCGATTAGTGAAATTTCGGGTATGACGTTCTTCATTTTTACTTTTATATTTTATGTCTAAATTTCACATATACCGCGAATTCTCCTTAAATGCAAACATTAAATATATTTTTAACATTAAACAGATCAGGGTTATTATAAATAAAATGTATATACCAATTGCAAAATTAATTATTGTATTGTAATAAAGGTACGGTAACAAAATAATCACTATTCACAATTGGAAAACATGGACATTTTGACTTTACAAGGTCTGTTGTAATAGTTATCAATTCTGGATAAATACGCTTTTTTACTAAATAAATATTTAATTCTTTAGAGTCACAGGGTTTTACAAATAGCGAATTAAATTGAAATTATTTAAATTTTTTTTAAATTCCGGATTAAACAGAAAGTTAAATTTTTTAATTCATAATTTTCCAACTACGAATTGTAAGTAGTTTTTCTAATAATGTGAATTATTTCTTCTGTCAGTTAAATATCACATTATTGTAAGCATTTAATAATTCTTCTTATCACCATGACATCAGAGTTATGTCATCAAAACTTCAGGTATTTTATAATCATGTAATCAAGACGTCACAGTTATGTAAGCGTTTGGACCCAACTTTACATCAATTTATTACCTCAAATTTATGTCATATGTGACGTCAACTAAATGACAAGTAACTCAGCTGGACGTCATATTTTTGTAAGCATCCGGTAGCATCTTTACTTTCCTATGACATCAGAGTTATGTCATTCTGACGCCAGTTAAGTCATAATGATGTCAATCAGAGGTCATATTTACGTCATCTATCTTACGTAAAAATCTTACGTCAGGAAGTGGGAAATTGTGAGTCATATATGACTCATATATGACTCACATCTTACGTAAATCATGACGTGGCATGACGTCATTCTGACATCAGTTTTACATAATTGTGTTAACTGGGTTCCAAGAATTGTCACTTATCATGCTAACTCTACAGAAAGAGATTCAACGGGTTTACCCGGATGTTTGAGATCAGTGAAAGGTGATCTCGCCGCCGACTCATCTTGCTTTCTCATCATCGATGACGTCACACATGAACGCGTTCAGCCGAACGTATTCATCTCGCCGCCACCAAAATTTAATTATAAGATTAGAGTACCGCGAAAATTCGCAAATCCGTGATTTTTCAAACGCCGAAGCACTGTCAGGCAGGAGGGCGTCAGATGGCGGGCTGTAGGATTGCTCTACCAGGTTCAAGAGAGCGCCGCAAGATGTCGGTAATCAGCTGTCTGGAACGTTCATCGTTCGATTTTTGAAAATTATTCGTTATCGACTCGTAATACAAGGTTCAAGAGAGCGTCGTAAGATGTTAGTGATCAGCTATAGGTAAGAGGAACGTTCATCGTTCGATTTTTGAAGAATATTCGTTATCGACCCAACTGTCGGTTGATAATGTTCGGAACACCGGCTGTCAGCTGCGGTAACCCCCGTCGGTAACATCATACGCTCATCGTTCAACGTTCGATCAACAGATGGCGGGGCAAGAGGGTGCGGTCGGTAAAGTAGAAAGCTCATCGTTCGAACGTTCGTCGTTTAAAGTTCGATCGATAAAGTAGAACGCCCATCATTCGAACGTTCGTCGTTTAACGTTCGATCGGTAAAGTAGAACGCTCATCGTTCATCGTTCGATCTGTAAAGTAGAACGCTCATCGGTAAATCGTGATGTTACGTCCTAGCAATAAATACAACGAAGTATTTATCCGGATGTCAACACAGCTGGTGGTCTCACTTTTATGCCAGGGCATACACCCTATGCACGGGGACGGAGACCAAGCCTTTTATCATAACCGAAATATGAACACACGGTCTTACCTTGCGATGTCTTGAGTTCCTTGAGGAGTGCTGGGTCGTAGCGCTGGCGCCGGTTACCCCTGCTGCGTCGTAAGGTCACTCCAGTGACACACTGCCGAAGGGTCGGGTGTTTGAAGAAAGGGCCACAACAGTTTATTACACAGTAACACAGTCTATTTTGGTCTTTTAATGGTTTTACAAGTTTTCGGCGTTACAACAGATGTTTTCACTCTCTAAGCTCACCACAACTTCACACTGTCCGCACTGTAAATGATCTAGTCTATTAATAGAGTCTCTCCGGTTACAATGTTTTACACGTTTGAAACAAGATAAGTTAAAGATGTGTGAACAATTAGCTTAATGAGGCTAATGCTCTAATCTTTTCGTTTTCAAGTTAAATGGTCAAGACTTTAATTGACTGTTGGTTATCTCTGGACTCTCTTGGTCCCTTTTCAAAATAAATTGTTTATTCAAAATTATTTACTTATTCTGGACTCTCTTGGCCCTTTCCAAATTTTATTCAATCTTTATTTATTTTCACGGATTCTTTTGATCCTTTCCAAATTTTATTCAATCTTTATTTATTTTCACGGATTCTTTTGATCCTTTCCAAATTTTATTCAATCTTTATTTATTTTCACGGATTCTTTTGATCCTTTCCAAATTTTATTCAATCTTTATTTATTTTCACGGATTCTTTTGATCCTTTCCAAATTTTATTCAATCTTTATTTATTTTCACGGATTCTTTTGATCCTTTTTCAAATTTTATTCAATCTTTATTTATTTCCACGGATTCTTTTGATCCTTTTCAATTTTTATTCAATCTTTATTTATTTTCACGGATTCTTTTGATCCTTTTCAAATTTCATTTAATTATTCAGAATTATTTATTTAGAATTTGGCACTCAGTACTGTCACACGTCTTTAGTTATCTGTTTCAATTTTATATTTATTTCTTAGCGGTAATCAATGGGCTTAAGCACACTTAAGGTGGCCGTACCTCCGCGATTTATAATTCTTAACGGCCGAGGGTCAACACCTCTTCGCACCGCGAAACGATACCGGACTATACGAAGCCGGTTGGTTTCAAAAACTAAGTCTTAACCGTATAGATGACGGCAGACACAAAAACTCGAAGTTACCCGTACGAACGAACGTAACGGTACTGTATACTTCCTCGTCCCGGTGACGAGCGACGTGAACGCGAACGATGTTAAAACTGAGACCAAAGTCGGTTACGACAACCGACGTGGACGAGTTACATGTTAAAACTCAGACAATTTGGTGTTAATACCATGGGTTTATATACTACTTTTTGAAAGTGGGGATGACGCTATTTCTATTAAGATCGAAATTTATTATGTCTCCTGCATTGCCGTTGACCCGCCTAAATGTAGGTACGGCAAGGGTTAGAAGAAAACCTCCCAAGGGTTGGCCCAGTGATGCACGTGCGCGGTAATATTTTCAGAGAGAAATATTTTTAGGGTCTTGCCACTGAAGGAGTGACAAGTTTATGGGTGCAACCGCACGGCTTTCCCGGCTACCTCCGTTTCCAAGAAACGGAGTCTATGCGCGAGATAGTACTGCGTAAAGGGTTTCTCATCTTTATTTCGGTTCCAATGCACCCATAGTCCCTGTTTCCCAAAAATCGAAAAACGCACCCACGCATAGATAAAGCTGCGTGGGAGATTTTTATATTTTTACTTAATTCAAAGGGCTACATGCAACATCTGAATTGTGTAAATCACCTACTGGTGCACGTGCATGCACTTGTGAGGCCTTTCCATAGATTTGGTATTTATTTTAAGAACGTTCGGCGTTTCTCGGAATTATTTATCTGAGAATATTCGCCGGACGTAACAGTGATTTGCAAAACAGCGTTGGTAAAATAGGGCCTTACCGACCGTCTCACTCTGGCAGATCACCGTGGTAAATGGGTTCGAACCGTCTCTTCAAGGCCCCGTTGGAACTAGCCGAGGGCTGCTGTCGGTAAAAAAGGGATCAGTCTCAGCTCCACCGTTGGTGAAAGAGGGATCTGCCTTACCGACCGTCTTAAGGCAGGTCCCCGTGGTAAGTGGCTCGAAACCCACCCTACTTCCCTACTAGCGATCTTTTTGTAACTTCGAGAAATGGAAGCCCCCATTGAGGAATGAACTCTGATTTTTTTTTAGATTTTTCCCTTGGTTATTTTCGCTGTAATTGTATGGGTAATTCTGTGAGTTTTTTATGTTTTTCTTGTTTTCATTAATTTCTGAATGTGTTGTGATAGAAAAAAAATTAGACTCGACTACGTTTTCTATGTAAAAAAAAGCTCAGCTTTTCGAAAAAAAATAGAAAAACATTTTTGAGCGTTAAAAAATTCTTTAAAATCGCATTTGAAATATAAAAGTCGATTTTTCTCAAATGTATATTTTTTTAAAATTTTTACAGTATTTTTCTCGAAAATCTAAGAAAATTTCACGTAATATATGTAGAACTCAAGTTGGGACCTCCGTAAGAGCTCGTTGAATTACCAAATGTGGGACAAAACAACTAAAATCTCAATTTATAATTTTTTCATTTTCAAATGATTCGTATTACTGTTCCTACTACAATTGTACAGTGACGTAAGACCGTGTTCACCGTAAATACATAAAAACCATATGATCAAAGATGAAATTCAGAGTCATGTGGTGACGCTGTTAGTTTCGCAAGTGCACCATCTACAACTTAACGATGGGGTAAGGTTAGTTCGATATTAAAAAAAGGATATTTTTGATATTTTTTTTTTACGATACAGTTGATATACATTCATGTATATAATGACTACTCCATAACGTAACGTTTGAAGAATATTCTATAAAATTTTGATTAACTTTTATGAACAACTGAGCAATTGACGAAGAATCTCTGCAGACGTCTAAGAAAAAAAGTTTTATCGCGATGTCCATTATAACTAATCACTGGATCATCTGAGACCAAAAAACCAAAGTGATTTCAGTAGCTGCTAAGTTTCTGCAGGTAATGACGGCAAATATTTATTTTTAAATTGATTTTTCAATTTTTACAGCATTTAGAAGTCAAAATACTGGTTTTTTATTTAAAAAATTGAGAATGTTTCCATTCCAAAATACGATGAAATAAAAAAAAAATTTGACGTCATTACTTGCAGAACCTTATCAACTAATCAAATGATTTTGGTTCCTTGATCTCAGTATTACGAATCATTTGAAAATGAAAAAATATAAATTAAGGTTTTAGTTGTTTTGTCATACATTTGGTGATTCAACAAGTTATTATGGAGGTCCCAACTTGATTTCTACATAAATTACGTGAAATTTCTTCAGCTTTTCGAGAAAAATACTTGCAACATTTTTAAAAAATACACATTTAAGAAAAATCGACTTCTGTATTTCAAATGCGATTTTAAGTAATTTTTTAAGGCTCAAAAATGTTTTACTATTTTTTTTTCGAAAAGCTGAGCTTTTTTTACATAGAAAACGTGGTCGAGTCTAATTTTTTTTCTATCACAACACATTCAGAAATTAATGAAAACAAGAAAAACATAAAAAACTCACAGAACTACCCATAAAATTACAGCGAAAATAACCAAGGGAAAAATCTAAAAAAAAATCAGAGTTCATTTCTCAATGGGGGCTTCCATTTCTCAAAGTTGCAAAAAGATCGCTGATATCGACGCCCAAAACCGGTACTCGAATTGGTGGACTTGCTCATATATGGCTGTATTTATTTAGAATTCTAGCGTGTACCGCACCTGAGATATAATTTCCTCATTTTTTTTTTTTTTTTTCGTAAGAAAATGAGCGGGCCTACCGTCGAAGGAGGTTTCGCCAAGTCCTTAAACTATCGTTCATATATTTAATAAAATATTAAACAGACATGATTGTTCTCCTATGTTTTTGCTGGGTTTTTAATTTGCGATTTACGTCTATGCAACGTAATAATTGTGAAAAAGAATCGGCCATTTTTACTAATAACGTCTTGAGCTTTTTTTATAAGAAATATTGAGAGCTATTTTTTATTTAACCCAAACATTTTTACATAAATCGTCAATCGTTTCCGAGAAAAATAATCTGAAAGTAATTAAAATTGTTGAAAACAAATTTTTGTTATTCACCGGCAACCCTTTAATATTAAGATATAGACCTCAAATTTGGAGGATCATATTTTTTTTTATGACAACTTCAGTTTTCTTAACTGACCAAAACAATTTTTTTTTTTTACGGCCACCCTTTTATATATGGGGCAGGCCACGCCAACTCAGCCAGCTGACAACCTTCTATCCTCCGATCAGGTCGATAATTTTTTTTTAGTATCTTTAGGGCCCTACGACTTTACTAATTTTTTTTCAGATTTTTTAGACCTCCCCTTCCCCTCACCCCACCCGATATACAGAAATAGGGCAACCCACGCTATTTCAGATGGCTGATTCCCCGATGCGGTCGATGATTATTTTCAAGTATCTTACGGATCCTACGACCTCACTAATTTTTTTAAAGATTTTTTCGACTCCCCCTTCCCCTCACCCCGACCCCCCCAATTTTTTTTATCAAGAGGGAACGGCTATTTCGCCATTTTTCAATTGAATGAAATTTTTTTCCCAGATACCTTATCGAAATTGAAGAATTTTTTTCATAAAATTGAAGTGGAACTATTGTTTCTAATATTTTATTTTAACTTTCTTTCAATTTTGAAAAATTCCACTTTTTCCGAAATTTTAATATATGATCATGGTTTTCTATTAAAAAAAAAAAGAAATATAAAATCTCTTCTGCAAGAAATCGATATTCCGATTATTTTCTATAGAACATCCATTTTCCCCCCCGTGAGACGAGCTAACCCTGTCATTCTGATTTCTAATCGGAATATCTTCTAACGGAATCGAAATATTGATTTTTCGCAGGAGAGATTTTATATTTCTTTTTTTTTTTAAATAGGAAGCCATGATCATATCAAAATTTCGGAAAAAGTGAAATTTTTTCAAAATGGAAAAAAAATTAAAATAAAATATTAAAAACAATAGTTCCACTTCAATTTTATGAAAAAAGTTCTTCAATTTCGATAAGGTATCTGGGAAAAAAATTTCATTCAATTGAAAAATGGCGAAATAGCCGTTCCCTCTTGATAAAAAAAATTGGGGGGGTCGGGATGAGGGGAAGGGGGAGTCGAAAAAATCTTTAAAAAAATTAGTGAGGTCGTAGGATCCGTAAGATACTTAAAAATAATCATCGACCGCATCGGGGAATCAGCCATCTGAAATAGCGTGGGTTGCCCCATTTCTGTATATCGGGTGGGGCGAGGGGAAGGGGTGGTCTAAAAAATCTGAAAAAAAATTAGTAAAGTCGTAGGACCCTAAAGATACTAAAAAAAAATTATCGACCTGATCGGAGCATAGAAGGTTGTCAGCTGGCTGAGTTGGCGTGGCCTGCCCCATATATATGAGGCATTAAGTCAAAAATCGCCAGATTGGAACCCTTCTATCCCCCCATGTGGTCGATAATTTTGTATTGTCGCCAAAAATATCAACACGCGGCTGATATGCGTCTCGCACGGAATCTTATCGAAAGAAACGTTCTTTTGAAATTGTGGTTATGTATCATCGTTTGCATAAATTTCAAAAACTTACTGAATTTCGCAACGTTCGTTTGACGAGATCTTTTTTCTTTTACTCTGACGAAAAGACCGGTGTCGACGTTGCTATCGGAAGTGAAGACCCGGACATAAAACGCTGTATTTATACCCCAAATACCTATCGATAACTAATGCACAGCAGATTTCTTTCAGATCCGGAATTATCCGATTTTAGGAGTTTTTGCATGCCACAGTCGAATCATCATTCTGATATCACACGCTCCGCCGTATTCCGTATTTCCGGAATAATTAACCAGAATGCTGTTTTTCTATATTTTTCAAAAGTGTGAAAGGGCATAGCCGGATAAGCTTACCAAAACTGCCTTAAGCGAGTTTTTAAATGACACTTAGCCTATTGTATCCTCACTAAAAAAAACAATTTCCCTGAAAATTTCAGCTCTCTAACCCAATTATTTCCCGAGTAATCGGAAAAAATGTGATTTTCAGTTTTTATTTTTTTTTAACTTCGATACTCGCTAAGGATTTTTTTCAATTTTTTCCCAAATACTTATTGACAAGAGCCATCGAACGAATAGCTTTACAAATATTCCGGTCCAAAACTTGATTTTTAACAAAGAAAATAAAAATGGCCATTTCACTGGGTTCCTTTCGGAGTACAATTATAAAACTCTTACACAATATCGATTTCCTATGTCCCTTTACTCCCGATTTTTTTCAATTTTATTGATTTGGTGCAACATTGTGAAAAAAAATCAAATCGGTTTTTTTTCGATTTTGCTATGTAATACTAGAGTGATCCTTATATAGGGCTCGGACGAATTTTGACCCACTTCCCTCCCAGATTGGCTCTAAATGATTTCAAAAAAAGTTCCCTAAATTGGCTGCCCGCCATCTTTAAAACCGGCCATTACCAGCAGGGGTCATTTTTCCCCTTCAAAATACACAGGATTTATCGACTCTCTAGTAATATTCCCATTCGGGTCTCTTGAAATCATCTTTAAAATCCAAGAAGTATCTCAATGAGTCCTTGGCACCTTTGTGCATGAAAAAAAAAATCTTCCGGTTTGACTTTGAAATAGTTATGGGCCGTTCCACGCCGATATATAAACATGTTTCTCGGTTTTTTCTTATTCCCGGATAATTTTGTGAGATAATTTTTTCGATTTGAAATATCAATCCTAAAATTCAAAATACTGAACTTGAAAGTAATATTGGTCATTCCGACTCAATTTTTTTTTTTTTTCTTGTTTCGTTTTTTTTCTAGTAGCCAGATAATTTTATCAAAATCAAGTTCAAAATATCCGATCTTATTCCGAAGATTAAAAATACTGGTCTTGGAATTTATATGGGCTATTCTAACTCGTAACACTATTTATTTTCGAAAATTGAATAAATGGCTGATAAAAATTTCAAAACTGAAATATAAAGAATGTTTCTAATTGGAATGGCCCATATTAATTTCAAGACCAGTATTTTCAATCTTCAGAAAGAGATCGGATATTTTAAACTTCCTTTCGATGAAATTATCTGGCTACTAGAGGAAAAACGAAACAAGAAAAAAAAACAAATTGAGTCGAAATGACCAATATTACTTTCAAGATCAGTATTTTGAATTTTAGGATTGATATTTCAAATCGAAAAAATTATCTCACAAAATTATCCGGGAATAAGAAAAAACCGAGAAACATGTTTATATATCGGCGTGGAACGGCCCATAACTATTTCAAAGTCAAACCGTAAGATTTTTTTTTTCATGCACAAAAGTGCCAAGGACTCATTGAGATACTTCTTGGATTTTAAAGATGATTTCAAGAGACCCGAATGGGAATATTACTAGAGAGTCGATAAATCCTGTGTATTTTAAAGGGGAAAAATGACCCCTGCTGGTAATGGCCGGTTTTAAAGATGGCGGGCAGCCAATTTAGGGAACTTTTTTTGAAATTATTTAGAGCCAATCTGGGAGGGAAGTGGGTCAAAATTCGTCCGAGCCCTATACAAGGATCACTCTAGTATTACATAGCAAAATCGAAAAAAAACCGATTTGATTTTTTTTCACAATGTTGCACCAAATCAATAAAATTGAAAAAAATCGGGAGTAAAGGGACATAGGAAATCGATATTGTGTAAGAGTTTTATAATTGTACTCCGAAAGGAACCCAGTGAAATGGCCATTTTTATTTTCTCTGTTAAAAATCAAGTTTTGGACCGGAATATTTGTAAAGCTATTCGTTCGATGGCTCTTGTCAATAAGTATTTGGGAAAAAATTGAAAAAAATCCTTAGCGAGTATCGAAGTTAAAAAAAAATAAAAACTGAAGATCACATTTTTTCCGATTACTCGGGAAATAATTGGGTTAGAGAGCTGAAATTTTCAGGGAAATTGTTTTTTTTAGTGAGGATACAATGAGCTCAGTGTCATTTAAAAACTCGCTTAAGGCAGTTTTGGTAAGCTTATCCGGCTATGCCCTTTGGATCTACTGTCCGTTTTATTGCCAAAAATTTGGTGGGGCCATTTTAAACAATTTTGTAGAGCAGCTTTCAATTTTTAGGTAATTTTTTTTATACGTCAAATTTTTTCTCCGTGGACTACGATTTTTTCAAAATTTATGTAATACTGTATGGGAAAGGAATTGAAAAATAATTTCCTTTTTATATGAATGGAAATGAATGAAAATTGGAATGTGTATATTTAATAAATATGTAACAGTGCTCGTTACTTATTTCACGTCGGTTTGGTACATGAAGTTGAGTTTGATTGTGAAAGATCTAAAAAAAAGGACAGCGAATAGATAAATAGAAAAAGATAAAGAATTATATTATATAGATTATCGTCGATTTTTTTTCTTTATCTTTTTTCCACTCGACTTCACTAATTTTCAATATTTTTTCACTAATCTCCAGTCAATAATGGAATACACGGCTGAGTTTCGTAATCGTGACGGTGGTTCCAATGCGGTGAAGGTGAAGATTAGTTCAGGTGTTTCCACCGATGTCGTGACGACACGTGGCTTAGATCTGGTTGCTATTTCAGATTTCTCAGGATAGGATTTGTCACCAAGGTTATCGAATGTGCCTAATGAAATTTCAATAACTCATTGATTTTAGCACTCCCTCGCTTACTGATAATCATTTTTAAAAATTGAGACGCTATCGAGATTAAATGAGAATCTATCATCGCGATATCGATCGAGCATTCGGGTTCAATAGCGTGCTCGGCGATTAAAATTGCTCAAGAATATTATGGAAACGTTTCTTGGGACAAACATTTTATGTAGGCTTAGAAATTAATTTTACAAAGAGTCAAGCTTGCGAAGAATGATGAGATTGGTCTTCTTCGCATTGGCTGACGCTCGTTTTGGCTGTGCTATCAACATTTCTAACATTACACACACGATTTAATATGAATAACTTTAATTTTCACTCCTAAATACATTATCTTGTTAGTGTTTGTTGCATATGATGTTTTAAAACGTCTTTTCTTATCTTATTTATATTATCTACTATGTATCGGACAAAAATTGAAAGATTTAAGTGTCTGTTATCAGTTTGTTCTACTGAGAAGATTCCAGTGTTAATTGGCAATTATTGAAAACGAACGAAAATATGGATACCGAAGAAAAATGAGACACAAACACCAACATTCTATTCTTTTCTGCCTCGGCGGTCAATAAATCTAAAATATTGAAAAAAATACTCCGTTTACGGTGTTGATGTTATTTTTATTGTACTCAAGAATATGGACAGGCTTGCATCGTCTTCTGATAAATATATTTAAAACCGTTTGATTCGACGGCGCGCATTAATCGTCGACAAAGATCCAAACTGGTAAGTAACCTGGATTTCAGTGCCAGTTATAGGATCCTCAGATGTTTCCGGCTCATCACTCTAAGTCTTTCATGGGCACGCATTTACGACGAAAGCAGATCTGCAACAAACATACGATCGGTAAAATAAACGCGTCTCAGCAATAAAATAGTAATACATCTTTTGTCATTTCGCGCTAAATATATTTCCCCTAAAAAGTCGATTCAACTTGCCGCTCCATCGTCGCAGGGTGATCCCTCAGCAGGGTAAATGCCAGCGTTAACGCACATATCATCACCCAACTTGCAGATGAGATTCTCGCAGTGAGCAGGATTCGTCCAGGGAGTACGATCCGTCCCAAAGGTACGCTGAAGGAAAAAATACAACACGTCAGCGAATCGAAACTAAATTTTCTTTATCATTCTGTATCGAGATCTGCAATTACACATAATGTATTCCCATCACGTAGCATGCACTGGTCGTCGTTCCCCATGATTTGTCCCGGCAATATGCGGGGCAGTGGTGATATTACTTGAGGTTTCTCGAAAAAACATTCCGCCTCCTTATTGCTGTCGAAACGAACAATTCATTACGATTATAGAAGACGTTGGATCGTTGATTAATTTTGAACTATTAATATCATCCGATGAGAATGGACGGTCGAACGAGTTGCGGACGATGATCGACGCAACGATCAATCGGCCTCGTCGGTTGAAGACAATGAAGATAACGAAGACAACGAAAATTCATAAGCACTCACTTGAAACGCATTTTAAAAGAGTCTAGAAAGCACTTGGACCAGTCAGGCAAATCCTTCGTTTCTTCCGAATACGCAGTCATGACCGCGCTCTGGTCTTCCGGACAAGTCAAACCGTTGCGGTCAGCTACAGACGAATTAAAGCTGTAACAATTAATAAAATTTTACAATATGTTCTGGAATGATAAATTGTCATCGTGAAATTGTGACATGCCGTCGGACGAATCACCTTTTTGCGAGTTCATCGGACAATGAACGTATTTTCCACCAATCTTCGTCGTCCGTAAACAGCAACATCTGCAGTGGCGTGGTAATATTTTTTTTGCAGAGGGATTCGGATGAATAACCCACTGTTCATGACGGTAAAATTTATTATTGTTATTATTATTCAGTCTCTAAACATTTGTTCGAAATAATTAATTTATTTACCTTGTATTTCGTGGTCGCGTAATTCGGAGTGAATCTTCTGCCTAAATAATAAGAGATAGTGGTGAAATTACAGGGGCGAACTTTGGGTCTGAACATTGAAATTCGGGTCCTTACCGTGTCATGACAGCGGCAATGTGATAATCATTAAATGAATGTCCATTTGTTTTGTTTTTGTCCATATGTCTGGATATCGCATCCATGGTAGCTTCATAAATCAATGCACCATCGTAATTTCTGTTGGATAGAAACGGAAGTGCACCGGGATTCTGTGAAATAATTGAACAGTTTATTTCATGGAATGGTCTTCATATGTATATTTTTTTTTTTTCATGCCCAACGGCAAACGTGTACTGACCCGTTCGATTAGTATCCCAGCGATGTTTAGTCTCATTTTTGGATGTTTGAGAGTCCTGAAGTTCAGATCAACAACGTTCCAGACGGCCAGCACATGTTCCAAAAGCTTAGTCAGTGCATTATTTATATGCATGTAACGTCTGGATCGAACGACAGAATTAGTTTTTTAGCAATGATTTTCTGTGTTTTTTCGTATAAACTATTGTTTATCGAGGAGGCAAACTTTTTTTATCTTCTACTAACCGGTAAACTGAGTAATCGACGATGACGAGGATCCTTGGATAGATTGTTTTAGAAATCAAGATCTCCCCGGGAACATTTTGTTCGTGGCTCGACTCGTCGAATTCCGAACACTGCAAAGAAACAAAAATCAACCATCGTAGGAACTTCGTTCATTTTTCGTTGACTACATTTTTAAAACTCGTTCGTATTATAAACCTTGTTCTCGGTGCCGTTTGTTCCATGACCAGACGTATTGAAAAGCGTTGATTCTTTCATCAAATTGTAAATCGCCTACGATTCGACAAAATTACGTATTAAAACCGATCGTTTCCTTGGTGTAAATTATTTTGTGTGTTTTCGCACTTTCGAGCGACAAGAACTCACGTTTTCCTGCGGAATCGTAGTGAACACCTCGTTGGGTGTCTCTGATGTACGCGGTACGAAATAGACTGGAGTATTCACTCCAGCCAGAACATTGTCAGACGGGGTCAAGCGGGAATCGTCGTTGCAATCTAAAGGCATACCCGAAAACGCGGTCACCAGGCCCAGAAGCGCACACCCGAATATTGCAATTATTGCTGTGAAAAAATAAATAAATAAAGATATAACGATAATGATAATCCATTTTTTCTCTATAATAAATTCGAACGTGCTCAGTCGATTATCAAACTTACTTGTCATATTTTTCTTCATTCTTACTCTATCTGGCCGTCCTTGCTCGATCTGGACTCCGCTTTCGGTGCTCACCAAAATTATCACCAATAAATCCACGAAATCTATCGAAAATAAAAAATTTATTCAATCACTTTCACCATCTTTATTTTTGAAATTTTTTTTCCATCATAATTCGTATGTAATTTGAAAATTTTGAAACCTCACCGAATCTCGGGACGTTAGTTCGACCGAATTTTTTTTTACTCTGACCGCGTTTTTTAAAACTCACGATATTTGTGCGAAGCTCTTTTGTTGAGCATGACTCTGATATCACGAGCGCCGCTCGTCTATTATTAAACGATTATCAGACGATGTGAAATATATCAGCAGTTGCAGAATCGAAACTCGAACGTGCTTACGACTAGCCTTAGCAGCTAATAAGACGTGCAGGCTTACTACCTGCCGTCGTAACGCACCAGACCATCAGAGAAATAATGGTGGAATGTTAACCTATTTGTAGCTCGTTTGTCCGAAGATTATTTTCAATGCTCAGAGTCAAGAACTGGAAAACGTCATCCCCGAATTAAATAAATTTTGAACGTATAGCTAGATCGTTTAACGTTGACCAAATGTTGTAGAAATTAATTAGAATTTGATATACACACTGTAGCCACCGCTTTTCGGGCTACGTACTATTCATACTCCGCGCGCTCACGCATCAATCCGCGGTAGTATCGCGAGTGCCCGCCGGGGAGCGTAGGCGGACGGGCGATCGAATCAACGTCGCGAAATCAATTTCAAGGCCCTTTTATCCGGCCGCCGGCGCTCCGCCCTCGCTCGCGCAAGTGCTCGCGGCACGCGTAAATGGGTCACGTAGTTACCCATATACTTTCTCGGTACGCTGATACAACGTGGGAGCAGCGGGGCTCGCGCCCCACCAAGACTACTTCACTTTCTCTCGGATCATCGAAGACGATCAAAGGGAGCAAGGTCTCCCGTGCCGTATCTATGGGAAAAGTTAACTCGCAAATTACTAACGGCACGAGTTCGTCATTTCACGTGCTACTTCGATAATTACGATTATCATCGGTGCAACGGAATGTTATCGGATCTATCGATTATTGAATCTTCGCCATCGTACACAGGATCGCGGAGATATGAATGGATTTCGGCAACGCGGCACTGGACGAAGAAATTCTTATACACACGGCGATTACCTCCACCGTACCAGGTAAAGCGAATACGATCACGGTGATCATATTCGCTCGTTCTTTATATTAAACGGGAGTGCCGCGTGTTCGTGATAATTCGCGTTTTCGAGAAATTAATATTATAAAAATTAATTCCGTAAAATAGTGTAACGAACCGTAGCTGTTTGCACAACTCGATCGGTCAGGGGGATCGCGGCCGTCGAAAATACGCTAGGTATTGTTCTACAACGCTATCGGTGAGTGGCCAGAATCATAATTGCGATTGGCCAATCATGAGTACATCTCCGCAGTAATCCAAACCGAAGTAGGGGGCCGCGATCGGAGAATCTAGGCAGCCGGTTACCGATGACCGGCCTAGCCGTGCCGTTACAGAAAATCCCGATCTCACTATATATTGTAAACTTATAATGGTATCTATCGATTGTACCGAGTCATCTTTGTAATGTCTCATAAGTGTGCGTATTTAACGAATGATTATGCGAGAAACGTCAATGAATTTGAGATCCGTGTTTGTGTGAAGGAGTGATTTTTGTATGTGCTATTACATGTGTATATTTCGATTTATGTGTGGTGACATTATCCGCAAATGAACAGTCACAACGTCACCTTTTGTCGGCCCAAAGAGAAAAAACATTAAATAAAAACGTTGTTGTTACCGTTATATTTTTCCAAAAGCATTTAGGGTATACCGGCACCCAGAATAGCCGCCTCAAACATCCCGACGAAAAGAGGATGGGAGGAAACAATTGTTACAATAGATAATTCATCCGATTCGTGAGGCAAAATCCGCGACGGGAGTGTCACGTGCTCGTATTGATTCGTGTGTCCGAGGAATTCATACCATAAATATTAGTTCTCGCACTAATTCGTGCCTTCGCGGGATTGACATAATAAAAATTAATTTTCGTATTAATTCTTATCTTCGAGGAATTAATACTATAAAAAATTAATTCCGTTAAATAAACGATTATTCGTCCGATTTTCGAGACAATATCCGCGACGGGAGTGTCGCGTGTTCGTATTAACTCGTGCTTTCGAAGAATCAATCCTATAACATTAATTCTCACATTAATTCGTGCCTTCGCGGAATTAATACTATAGAAATTAACTCTCGACAAATTAATGTTACAACAATTACTTGCGATTGAAGCGAAAGAAAAATTATGTTCGATAAATCTGAGTCGCGATCTATCGTCGCGTGTTCATCGATTAATTCGCCGGCGTGGCGAAAAGCGTGCGTTTTCGACAATTAAAATATTAAAACAACGCTCAATAAATTTGAGTCGCGATCTATCGTCCCGCATTAATCGAATAGTTCGCCGGCGTGGCGTCCAGCGTGCGTTCTCGACTCTTCGAGTCACTGCATCCTGCACTTTTCGAATTATGAAATCAATTGTCGTATTAATTCGTGCCTTCGCGGAATTAATTCTATAAAAATTAACTCTCGTACAAATTATTGCTTTCGCGGAATTAATACTATAAAAATTAACTCTCGATAAATTAATTGTATAACAATTATTTGCGATTAAAGCACTAAAACTACACTCAATAAATTTGAGTCGCGATCTATCATCGCGCGTTCATCGAATCGTTCGCCGGCGTGGCGTCAAGCGTGCGTCTTCAACTCTTCGATTCATTGCGTTCTGCAGTCTTTGAATAATTAATAACCTCCAAAATAAATAAAAAATTTACACTGTTTCGATTAATCTTATATTTCTTTTGTGTCAAATTTATTCGGCGGACTATAACCTCGGCTCCTTTTCCCTATTGCTAATCCTTTTGTGGCTATTTCCGCAATATTTATATCGCGGATGTAATATTTATTCTTATCCGTTCTTAACGGTCGAGACAACCCGTTTGATACAACACGTGGTTTGGTTTAACATATAACCGTTTGATTATATGTTATTGCGAATTAAGACCGGGTTGGTAATCAGTTTTTTTCAGGTTCGTCGATAAAAGGATCGAGGCGACTTCGAGCTTGAACTTACTTCCGGTACGACATTTATTCTTGCAGTAGAGGGAAGCTCTTATGGGGTCTCACACGTTGATTTATCGAAAATTGGTGGAAATATGGACCTTGAGCAAATCCTCATGTGTATAAGGACCACTCTTCTAGCGGGTGTTCCAAAAAGTTTGCCTCAAACAGTTAAGGACCGTTTTCTCGCGGAACGTCACACATATATTTTTTTTATTTGTACATGTTTATGATCTTCATTGCATATTTCATTCTCGATAAGAATTTCTTCCTCTACCCATTTCCCCGATTTTCAATTTATCTCGAAATTCGGTGTGTTACTATTATCAATCATTGTAGAATCCAACCAACTAAACATATGTTGTGTTTTGATACCGTAGTTCTTTATAAAGTACCTTAAATTCAATTTTATTAATATTAGTACCGCCTAGATGAAGTTTTGTTTTCATGGAAAATTCTTTTTAAGTTTTTATATAACGCAGCCGTGTTTTCCTCGCTTTTTGGGGGGTGTTCTCGGGAGCTAAGGTAGGCGTTTGCGTGACCATCGACTGTCGGTATCGTAAACAGTACAAAAAAGTCCCCTTTTTAGTACTAGTACTGCAAAATCCATGACTCATCGCTGTTGAGCGGACAGCAAGATATTTTTCGACACTTTTATGTCACGAATAGACCCGCAAACACGAGACCGAACGCGAACGGACCGGCAGCGCCACCGGCAGCGCCACCGGCAGCTGGCATGTGCGACGCCGCAGCCAAAAACATAAGCTTCCGTTCCTGTCATCGCCACGTGGTACCATGACCTTTTTATCATTGAACATCGAACAACCGACTCGACAGTGCGTGTATTTATTTCATTGAAATTCGTTTTTTCTTCAGTGGGGAGGCTTCGCCCCCCCAACCCCCCACCGGGGCTTCGCCCCTGGACCCCTCTGGGGCTTCGCCCCTCGACCCCACCCGGACTGCGCCCCTTCACCCCGGCAGTATATACATTACGTTGCATGCGGCTCGGAAAACACGGCTTTGTTATATAAAGTAACGTGTGCAACGTGGAGGGAGACCGTTTTAAGCTTCGCGCGCTTTTCGGAACTCGTCTTCGCCTCGCGCGCTGCGCGCGCTCGGCTAAAAACGGCCACTTTCCCTCCGAGTTACACAATGTACTAGTAATGTCATTGTGCTTGAAATGTACTCAAACGGCTGCGGGTATTGTAAGTTTTTAATCGAACGATGAAAATCACATCCGAGCCTAATCCTAAGTTGTTCTCTTATCAAACACAAATTTGAACACGGAAGAAAACCAGGGCCGGAGATGTCGGTCTGGTATTCATTTGAAATAATAATTTTTATAACGTTGATTAATTTTTACAAAACCGATATTACTCAATCAATGATAATTGAATTAATTTTTTTCCAATTAGAGTAGATCTAATGAAGCAAATCGTGATTATCATATTATTTTAGCAACTTTTTACTTGAATTTATATTTTTCTTTTGCTAAATCATGGCTACGATTTAAAAAAAAAAACTAATTTTTTCCACTTCTTTTTTTACTCAGCACCGAACTTCAGACTGTAATGGAGAACACGGAAAAATTTCGCAATAACAAAGGTAAATCTAACGCGGTGAAGATCAATATAAGTATAGGTGTTTTCTGTGATGCCACGACTTCAGAAATTTTGTCAGAGGCGAAGCCACGTATTGATTTTCCTTCGAAAAACCTACCATGAAGTCGTCTTAAGCTCGTTTTAAAAGAACTGCATTCGCGCTGCTTGATAATCTTTCCTAACGTTGAATTCTCGATCCATCGAACGTAGAACACACGAGCACAGGCGCGCTATATATGTGGTAGTCCATCCCGATTCGACAAGGTTTTTCCCTGACCCCTTTCGATTCCGCAAATTATTTTATTTGTTTTTGTACTGTAACGCGAATTTTGCCACGTCACAAGCTAAAGCTCGTGGGACCTTCCCCTTACTTTTTTTTAGAATGGGCGCCAGGCGTTTGCACGCCGGGAAAGGTCCCACCCCTGAGCCAAGCTGCGGTGCACCGGCCAGCCGCAGCCCTATCACGATGGCAGAGTGGCGGTATTCTTAAAATCCGTACCGCACAGGTTTTCGACAGAACAGGGAGGGAAGAAATTTAAAAAAAACCCAGACACAACGAAATAAATGAAAGCAAAAAAAAAATGATTTAATCCGGAAACGAATACAAAAAAAAACCCGGAAAAACAATAAAGAAAATATAAGCCGACGCACACGCACTCTCACACCCACACACACACCCTCGCGACCCGCTCGCCCACCCACGGTTCGAACCGACGATCCACACCCCTCACTCTCACTCCCACACACGAAACGGGTTAAATAATACAAAAAAAAACGTCACGACATTCACTCCCGATTGCGGCTACTCAGTCCACCGCGGTAACCAAAAAAAACATTCAACAAAATAATAAAAGAAAAATAATTTTACCCGCGATCACACGCACCCCGGTTCCACACACACTCTCGGATCGTCAGGTCTCCCCGCCACACCCCGCTAACGGCCGGTACCCCGAAGACGGTTGGATCCGCGCACGCTAACGAACGATCCGCGTCGATCGAACAATTCCACAATCACCCCGAAATTAGCGGGGGAAAAAAACCCAATTATGCCCCGGAACGGGACCGGAAAATATCCGATACCCGCCTTCTCCGGGAGGGGAAAAAAACACTCGAAACGGAACTCGATATAACACTGGTACGGTGCCAGAAAATGTCTGTTATCGGCAAAAAAACCCACAATTTACGCCTCCGGTACGACGACTCGCGTCCCCAACGGCCTATCCGATTCGAAAACCCATCGGTCAAATTCGAAAACGGACGCCACAACCGACACCGCGGATCCAGCCGTCCTCGGCGAAATAACCCCGCACGTTAATCACGGTTTCATAAACAGAATACAAAAAAAAGATAGTACCGGAAATATTAATGACTATTCTGCGGAACTCGCGACCGACGCAGCCCAACCCGGTACAAAAGAAAATAAGAATAACGGACACGGCGTCCGACCCTGTAGCCGAACCGCTACCGCAGCGGCAGGGAAAAAACCCACAATTTCCACGATGATACCCTATCCTCGTCCCGTATCGTACAACTAAATGAAGTATTCATGATTTTTTTCAATTTTTTTTATCGAATGGTTCAAAAGTTGTTTTTTTTTTCGAAATCCTACCTTTTTTTTCAAACGCTCATAACTTAGGTAATAATGGCTCAAATAAATTTTTTTTCTTCAAATGTTAGGTTTTTTCCCAAAATTAAAAAAAAAAATACTAGAAAATGTTGAGAACTTTTTTTGACCTCTTTTTTTGCATTTTTGACCTTCACAAGTTTTTTTCGAAATATATGTCATAATTGATTTTCTCGAAAAATTTATATGTTAAAGTACACATAATTTAAGTATTGTCTGAAATTTTCAAGATGATGTTCGGCCGCGTTTTTAAAAAATTGAATTATGAATGTTTCAAAACGGAATTTTATTGGCTTATAAGCCTATGCCATTTGGTAGCTTTTGAAAATTTTGGAAATATTTTTATATAATTTCTAATTTTGAAGTATGGTTCATTTGAAAATACCGAAAATTGGTCGAGTTGTTGCATTTTAAAAGTTTTTTTGTTTTCAAATTTAGAAAAAGGTTTCTAGAAAAATGGGTTTTTTTTCAAATCTGATCGTCATAGGATTTAAAGCACGGAATAATAATTGTTTGACAGATGTGGGAGAAGAAACTCAATAAAATATTAAGATTATTTCATAAGTTGTTAGTTTATGAAATGCATACATTGCATCAAATTTAACAATTGTAGACACTAAACTTAAAAACGTTTTAGTTGCCACCAAAACTTGTTTAACTATGGTTTAAAAATGTTTCACCATCCAAAATTTTTACAAATTTCACAAGTTTGTACAACCATGAGCATGATTTTGGAATATCGGCAGAATGGCATTTTTTGTCACTGCTCATGGTCAAGGAGCTTGCGATGGTGTCGGTGGTACGTTTAAGCGAATGGCAGCAAGAGCCGGTTTACACTTACGAGCAAATAACGACTGCTCGAGAGTTGTTTGAGTGGGCTAATAAACCCCACAACTCACCTAACATTACGGTAAAATGTTCATCGTTGGAAAACTATGAAAGTGCTGGAACAAAATTAGTTGATCGATTTTAAAAAGTAAAACCAATTAGTTGCACACAGAAATTACATTCCGTAATTCCGGATACAAAAACTTTTGGTTTATGGATAAGAGATTATTCCGCATCAAGTGAAACTCGTCTATTTAAGATTTTTAAGCGCCAACGAAAATAAAAATTTTACTTTTTTCTTCTCAATACAGCATTCGTTTAATTCATTCCCCGAATTCATACGGATGATTATTATTCGCTATTCTTAATTTGCATAAACGATTCAAATAAAATAACTTTAATCAAAATCATACTTCTAAATACTCGTCAAGAGTTATAGCTGCAAATAAAATTATAAAAAAATGTTTTCGAAATTCCGTTTTGAAACATTCAAAATTCAAATTTAAAAAAATAGGGCCGAACATCATCATGAAAATTTTAGACAATATGTTAAATTATGTGTACTTTAACATATAAATTTTTCAAGAAAATCAATTATTACATACATTTCGAAAAAAATTTGTTAAGGTCAAAAATGCAAAAATAGAGGTCAAAAAAAGTTCTCAACATTTTCTAGTATTTTTTTTTTTAATTTTGGAAAAAAACCCAACATTGGAAAAAAAAAATTTTATTTGAGCCATTATTACCTAAGTTATGAGCGGTTGAAAAAAAAAGGTAGGATTTCGGAAAAAAATCATAACTTTTGAACCGTTCGATAAAAAAAATTGAAAAAAATCATGAATACTCCATTTAGTTGGTACAAAAACATATAAAATAATTAGCAGAATCACTACCACATGTACTTTCAAATAAAACCAACTTGAATTCAATCGGTCGAATAGTTTTTGAGTTAATAATTCCCAAAATTCACCTACTTTTCCGGCAATCTACACAGATGTGCCCCCTTAATACGAAAGCACGCGTACGAGCACGAGATCGATTGACGCGGTCGAGACCGAGGTCGACTTCGAAACCATTAATCGAAACCGTAACACCGCAACAAATTCTCAGCCGATAACTACGCGAGATCGGTCAGGGCCGTATCACCTGGTGCGTTACGATAACAGCGCTCTCGCGAAACCTACCACGGCTGATAATCGTCTCGAATGTTAACTTATCAGAGAAAGATATATCTTCACGATTAAAGTCGCTTACGACATTTATACAATTATTAAAAATAACCAATCAATACTAAATAAATAAATGATTAAATAAATAAAGATCGGTTGCGTTTTTGTTATTTTTTCAACTTTTCGAATATGTTTTGATTGATGTAAAGGTACGTCGTCCATAGCAAATTAAAACACCTAAACTGTAACTGGCCAATTTAGTGGTTTGAAAATTACCTCGAAATTTTGAATTTTTTTGTGTCCTTTAAAATTAAAGTCTAGTCAATATGTGCAAATACAAAAAATCTTCATGATTGCTTTGTTGCAATTTTGAAAGAAAAATTTCTAAAAGTTAAAAAATGTATCCAATCATTATCCCAATCTTTATTTTCGAATAGTTTTCATCCTTCATTATTTGCAATACACTTTAAAAGCTTTGAAAACTTACCTAATCTCGCGACGTGCGTTGGACGGGATTTTTTTCACTCTGACAAGAATACTCGTGTCGACGTTACCATCGGAATTGACGAAACCGCCAAATTGCTTTGTATTTATACTCAGAAGACGTGTCGATAACCAACGCATGCCCCACTACTTACAGATCCAAAAATTCGTCAACTTCATGAATTCTTGCACGCCACGCCCATGGAAGAATCCCATACGCTTTTTAAAAATTGAACCAGCCGTGCGAAGCCAATAGCATCACTATGATATTACACGCCCTGCCCGTCTAGCGATTATAAAACGCAATAAAACATACCAGGGCACCAGGGGGTACCGGGGGGGGGGGGGGGGGGTATTGCTTGACGTAAGCAATTCTTGATGATCTCGATTATTCGGAATAGCATTTTTCACTTTTCTAATAAGTTTTATCGTCGAGATACAACCATTCTTGTTCAAAACATTTTCTTCCATTATTTCGGGAAATGATGAGACACGCATTTCTTTATTTTTACAGGAGAATTTCATACACAGTAGTCGTCTATGACATTTCCGGTTTTCGAGATATAGCGGTTCTCATTAAAAAATCGTAGAAGTTTCATATCATCTTGAAAAAAATTGGTGGAAATATGGATCTTGTGTGACTTTTTATGTAAATTCGACCGCCCTTCTATCGGTCGGCCTCAAACGCGTAAGAACGCTTTTCTCGCGGCACGTAACACATACATTTTCGTACATGTATATTTTTTCGGTGTTCATAGAAAATTTCGTTCTCTATAATAATTTTTTCCTATATAATAGGATATAGTGCTCAAAATGAACCAAAACGGGTGCGGTTATGCCAATTTTTTTTATCGAACGATAAAAAATCATAACTGACTCAATCTGACCTTCAATTATAGTTGGGAGGGCAAAAAGAAAAACGTTCTCGGATTAAACATAAATGAAAACTAAAAAACAAGGGTGCAAAGTCGAACCTTGCACATTGCTTCCTCATCATTTTTCACATTTGCCAAAGCTTCCTCTATGAGGAACTGTGTCGATCAATTTTGGCTTCCTCATAGAGGAAGCTTTGCCAAATGTGAAAAATTATGAGGAAGCAATGTGCAAGGTTCGACTTTGCACCCTTGTTCTTATATAAAATCGGTTCGTAATTCGATTCAGTTTATAATAAATATATGGTCAATTCGATGTCAAGTCAAAAAAATTAAAAGTCTCATCAAATTAAAACGCCTAGATGGATTTCGCCCAAATTCAATACGAAACATCTTTCGATGATACTGCGACTTTGTACTAAATTTTGATCCAATATCTCGAAAATTGTAGAAGTTGGAGCGCGCACGTCGATTTTTGAAAAATTTCAAAACGACATGAAATATGAATGACTTGATGGATTTTGCCCAAATTCGATACCAAACGTCTTTCAATAGTAGTGCAAGTTTGAACCAAATTTTAGCAAAATATCTCGAAAATTGTGGAAGCTAGAGCACTTACGTTGATTTTTAAAAAATTTAAAACGACATAAAATATGAATGGCTTGATGGATTTTGCCGAAATTTAATCCGAAACGTCTCTTGATAATAGTGCAGCTTCGCACCTAATTTTAGTCCGATATCTAGAAAATTGTGCCAGCTAGAGTACGCACACCATTTTTTACACCTTTTAAAATTTCTTAAAACAAAAGCACTGCATGGATTTTTTTCCAATTCAGTAATGAGCATCAACCTGTAGTCGTTCAACAATATACCGAATTTGAGCTCAATATCTCTGCAATTGTGAAAGCTATAGACCAAAAATGAATTTTTGAATTTTTTTTAAATCGCGTAAAAACGAAAAAACTGCATGGATTTTTCTAAAAATTGAATCATGCTATGCGCCGTGAACCCTCTACATGTGTGACAAATTTCAGCTTGATATCTCGAGCCGTTCTCAAGTTATGAACGCTCAATCAATGTCACACACACACACACACACACACACACACACACACACACACACACACACACACACACACACACACACACACACACACACACACACACACACACACACACACACACACACACACACACACACACACACACACACACACACACACACACACACACACAC
>OZ020164.1:9678751-9848083 GCA_963971145.1 Sussaba pulchella
TCGCGATTTCTTGTTCCTTCGATTGTTTGGTTGAGTGTAATTGCATGAATTTACTTGAGAATTATAGCGGTCACGTTATCGAGAAAAATAAAATAGAGGTTGTCGTGCGGCACGTGCAAGTTGATAGCAGCACTGAAGCACGAGAAAACAATAAAAAATAAGCGAACGATTTGCCGTAAAATTCTTCTGCGCAGCATATTTTAGCACGATCGGTAATATTCCTGATAAGGTGGTTGGCTCCTGCAACAGAGAGACGCAACGGTGAGGAAATCTCAAAAAATATCCAGCCACGAACAATAAACTCTTCATCTCGTAATTTAGAGTTTTCGGAGGCAAACGTCTTATTTCGGCGCAAATCTTTTTTGAGAATTTACTTTGGGAAATACTCGAATCGCTAATTGGAGGAAGCTTTTGAAGGCAATCTTGATCGATGCAGCCCTTTCCTGACGAAACGGATATTGGCCAAGCATGTATTACCAAAAGAACATAGCCAGCGTTCGGATTAGATGAAACGAGCTTGTAGAGAATCGAAAGGCTGGGGTTATTTCGATTTCAATGACTTTACTTGAGAGATATAGCGGTCACATTATGCAGAAAAATAAAATAGAGGTTGTCGTGCGGCACGTGCAAGTTGATAGCAGCACTGAAGCACGAGAAAATAATAAAAAATAAGCGTACGATTTGTCGTAAAATTCTTCTGCGCAGCCAATTTTAGCACGATCGGTATTATTCCTGATAAGATGGTTGGCTCCTGCAACAGAGAGACAAACGTCTTATTTCGGCGCAAATCTTTTTTGAGGATTTACTTTGGGAAATACTCGAATCGCTAATTGGAGGAAGCTTTTGAAGGCAATCTTGATCGATGCAGCCCTTTCCGGACACAACGGATATTGGCCAAGCATGTATTACTAAAAGAACATAGCCAGCGTTCGGATTAGATGAAACGAGCTTGTAGAGAATCGAAAGGCTGGGGTTATTTCGATTTCAATGAATTTACTTGAGAATTATAGCGGTGACATCGTGCAGAAAAATAAAATAGAGGTTGTCGTGCGGCACGTGCAAGTTGATAGCAGCACTGAAGCACGAGAAGATAATAAAAAATAAGCGTACGATTTGCCGTAAAATTCTTCTGCGCAGGCAATTTTAGCACGATCGGTATTATTCCTGATAAGGTGGTTGGCTCCTGCAACAGAGAGACGTCTTATTACGGCACAAATCTTTTTTTAGGATTTACTTTGGGAAATACTCGAATCGCTAATTGGAGGAAGCTTTTGAAGGCAATCTTGATCGATGCAGCCCTTTCCGGACACAACGGATATTGGCCAAGCATGTATTACTAAAAGAACATAGTCAGCGTTCGGATTAGATGAAACGTGCTTGTAGAGAATCGAGAGGCTGGGGTTATTTCGATCTCAATGAATTTACTTGAGAATTATAGCGGTGACATCATGCAGAAAAATAAAATAGAGGTTGTCGTGCGGCACGTGCAAGTTGATAGCAGCACTGAAGCACGAGAAAACAATAAAAAATAAGCTAACGATTTGCCGTAAAATTCTTCTGCGCAGCCAATTTTAGCACGATCGGTATTATTTCTGATGAGGTGGTTGGCTCTTACAACAAAGAGACGTCTCATTACGGCGTAAATCTTTTTTTAGGATTTACTTTGGGAAATACTCGAATCGCTAATTGGAGGAAGCTTTTGAAGGCAATCTTGATCGATGCAGCCCTTTTCTGACACAACGGATATTGGCCAAGCATGTATTACTAGAAGAACATAGGCAGCGTTCGGATTAGATGAAACGTGCTTGTAGAGAATCGAGAGGCTGGGGTTATTTCGATTTCAATGAATTTACTTGAGAATTATAGCGGTGACATTATGCAGAAAAGTAAAATCGAGGTTGTCGTGCGGCACGTGCAAGTTGATAGGAGCACTGAAGCACGAGAAAACAATAAAAAATAAGCGAACGATTTGCCGTAAAATTCTTCTGCGCAGCCAATTTTAGCACGATCGGTATTATTCCTGATAAGGTGGTTGGCTCCTGCAACAGAGAGACAAACGTCTTATTTCGGCGCAAATCTTTTTTGAGGATTTACTTTGGGAAATACTCGAATCGCTAATTGGAGGAAGCTTTTGAAGGCAATCTTGATCGATGCAGCCCTTTCCGGACACAACGGATATTGGCCAAGCATGTATTACTAAAAGAACATAGCCAGCGTTCGGATTAGATGAAACGAGCTTGTAGAGAATCGAAAGGCTGGGGTTATTTCGATTTCAATGAATTTACTTGAGAATTATAGCGGTGACATCGTGCAGAAAAATAAAATAGAGGTTGTCGTGCGGCACGTGCAAGTTGATAGGAGCACTGAAGCACGAGAAAACAATAAAAAATAAGCGAACGATTTGCCGTAAAATTCTTCTGCGCAGCCAATTTTAGCACGATCGGTATTATTCCTGATAAGGTGGTTGGCTCCTGCAACAGAGAGACAAACGTCTTATTTCGGCGCAAATCTTTTTTGAGGATTTACTTTGGGAAATACTCGAATCGCTAATTGGAGGAAGCTTTTGAAGGCAATCTTGATCGATGCAGCCCTTTTCTGACACAACGGATATTGGCCAAGCATGTATTACTAAAAGAACATAGCCAGCGTTCGGATTAGATGAAACGAGCTTGTAGAGAATCGAAAGGCTGGGGTTATTTCGATCTCAATGAATTTACTTGAGAATTATAGCGGTGACATCATGCAGAAAAATAAAATAGAGGTTGTCGTGCGGCACGTGCAAGTTGATAGCAGCACTGAAGCACGAGAAAACAATAAAAAATAAGCTAACGATTTGCCGTAAAATTCTTCTGCGCAGCCAATTTTAGCACGATCGGTATTATTTCTGATGAGGTGGTTGGCTCTTACAACAAAGAGACGTCTCATTACGGCGTAAATCTTTTTTTAGGATTTACTTTGGGAATCTTGATCGATGCAGCCCTTTCCGGACACAACGGATATTGGCCAAGCATGTATTACTAAAAGAACATAGCCAGCGTTCGGATTAGATGAAACGAGCTTGTAGAGAATCGAAAGGCTGGGGTTATTTCGATTTCAATGAATTTACTTGAGAATTATAGCGGTGACATCGTGCAGAAAAATAAAATAGAGGTTGTCGTGCGGCACGTGCAAGTTGATAGCAGCACTGAAGCACGAGAAGATAATAAAAAATAAGCGTACGATTTGCCGTAAAATTCTTCTGCGCAGGCAATTTTAGCACGATCGGTATTATTCCTGATAAGGTGGTTGGCTCCTGCAACAGAGAGACGTCTTATTACGGCACAAATCTTTTTTTAGGATTTACTTTGGGAAATACTCGAATCGCTAATTGGAGGAAGCTTTTGAAGGCAATCTTGATCGATGCAGCCCTTTCCGGACACAACGGATATTGGCCAAGCATGTATTACTAAAAGAACATAGTCAGCGTTCGGATTAGATGAAACGTGCTTGTAGAGAATCGAGAGGCTGGGGTTATTTCGATCTCAATGAATTTACTTGAGAATTATAGCGGTGACATCATGCAGAAAAATAAAATAGAGGTTGTCGTGCGGCACGTGCAAGTTGATAGCAGCACTGAAGCACGAGAAAACAATAAAAAATAAGCTAACGATTTGCCGTAAAATTCTTCTGCGCAGCCAATTTTAGCACGATCGGTATTATTTCTGATGAGGTGGTTGGCTCTTACAACAAAGAGACGTCTCATTACGGCGTAAATCTTTTTTTAGGATTTACTTTGGGAAATACTCGAATCGCTAATTGGAGGAAGCTTTTGAAGGCAATCTTGATCGATGCAGCCCTTTTCTGACACAACGGATATTGGCCAAGCATGTATTACTAGAAGAACATAGGCAGCGTTCGGATTAGATGAAACGTGCTTGTAGAGAATCGAGAGGCTGGGGTTATTTCGATTTCAATGAATTTACTTGAGAATTATAGCGGTGACATTATGCAGAAAAGTAAAATCGAGGTTGTCGTGCGGCACGTGCAAGTTGATAGGAGCACTGAAGCACGAGAAAACAATAAAAAATAAGCGAACGATTTGCCGTAAAATTCTTCTGCGCAGCCAATTTTAGCACGATCGGTATTATTCCTGATAAGGTGGTTGGCTCCTGCAACAGAGAGACAAACGTCTTATTTCGGCGCAAATCTTTTTTGAGGATTTACTTTGGGAAATACTCGAATCGCTAATTGGAGGAAGCTTTTGAAGGCAATCTTGATCGATGCAGCCCTTTCCGGACACAACGGATATTGGCCAAGCATGTATTACTAAAAGAACATAGCCAGCGTTCGGATTAGATGAAACGAGCTTGTAGAGAATCGAAAGGCTGGGGTTATTTCGATTTCAATGAATTTACTTGAGAATTATAGCGGTGACATCGTGCAGAAAAATAAAATAGAGGTTGTCGTGCGGCACGTGCAAGTTGATAGGAGCACTGAAGCACGAGAAAACAATAAAAAATAAGCGAACGATTTGCCGTAAAATTCTTCTGCGCAGCCAATTTTAGCACGATCGGTATTATTCCTGATAAGGTGGTTGGCTCCTGCAACAGAGAGACAAACGTCTTATTTCGGCGCAAATCTTTTTTGAGGATTTACTTTGGGAAATACTCGAATCGCTAATTGGAGGAAGCTTTTGAAGGCAATCTTGATCGATGCAGCCCTTTTCTGACACAACGGATATTGGCCAAGCATGTATTACTAGAAGAACATAGGCAGCGTTCGGATTAGATGAAACGTGCTTGTAGAGAATCGAGAGGCTGGGGTTATTTCGATTTCAATGAATTTACTTGAGAATTATAGCGGTGACATCATGCAGAAAAATAAAATAGAGGTTGTCGTGCGGCACGTGCAAGTTGATAGCAGCACTGAAGCACGAGAAGATAATAAAAAATAAGCGTACGATTTGCCGTAAAATTCTTCTGCGCAGCCAATTTTAGCACGATCGGTATCATTCCTGATAAGATGGTTGGCTCCTGCAACAGAGAGACAAACGTCTTATTTCGGCGCAAATCTTTTTTGAGGATTTACTTTGGGAAATACTCGAATCGCTAATTGGAGGAAGCTTTTGAAGGCAATCTTGATCGATGCAGCCCTTTTCTGACACAACGGATATTGGCCAAGCATGTATTACTAGAAGAACATAGGCAGCGTTCGGATTAGATGAAACGTGCTTGTAGAGAATCGAGAGGCTGGGGTTATTTCGATTTCAATGAATTTACTTGAGAATTATAGCGGTCACATTACGCAAAAAAATAAAATCGAGGTTGTCGTGCGGCACGTGCAAGTTGATAGCAGCACTGAAGCACGAGAAAATAATAAAAAATAAGCGTACGATTTGCCGTAAAATTCTTCTGCGCAGCCAATTTTAGCACGATCGGTATTATTTCTGATGAGGTGGTTGGCTCTTACAACAAAGAGACGTCTTATTACGGCGTAAATCTTTTTTTAGGATTTACTTTGGGAAATACTCGAATCGCTAATTGGAGGAAGCTTTTGAAGGCAATCTTGATCGATGCAGCCCTTTCCTGACGAAACGGATATTGGCCAAGCATGTATTACCAAAAGAACATAGCCAGCGTTCGGATTAGATGAAACGAGCTTGTAGAGAATCGAAAGGCTGGGGTTATTTCGATTTCAATGACTTTACTTGAGAGATATAGCGGTCACATTATGCAGAAAAATAAAATAGAGGTTGTCGTGCGGCACGTGCAAGTTGATAGCAGCACTGAAGCACGAGAAAATAATAAAAAATAAGCGTACGATTTGTCGTAAAATTCTTCTGCGCAGCCAATTTTAGCACGATCGGTATTATTCCTGATAAGATGGTTGGCTCCTGCAACAGAGAGACAAACGTCTTATTTCGGCGCAAATCTTTTTTTAGGATTTACTTTGGGAAATACTCGAATCGCTAATTGGAGGAAGCTTTTGAAGGCAATCTTGATCGATGCAGCCCTTTCCGGACACAACGGATATTGGCCAAGCATGTATTACTAAAAGAACATAGTCAGCGTTCGGATTAGATGAAACGTGCTTGTAGAGAATCGAGAGGCTGGGGTTATTTCGATTTCAATGAATTTACTTGAGAATTATAGCGGTGACATTATGCAGAAAAGTAAAATCGAGGTTGTCGTGCGGCACGTGCAAGTTGATAGGAGCACTGAAGCACGAGAAAACAATAAAAAATAAGCGAACGATTTGCCGTAAAATTCTTCTGCGCAGCCAATTTTAGCACGATCGGTATTATTCCTGATAAGGTGGTTGGCTCCTGCAACAGAGAGACAAACGTCTTATTTCGGCGCAAATCTTTTTTGAGGATTTACTTTGGGAAATACTCGAATCGCTAATTGGAGGAAGCTTTTGAAGGCAATCTTGATCGATGCAGCCCTTTTCTGACACAACGGATATTGGCCAAGCATGTATTACTAGAAGAACATAGGCAGCGTTCGGATTAGATGAAACGTGCTTGTAGAGAATCGAGAGGCTGGGGTTATTTCGATTTCAATGAATTTACTTGAGAATTATAGCGGTGACATCATGCAGAAAAATAAAATAGAGGTTGTCGTGCGGCACGTGCAAGTTGATAGCAGCACTGAAGCACGAGAAGATAATAAAAAATAAGCGTACGATTTGCCGTAAAATTCTTCTGCGCAGGCAATTTTAGCACGATCGGTATTATTCCTGATAAGGTGGTTGGCTCCTGCAACAGAGAGACAAACGTCTTATTTCGGCGCAAATCTTTTTTGAGGATTTACTTTGGGAAATACTCGAATCGCTAATTGGAGGAAGCTTTTGAAGGCAATCTTGATCGATGCAGCCCTTTCCGGACACAACGGATATTGGCCAAGCATGTATTACTAAAAGAACATAGCCAGCGTTCGGATTAGATGAAACGAGCTTGTAGAGAATCGAAAGGCTGGGGTTATTTCGATTTCAATGAATTTACTTGAGAATTATAGCGGTGACATCGTGCAGAAAAATAAAATAGAGGTTGTCGTGCGGCACGTGCAAGTTGATAGCAGCACTGAAGCACGAGAAGATAATAAAAAATAAGCGTACGATTTGCCGTAAAATTCTTCTGCGCAGGCAATTTTAGCACGATCGGTATTATTCCTGATAAGGTGGTTGGCTCCTGCAACAGAGAGACGTCTTATTACGGCACAAATCTTTTTTTAGGATTTACTTTGGGAAATACTCGAATCGCTAATTGGAGGAAGCTTTTGAAGGCAATCTTGATCGATGCAGCCCTTTCCGGACACAACGGATATTGGCCAAGCATGTATTACTAAAAGAACATAGTCAGCGTTCGGATTAGATGAAACGTGCTTGTAGAGAATCGAGAGGCTGGGGTTATTTCGATTTCAATGAATTTACTTGAGAATTATAGCGGTGACATTATGCAGAAAAGTAAAATCGAGGTTGTCGTGCGGCACGTGCAAGTTGATAGGAGCACTGAAGCACGAGAAAACAATAAAAAATAAGCGAACGATTTGCCGTAAAATTCTTCTGCGCAGCCAATTTTAGCACGATCGGTATTATTCCTGATAAGGTGGTTGGCTCCTGCAACAGAGAGACAAACGTCTTATTTCGGCGCAAATCTTTTTTGAGGATTTACTTTGGGAAATACTCGAATCGCTAATTGGAGGAAGCTTTTGAAGGCAATCTTGATCGATGCAGCCCTTTTCTGACACAACGGATATTGGCCAAGCATGTATTACTAGAAGAACATAGGCAGCGTTCGGATTAGATGAAACGTGCTTGTAGAGAATCGAGAGGCTGGGGTTATTTCGATTTCAATGAATTTACTTGAGAATTATAGCGGTGACATCATGCAGAAAAATAAAATAGAGGTTGTCGTGCGGCACGTGCAAGTTGATAGCAGCACTGAAGCACGAGAAAACAATAAAAAATAAGCTAACGATTTGCCGTAAAATTCTTCTGCGCAGCCAATTTTAGCACGATCGGTATTATTTCTGATGAGGTGGTTGGCTCTTACAACAAAGAGACGTCTCATTACGGCGTAAATCTTTTTTTAGGATTTACTTTGGGAAATACTCGAATCGCTAATTGGAGGAAGCTTTTGAAGGCAATCTTGATCGATGCAGCCCTTTTCTGACACAACGGATATTGGCCAAGCATGTATTACTAGAAGAACATAGGCAGCGTTCGGATTAGATGAAACGTGCTTGTAGAGAATCGAGAGGCTGGGGTTATTTCGATTTCAATGAATTTACTTGAGAATTATAGCGGTGACATTATGCAGAAAAGTAAAATCGAGGTTGTCGTGCGGCACGTGCAAGTTGATAGGAGCACTGAAGCACGAGAAAACAATAAAAAATAAGCGAACGATTTGCCGTAAAATTCTTCTGCGCAGCCAATTTTAGCACGATCGGTATTATTCCTGATAAGGTGGTTGGCTCCTGCAACAGAGAGACAAACGTCTTATTTCGGCGCAAATCTTTTTTGAGGATTTACTTTGGGAAATACTCGAATCGCTAATTGGAGGAAGCTTTTGAAGGCAATCTTGATCGATGCAGCCCTTTTCTGACACAACGGATATTGGCCAAGCATGTATTACTAGAAGAACATAGGCAGCGTTCGGATTAGATGAAACGTGCTTGTAGAGAATCGAGAGGCTGGGGTTATTTCGATTTCAATGAATTTACTTGAGAATTATAGCGGTGACATCATGCAGAAAAATAAAATAGAGGTTGTCGTGCGGCACGTGCAAGTTGATAGCAGCACTGAAGCACGAGAAGATAATAAAAAATAAGCGTACGATTTGCCGTAAAATTCTTCTGCGCAGGCAATTTTAGCACGATCGGTATTATTCCTGATAAGGTGGTTGGCTCCTGCAACAGAGAGACGTCTTATTACGGCACAAATCTTTTTTTAGGATTTACTTTGGGAAATACTCGAATCGCTAATTGGAGGAAGCTTTTGAAGGCAATCTTGATCGATGCAGCCCTTTCCGGACACAACGGATATTGGCCAAGCATGTATTACTAAAAGAACATAGTCAGCGTTCGGATTAGATGAAACGTGCTTGTAGAGAATCGAGAGGCTGGGGTTATTTCGATCTCAATGAATTTACTTGGGAATTATAGCGGTGACATCATGCAGAAAAATAAAATAGAGGTTGTCGTGCGGCACGTGCAAGTTGATAGCAGCACTGAAGCACGAGAAAACAATAAAAAATAAGCTAACGATTTGCCGTAAAATTCTTCTGCGCAGCCAATTTTAGCACGATCGGTATTATTTCTGATGAGGTGGTTGGCTCTTACAACAAAGAGACGTCTCATTACGGCGTAAATCTTTTTTTAGGATTTACTTTGGGAAATACTCGAATCGCTAATTGGAGGAAGCTTTTGAAGGCAATCTTGATCGATGCAGCCCTTTTCTGACACAACGGATATTGGCCAAGCATGTATTACTAGAAGAACATAGGCAGCGTTCGGATTAGATGAAACGTGCTTGTAGAGAATCGAGAGGCTGGGGTTATTTCGATTTCAATGAATTTACTTGAGAATTATAGCGGTGACATTATGCAGAAAAGTAAAATCGAGGTTGTCGTGCGGCACGTGCAAGTTGATACCCATGTAGGGTTCGAAACTCGGGCGAGTGCTGGGCCTTTGATGGCAACGCACACTCCAATGCTGGCGCAATACTGACAGCCTTCGTTGGTCCAGCATTGGAGAACTGCTGGGATGATGACTTGGGACCGACACTGGCGGTCGGTCTTGCCCCAGCGATGGCGGTCGGTCTTGGCCCATTGCTATAGCCGCTACTACGCGTCTACCGAAAAATAATTAATATAAAAATTAATTATTTTTATCAGGGTAAATATTTTTGCCTCAAGACTTTATACGGTGATATTTAATAAATTATTCGACAAATATAAAAAAAAAAAAATCGTTCAGAAATTTCCTTTTTTTTTCGCGAAGTGGCAGTAACGGGATTCGAACCTGCGACCGACGGGACTACCTACCTACCTAAGCTACGCAACTACCTAACTACCTAACGCTTTAACCACTAGACCAATCTGACTATATGAAATAGCTTTACTTTTCTTTCCTATTAGGTACATCTGAGATAGCAGTTACGAGAATTATCAACCCATCAGAGGTATCATGGAATGGGTGTGGGTCCGTGCGTGCCTCTGCCCCCCCCCCCCCCCCTCGCGCGGAGTGCGTCCGTGCGTGTGTGTGTGCATCCTTGCGTGTGTGTGTGTGTGTGTGGCTGGCTTCGTGGTTCGCGCTACGCACGGTCCGTGGGTAGAGTGGGTTCGAGCCGCCGCAATGAGCGCGAGTAAGAGAGAGACAGCGAGAGCACAACAGAGTCGAAAAAAGATAGGGCAAGCGGATAGACTGGAACGGAAGAATAAATTTGTAGGATTGATTTCTAGAAATCTATAACACCTTCGTTATAATGTTCCGGTGATCTTCGAGCAAGTCGTCAGGATGGACCAATTTGTTTTTTCTATTTTAGGCCCAGCAGTTGCGGAATTAAGAGGGGCGGTACTCTTTTTTCCGTATATTTTTCAAACGGTACCGTCCAAAAGCGTTAACAAAGAACGACTTTTTGTTTATTTACATGCTGGCTTCGCGAACGCCGAGGAAGTCTTTAAGGCAGGGGGGGGGGGGCGGTGGTCGTAGCTACGCCGAACATTGTAGCTGCAACGCGTTACCACGCGAGCCGCCATGAGTCCGTGAGAGAGAACGAATTGCTGAGAGAGAACGGGCGCTTACGCGTAGGGCGTTGTGCGATATGTTTTTCTCGTTCTTTTTCGCACCTTAGCGAGCGCCAATAGCGATGTTTTTCTTGGCGTTATGGCGGAGACCGAACAAGCGAAACGTCGTTTTTTTTTTTATTTTGATGCTCGATTTGAGTCCCAGATAGCCGATTAACGGGTTGCGTCCGCAATTTTCTATTGGCGTTGAATTACAATTTTTCACAAAAAACGGTGAGCCTTTAATTTTTTTAATTATTAGAACGATTTTTTTTAGTTCATTTTTTGAAAGTCATTTTTAAATAATTTTTTTAAATTACTTCTCAACACGTTTTTCCGATTATTATGTTCGAATTATTTTCGACACGGTTTACTATGATTTTCTAAAAATATCTTTTAACACGTTTTTCTATAAGTATTGTATTCTTTTTTGTAAACACTGTTTATTCTGTTATTTTTTTTTTATTACTGCTGAATATTTCGTTTTCCAAAAAATTTTCGAAAAATATTGTTCATTATTTAATATTAAAATTATTTTATTTTAATCAATTAAATGACAAATTAAGGGTAAATAGTTACGGGCTATACATACGCGGTGCATCATCGGTCGCTATACTTGCCACTTGCACGATCGAGAAAATTCTTAACGATATCGTCGCGTCGACATATATGTATTGGGTCAGTAACAGCAACCGTACATCCTTGAAGAGATACGGGTTTCAGGACTTACCCAGTATTGGCTCTGTACTGGTTACCTATACTTGACCGATTATCGGGAGCCAAGTACTGGCCAATTCTCGGCCATGTTGTAAGTCTCGGTACTGGCTACATGGAAATGGCCCAGTATTGCACCAGTATTGGCAACCGTAAGTCCTCGGGGAGGTACGGCTTTTGAGACTCAACCATTAACGGCCCAGCACTGATTACGTATAATCGGCCGAGTGTCGTGACCCAAGCACGGGCCAAGGCTCGGCCGGGTATTGAGTCTTGGCGTTTCCTACATGGGTAGCAGCACTGAAGCACGAGAAAACAATAAAAAATAAGCGAACGATTTGCCGTAAAATTCTTCTGCGCAGCCAATTTTAGCACGATCGGTATCATTCCTGATAAGATGGTTGGCTCCTGCAACAGAGAGACAAACGTCTTATTTCGGCGCAAATCTTTTTTGAGGATTTACTTTGGGAAATACTCGAATCGCTAATTGGAGGAAGCTTTTGAAGGCAATCTTGATCGATGCAGCCCTTTTCTGACACAACGGATATTGGCCAAGCATGTATTACTAGAAGAACATAGGCAGCGTTCGGATTAGATGAAACGTGCTTGTAGAGAATCGAGAGGCTGGGGTTATTTCGATTTCAATGAATTTACTTGAGAATTATAGCGGTCACATTACGCAAAAAAATAAAATCGAGGTTGTCGTGCGGCACGTGCAAGTTGATAGAAGTACTGAAGCACGAGAAAACAATAAAAAATAAGCGAACGATTTGCCGTAAAATTCTTCTGCGCAGCCAATTTTAGCACGATCGGTATCATTCCTGATAAGATGGTTGGCTCCTGCAACAGAGAGACAAACGTCTTATTTCGGCGCAAATCTTTTTTGAGGATTTACTTTGGGAAATACTCGAATCGCTAATTGGAGGAAGCTTTTGAAGGCAATCTTGATCGATGCAGCCCTTTTCTGACACAACGGATATTGGCCAAGCATGTATTACTAGAAGAACATAGGCAGCGTTCGGATTAGATGAAACGTGCTTGTAGAGAATCGAGAGGCTGGGGTTATTTCGATTTCAATGAATTTACTTGAGAATTATAGCGGTCACATTACGCAAAAAAATAAAATCGAGGTTGTCGTGCGGCACGTGCAAGTTGATAGCAGCACTGAAGCACGAGAAAATAATAAAAAATAAGCGTACGATTTGCCGTAAAATTCTTCTGCGCAGCCAATTTTAGCACGATCGGTATTATTTCTGATGAGGTGGTTGGCTCTTACAACAAAGAGACGTCTTATTACGGCGTAAATCTTTTTTTAGGATTTACTTTGGGAAATACTCGAATCGCTAATTGGAGGAAGCTTTTGAAGGCAATCTTGATCGATGCAGCCCTTTCCTGACGAAACGGATATTGGCCAAGCATGTATTACCAAAAGAACATAGCCAGCGTTCGGATTAGATGAAACGAGCTTGTAGAGAATCGAAAGGCTGGGGTTATTTCGATTTCAATGAATTTACTTGAGAATTATAGCGGTGACATCGTGCAGAAAAATAAAATAGAGGTTGTCGTGCGGCACGTGCAAGTTGATAGGAGCACTGAAGCACGAGAAAACAATAAAAAATAAGCGAACGATTTGCCGTAAAATTCTTCTGCGCAGCCAATTTTAGCACGATCGGTATTATTCCTGATAAGGTGGTTGGCTCCTGCAACAGAGAGACAAACGTCTTATTTCGGCGCAAATCTTTTTTGAGGATTTACTTTGGGAAATACTCGAATCGCTAATTGGAGGAAGCTTTTGAAGGCAATCTTGATCGATGCAGCCCTTTTCTGACACAACGGATATTGGCCAAGCATGTATTACTAGAAGAACATAGGCAGCGTTCGGATTAGATGAAACGTGCTTGTAGAGAATCGAGAGGCTGGGGTTATTTCGATTTCAATGAATTTACTTGAGAATTATAGCGGTGACATCATGCAGAAAAATAAAATAGAGGTTGTCGTGCGGCACGTGCAAGTTGATAGCAGCACTGAAGCACGAGAAGATAATAAAAAATAAGCGTACGATTTGCCGTAAAATTCTTCTGCGCAGGCAATTTTAGCACGATCGGTATTATTCCTGATAAGATGGTTGGCTCCTGCAACAGAGAGACAAACGTCTTATTTCGGCGCAAATCTTTTTTGAGGATTTACTTTGGGAAATACTCGAATCGCTAATTGGAGGAAGCTTTTGAAGGCAATCTTGATCGATGCAGCCCTTTTCTGACACAACGGATATTGGCCAAGCATGTATTACTAGAAGAACATAGGCAGCGTTCGGATTAGATGAAACGTGCTTGTAGAGAATCGAGAGGCTGGGGTTATTTCGATTTCAATGAATTTACTTGAGAATTATAGCGGTGACATCATGCAGAAAAATAAAATAGAGGTTGTCGTGCGGCACGTGCAAGTTGATAGCAGCACTGAAGCACGAGAAGATAATAAAAAAGAAGCGTACGATTTGCCGTAAAATTCTTCTGCGCAGGCAATTTTAGCACGATCGGTATTATTCCTGATAAGGTGGTTGGCTCCTGCAACAGAGAGACGTCTTATTACGGCACAAATCTTTTTTTAGGATTTACTTTGGGAAATACTCGAATCGCTAATTGGAGGAAGCTTTTGAAGGCAATCTTGATCGATGCAGCCCTTTCCGGACACAACGGATATTGGCCAAGCATGTATTACTAGAAGAACATAGGCAGCGTTCGGATTAGATGAAACGTGCTTGTAGAGAATCGAGAGGCTGGGGTTATTTCGATTTCAATGAATTTACTTGAGAATTATAGCGGTGACATTATGCAGAAAAGTAAAATCGAGGTTGTCGTGCGGCACGTGCAAGTTGATAGGAGCACTGAAGCACGAGAAAACAATAAAAAATAAGCGAACGATTTGCCGTAAAATTCTTCTGCGCAGCCAATTTTAGCACGATCGGTATCATTCCTGATAAGATGGTTGGCTCCTGCAACAGAGAGACAAACGTCTTATTTCGGCGCAAATCTTTTTTGAGGATTTACTTTGGGAAATACTCGAATCGCTAATTGGAGGAAGCTTTTGAAGGCAATCTTGATCGATGCAGCCCTTTTCTGACACAACGGATATTGGCCAAGCATGTATTACTAGAAGAACATAGGCAGCGTTCGGATTAGATGAAACGAGCTTGTAGAGAATCGAGAGGCTGGGGTTATTTCGATTTCAATGAATTTACTTGAGAATTATAGCGGTGACATCGTGCAGAAAAATAAAATAGAGGTTGTCGTGCGGCACGTGCAAGTTGATAGGAGCACTGAAGCACGAGAAAACAATAAAAAATAAGCGAACGATTTGCCGTAAAATTCTTCTGCGCAGCCAATTTTAGCACGATCGGTATTATTCCTGATAAGGTGGTTGGCTCCTGCAACAGAGAGACAAACGTCTTATTTCGGCGCAAATCTTTTTTGAGGATTTACTTTGGGAAATACTCGAATCGCTAATTGGAGGAAGCTTTTGAAGGCAATCTTGATCGATGCAGCCCTTTTCTGACACAACGGATATTGGCCAAGCATGTATTACTAGAAGAACATAGGCAGCGTTCGGATTAGATGAAACGTGCTTGTAGAGAATCGAGAGGCTGGGGTTATTTCGATTTCAATGAATTTACTTGAGAATTATAGCGGTGACATCATGCAGAAAAATAAAATAGAGGTTGTCGTGCGGCACGTGCAAGTTGATAGCAGCACTGAAGCACGAGAAGATAATAAAAAATAAGCGTACGATTTGCCGTAAAATTCTTCTGCGCAGGCAATTTTAGCACGATCGGTATTATTCCTGATAAGATGGTTGGCTCCTGCAACAGAGAGACAAACGTCTTATTTCGGCGCAAATCTTTTTTGAGGATTTACTTTGGGAAATACTCGAATCGCTAATTGGAGGAAGCTTTTGAAGGCAATCTTGATCGATGCAGCCCTTTTCTGACACAACGGATATTGGCCAAGCATGTATTACTAGAAGAACATAGGCAGCGTTCGGATTAGATGAAACGTGCTTGTAGAGAATCGAGAGGCTGGGGTTATTTCGATTTCAATGAATTTACTTGAGAATTATAGCGGTGACATCATGCAGAAAAATAAAATAGAGGTTGTCGTGCGGCACGTGCAAGTTGATAGCAGCACTGAAGCACGAGAAGATAATAAAAAAGAAGCGTACGATTTGCCGTAAAATTCTTCTGCGCAGGCAATTTTAGCACGATCGGTATTATTCCTGATAAGGTGGTTGGCTCCTGCAACAGAGAGACGTCTTATTACGGCACAAATCTTTTTTTAGGATTTACTTTGGGAAATACTCGAATCGCTAATTGGAGGAAGCTTTTGAAGGCAATCTTGATCGATGCAGCCCTTTCCGGACACAACGGATATTGGCCAAGCATGTATTACTAGAAGAACATAGGCAGCGTTCGGATTAGATGAAACGTGCTTGTAGAGAATCGAGAGGCTGGGGTTATTTCGATTTCAATGAATTTACTTGAGAATTATAGCGGTGACATTATGCAGAAAAGTAAAATCGAGGTTGTCGTGCGGCACGTGCAAGTTGATAGGAGCACTGAAGCACGAGAAAACAATAAAAAATAAGCGAACGATTTGCCGTAAAATTCTTCTGCGCAGCCAATTTTAGCACGATCGGTATCATTCCTGATAAGATGGTTGGCTCCTGCAACAGAGAGACAAACGTCTTATTTCGGCGCAAATCTTTTTTGAGGATTTACTTTGGGAAATACTCGAATCGCTAATTGGAGGAAGCTTTTGAAGGCAATCTTGATCGATGCAGCCCTTTTCTGACACAACGGATATTGGCCAAGCATGTATTACTAGAAGAACATAGGCAGCGTTCGGATTAGATGAAACGAGCTTGTAGAGAATCGAGAGGCTGGGGTTATTTCGATTTCAATGAATTTACTTGAGAATTATAGCGGTGACATCGTGCAGAAAAATAAAATAGAGGTTGTCGTGCGGCACGTGCAAGTTGATAGGAGCACTGAAGCACGAGAAAACAATAAAAAATAAGCGAACGATTTGCCGTAAAATTCTTCTGCGCAGCCAATTTTAGCACGATCGGTATTATTCCTGATAAGGTGGTTGGCTCCTGCAACAGAGAGACAAACGTCTTATTTCGGCGCAAATCTTTTTTGAGGATTTACTTTGGGAAATACTCGAATCGCTAATTGGAGGAAGCTTTTGAAGGCAATCTTGATCGATGCAGCCCTTTTCTGACACAACGGATATTGGCCAAGCATGTATTACTAGAAGAACATAGGCAGCGTTCGGATTAGATGAAACGTGCTTGTAGAGAATCGAGAGGCTGGGGTTATTTCGATTTCAATGAATTTACTTGAGAATTATAGCGGTGACATCATGCAGAAAAATAAAATAGAGGTTGTCGTGCGGCACGTGCAAGTTGATAGCAGCACTGAAGCACGAGAAGATAATAAAAAATAAGCGTACGATTTGCCGTAAAATTCTTCTGCGCAGGCAATTTTAGCACGATCGGTATTATTCCTGATAAGATGGTTGGCTCCTGCAACAGAGAGACAAACGTCTTATTTCGGCGCAAATCTTTTTTGAGGATTTACTTTGGGAAATACTCGAATCGCTAATTGGAGGAAGCTTTTGAAGGCAATCTTGATCGATGCAGCCCTTTTCTGACACAACGGATATTGGCCAAGCATGTATTACTAGAAGAACATAGGCAGCGTTCGGATTAGATGAAACGTGCTTGTAGAGAATCGAGAGGCTGGGGTTATTTCGATTTCAATGAATTTACTTGAGAATTATAGCGGTGACATCATGCAGAAAAATAAAATAGAGGTTGTCGTGCGGCACGTGCAAGTTGATAGCAGCACTGAAGCACGAGAAGATAATAAAAAAGAAGCGTACGATTTGCCGTAAAATTCTTCTGCGCAGGCAATTTTAGCACGATCGGTATTATTCCTGATAAGGTGGTTGGCTCCTGCAACAGAGAGACGTCTTATTACGGCACAAATCTTTTTTTAGGATTTACTTTGGGAAATACTCGAATCGCTAATTGGAGGAAGCTTTTGAAGGCAATCTTGATCGATGCAGCCCTTTCCGGACACAACGGATATTGGCCAAGCATGTATTACTAGAAGAACATAGGCAGCGTTCGGATTAGATGAAACGTGCTTGTAGAGAATCGAGAGGCTGGGGTTATTTCGATTTCAATGAATTTACTTGAGAATTATAGCGGTGACATTATGCAGAAAAGTAAAATCGAGGTTGTCGTGCGGCACGTGCAAGTTGATAGGAGCACTGAAGCACGAGAAAACAATAAAAAATAAGCGAACGATTTGCCGTAAAATTCTTCTGCGCAGCCAATTTTAGCACGATCGGTATCATTCCTGATAAGATGGTTGGCTCCTGCAACAGAGAGACAAACGTCTTATTTCGGCGCAAATCTTTTTTGAGGATTTACTTTGGGAAATACTCGAATCGCTAATTGGAGGAAGCTTTTGAAGGCAATCTTGATCGATGCAGCCCTTTTCTGACACAACGGATATTGGCCAAGCATGTATTACTAGAAGAACATAGGCAGCGTTCGGATTAGATGAAACGTGCTTGTAGAGAATCGAGAGGCTGGGGTTATTTCGATTTCAATGAATTTACTTGAGAATTATAGCGGTCACATTACGCAAAAAAATAAAATCGAGGTTGTCGTGCGGCACGTGCAAGTTGATAGAAGTACTGAAGCACGAGAAAACAATAAAAAATAAGCGAACGATTTGCCGTAAAATTCTTCTGCGCAGCCAATTTTAGCACGATCGGTATCATTCCTGATAAGATGGTTGGCTCCTGCAACAGAGAGACAAACGTCTTATTTCGGCGCAAATCTTTTTTGAGGATTTACTTTGGGAAATACTCGAATCGCTAATTGGAGGAAGCTTTTGAAGGCAATCTTGATCGATGCAGCCCTTTTCTGACACAACGGATATTGGCCAAGCATGTATTACTAGAAGAACATAGGCAGCGTTCGGATTAGATGAAACGTGCTTGTAGAGAATCGAGAGGCTGGGGTTATTTCGATTTCAATGAATTTACTTGAGAATTATAGCGGTCACATTACGCAAAAAAATAAAATCGAGGTTGTCGTGCGGCACGTGCAAGTTGATAGAAGTACTGAAGCACGAGAAAACAATAAAAAATAAGCGAACGATTTGCCGTAAAATTCTTCTGCGCAGCCAATTTTAGCACGATCGGTATCATTCCTGATAAGATGGTTGGCTCCTGCAACAGAGAGACAAACGTCTTATTTCGGCGCAAATCTTTTTTGAGGATTTACTTTGGGAAATACTCGAATCGCTAATTGGAGGAAGCTTTTGAAGGCAATCTTGATCGATGCAGCCCTTTTCTGACACAACGGATATTGGCCAAGCATGTATTACTAGAAGAACATAGGCAGCGTTCGGATTAGATGAAACGTGCTTGTAGAGAATCGAGAGGCTGGGGTTATTTCGATTTCAATGAATTTACTTGAGAATTATAGCGGTCACATTACGCAAAAAAATAAAATCGAGGTTGTCGTGCGGCACGTGCAAGTTGATAGAAGTACTGAAGCACGAGAAAACAATAAAAAATAAGCGAACGATTTGCCGTAAAATTCTTCTGCGCAGCCAATTTTAGCACGATCGGTATCATTCCTGATAAGATGGTTGGCTCCTGCAACAGAGAGACAAACGTCTTATTTCGGCGCAAATCTTTTTTGAGGATTTACTTTGGGAAATACTCGAATCGCTAATTGGAGGAAGCTTTTGAAGGCAATCTTGATCGATGCAGCCCTTTTCTGACACAACGGATATTGGCCAAGCATGTATTACTAGAAGAACATAGGCAGCGTTCGGATTAGATGAAACGTGCTTGTAGAGAATCGAGAGGCTGGGGTTATTTCGATTTCAATGAATTTACTTGAGAATTATAGCGGTGACATTATGCAGAAAAGTAAAATCGAGGTTGTCGTGCGGCACGTGCAAGTTGATAGGAGCACTGAAGCACGAGAAAACAATAAAAAATAAGCGAACGATTTGCCGTAAAATTCTTCTGCGCAGCCAATTTTAGCACGATCGGTATTATTCCTGATAAGGTGGTTGGCTCCTGCAACAGAGAGACAAACGTCTTATTTCGGCGCAAATCTTTTTTGAGGATTTACTTTGGGAAATACTCGAATCGCTAATTGGAGGAAGCTTTTGAAGGCAATCTTGATCGATGCAGCCCTTTTCTGACACAACGGATATTGGCCAAGCATGTATTACTAGAAGAACATAGGCAGCGTTCGGATTAGATGAAACGTGCTTGTAGAGAATCGAGAGGCTGGGGTTATTTCGATTTCAATGAATTTACTTGAGAATTATAGCGGTGACATCATGCAGAAAAATAAAATAGAGGTTGTCGTGCGGCACGTGCAAGTTGATAGCAGCACTGAAGCACGAGAAGATAATAAAAAATAAGCGTACGATTTGCCGTAAAATTCTTCTGCGCAGGCAATTTTAGCACGATCGGTATTATTCCTGATAAGGTGGTTGGCTCCTGCAACAGAGAGACGTCTTATTACGGCACAAATCTTTTTTTAGGATTTACTTTGGGAAATACTCGAATCGCTAATTGGAGGAAGCTTTTGAAGGCAATCTTGATCGATGCAGCCCTTTCCGGACACAACGGATATTGGCCAAGCATGTATTACTAAAAGAACATAGTCAGCGTTCGGATTAGATGAAACGTGCTTGTAGAGAATCGAGAGGCTGGGGTTATTTCGATTTCAATGAATTTACTTGAGAATTATAGCGGTCACATTACGCAAAAAAATAAAATCGAGGTTGTCGTGCGGCACGTGCAAGTTGATAGAAGCACTGAAGCACGAGAAAACAATAAAAAATAAGCGAACGATTTGCCGTAAAATTCTTCTGCGCAGCCAATTTTAGCACGATCGGTATTATTCCTGATAAGGTGGTTGGCTCTTACAACAAAGAGACGTCTCATTACGGCGTAAATCTTTTTTTAGGATTTACTTTGGGAAATACTCGAATCGCTAATTGGAGGAAGCTTTTGAAGGCAATCTTGATCGATGCAGCCCTTTTCTGACACAACGGATATTGGCCAAGCATGTATTACTAGAAGAACATAGGCAGCGTTCGGATTAGATGAAACGTGCTTGTAGAGAATCGAGAGGCTGGGGTTATTTCGATTTCAATGAATTTACTTGAGAATTATAGCGGTGACATCATGCAGAAAAATAAAATAGAGGTTGTCGTGCGGCACGTGCAAGTTGATAGCAGCACTGAAGCACGAGAAGATAATAAAAAATAAGCGTACGATTTGCCGTAAAATTCTTCTGCGCAGCCAATTTTAGCACGATCGGTATCATTCCTGATAAGATGGTTGGCTCCTGCAACAGAGAGACAAACGTCTTATTTCGGCGCAAATCTTTTTTGAGGATTTACTTTGGGAAATACTCGAATCGCTAATTGGAGGAAGCTTTTGAAGGCAATCTTGATCGATGCAGCCCTTTTCTGACACAACGGATATTGGCCAAGCATGTATTACTAGAAGAACATAGGCAGCGTTCGGATTAGATGAAACGTGCTTGTAGAGAATCGAGAGGCTGGGGTTATTTCGATTTCAATGAATTTACTTGAGAATTATAGCGGTCACATTACGCAAAAAAATAAAATCGAGGTTGTCGTGCGGCACGTGCAAGTTGATAGAAGTACTGAAGCACGAGAAAACAATAAAAAATAAGCGAACGATTTGCCGTAAAATTCTTCTGCGCAGCCAATTTTAGCACGATCGGTATCATTCCTGATAAGATGGTTGGCTCCTGCAACAGAGAGACAAACGTCTTATTTCGGCGCAAATCTTTTTTGAGGATTTACTTTGGGAAATACTCGAATCGCTAATTGGAGGAAGCTTTTGAAGGCAATCTTGATCGATGCAGCCCTTTTCTGACACAACGGATATTGGCCAAGCATGTATTACTAGAAGAACATAGGCAGCGTTCGGATTAGATGAAACGTGCTTGTAGAGAATCGAGAGGCTGGGGTTATTTCGATTTCAATGAATTTACTTGAGAATTATAGCGGTCACATTACGCAAAAAAATAAAATCGAGGTTGTCGTGCGGCACGTGCAAGTTGATAGCAGCACTGAAGCACGAGAAAATAATAAAAAATAAGCGTACGATTTGCCGTAAAATTCTTCTGCGCAGCCAATTTTAGCACGATCGGTATTATTTCTGATGAGGTGGTTGGCTCTTACAACAAAGAGACGTCTTATTACGGCGTAAATCTTTTTTTAGGATTTACTTTGGGAAATACTCGAATCGCTAATTGGAGGAAGCTTTTGAAGGCAATCTTGATCGATGCCGCCTTTTTCTGACACAACGGATATTGGCCAAGCATGTATTACTAAAAGAACATAGGCAGCGTTCGGATAAGATGAAACGAGCTTGTAGAGGATCGAAAGGCTGGAGTTTCAACTACACTCATCCAAACAATTGAAGGGACAAGAAATCGCTCCAATTTTTTACGTTTTTTTTGCGTGGCTGTAACTTTGCGAAAAATTTTCGTATTTAGATGAATGAAAAAGCATTCTGAAGCTTGACGATTTTAGTTAAAAAACCGTATGATGAAAGATTTTTTTTGGCCATTGGTCATGCCACACTCAAGAGAAACGTCATAAAGAAATTTTTTTTTTCAAATTTCCGTTTCTCCAAGTAGTCCCCGGACTTCAAAAAAATTTTTCTGAGCGCACCAATAACACAGTCATTGAGCCTGATTCTCAACCTTCGATTTTATTCATTTTTTTTTTTTTTGTAGAACGATTTGTAGCTGAGATATCGGCCGGTGAATAAAAAAACATTTTTTTTCGTTTGATCATCGGTATCTTATGAACCGGTAATCTCATAGCCAATCTACCGGCAATTTTGACAACTCAAATGAATTGCGTATGAGCTTCAGTTATTGTTTTTGGAAAAAAAAGTTTTTTTACCCCTTGCGTTCACTTGAAAAAGTTGCAAAAAAAGCACTTTTTCTGGTTATCTAGAAATCTCACCAGTCCTTTGCAAATATTGCGGTTAGAACAAACGTTTGTGCGTCGGCATTTAGCTTAATGTATCCACAACAATCCTATTAAATTTCAAGATGATCCGTCCATCCGTTTCTCCACCACGAATTGTTTATTTTAGGCTTCACTTGAAAAAACGCCTTTATTGCTCTTTGGACATCATCGGATGATTATTGCGATGAAAGAAAATAAATTTTCTATTTTTCGCAACATTTGGCATTGAATACTCATCAAGATTGTTTTTGAAATTAAGAAAAAATAAATAAAAAATTGTCTTAATCTTTATGAGTATTAAGAATGTTCGGACACCGTTTACATCGAATTTTTTAAAAATTTTAAAATGACAAATTTTGTGTTTTTTTTTTTTAATTTCAAATTCAGGCATAAACGAAGCTCGGGCGACCGCGCGACGCTCGAGATAATTCGAGCGTCACGTGATCACTTCATCGCGTGAAAAAAGTCAGTCTGGGATGAAACCCAACTGGGACGAAACCCAAGTGGGAAAAGGCAGATCGGCGAAAGTCAGTCAGCCACCATCCCGGTTTCGAAGTTCAGAATCTTATTCGGCCGAAAACGTATATATAGATATAGTGGCGCTCCTTGTACCGCGTGACGATGGTTATTTCCTACGCCACTATATCTATACATATGGGGTATTCCTGGGAATTTTGGCAACTTCGGACAGTTGGGTCGAAATTTTTGCCCCCCAATTTTTTTCATTTATATGTGTTCAAAATAAAGAGACACCTATTTCGGCGTTTTTTATTTTGAGCCCCCACTTTTGAAATACAGCCAAATGAAGTTTTTGAAGTATTGACCACATTCGGTCATTCAAATCGATATATCTCAGCAACGGTTAGTGATAACTCAAAAAACCATTGGTGTTTTTTTTCGTTTTTGAACGCTTTATACATTGAAAACATTGACGATTATGTTGCACAAATTCAACAATTATTTATAAACAATTCAAAATTAAAAATGAAATACAACAAAAAATGTACCCTTAATTTTTGAAATGTATTTTTTTTTTAAATTCCTTGAACAAAAACGAAAATTTAGCCACCTTGAACTTTTTAGGCCGACGCTTCGTTCGGGAGTCATAGATTTTTTTGTCACAAAAAACCCGTAAATGTTTACCCGGTTGTTAAGAATAAAAGCTATAACTTTCGAACGAAACGTCGGCCCAAGTCCGGCCGAGTCTCAAAATTTTTCTTTTCGTCCAAGGAATTTGAAAAAAAATCAATTTCAATAATTAAGGGTACTTTTTTTTAATGCAAATTTTTACTCATAAAATACGTAAATTTACGGGTTTTTTGTGACAAAAAAATCTATAATTTCCGAACGAAGCGTCGGCCCAAAAAGTTCAAGGTGGCTAAATTTTTGTTTTTGTTCAAGGAATTTGAAAAAAAATACATTTCAAAAATTAAGGGTACATTTTTTGTTGTATTTGATTTTTAATTTTGAATTGTTTATAAATAATTGTTGAATTTGTGCGACATAATCGTTAATGTTCTCAATGTATAGAGAGTTCAAAAACGAAAAAAAAACACCTGTGGTTTTTTGAGTTATCACTAACCGTTGCTGAGATATATCGATTTGAATGACCGAATGTGGGCAATACTTCAAAAACTTCATTTGACTGTATTTCAAAAGTGGGGGCTCAAAATAAAAAACGCCGAAATAGGTGTCTCTTTATTTTGAACACATATTAATGAAAAAAATTGGGGGGCAAAAATTTCGACCCAACTGTCCGAAGTTGCCGAAATTCCCAGGAATACCCCATATATACTGGGGTGGGTAAAAAAAACTTTTTTTTTTTCTTGAATGTCACTCACGAGAACTAGTTCCTAGGTCCCTCTACAAAGTACTCACCAAGTATAAGCTCTTAATATTAATGCGAAGAACTGGCTCATCCACGTTTTCCATTTTTAATTTAGTCTCATATAAAAATGGTCATATCTTATCACCAATAGATCGTTAAACTAGTTTCATCATGAATATTTATAGGAAATTGAACGCTCTACAAAAATGGTCTCTTATACTTTTTTCATTAATCGAACCATTTGAAAGATATTCAAGGTCAAAGATCGAAGAATTTATGAAAAAAATAACTTTTTGTTTTGAATTTTGTAGCTTACTGAAAAATAATTATTGTCGAATGGGTATCAGGTATTTCTGTAGGAAATTGAACGTTTTACAAAAAAGGTCTCTTGTGGTTAATCGATTACTCTAACCATTCAGAAGATATTCGCATTAGAATTCCAATAATAAAATTACATATGGTGAAATAGAATTTTTTTTTCTGTTGATATATTTGATGATATTTCTCAAATAAAACACTTTCTTTTTCTGAAATAGATCACGAATTGTCTCAAAAATTGGAAATTAAATGGATTAAAAAAAATATTTATTAAAAAACTATTGAAATCAGTAAGCATTGGAATTCTGATGCGAATATCTTCTGAATGGTTAGAGTAATCGATCAACCACAACAGACCTTTTTTGTAGAGCGTTCAATTTCCTACAGAAATAATTGATACCCATTTGACAATAATTATTTTTCAGTAAGTTACAAATTCAATTAAAAAAGTTATTTTTTTCATAAATTCTTCAATCTTTGACCTTGAATATCTTTTAAATGGTTCGATTAATGAAAAAAGTATAAGAGACTATTTTTGTAGAGCGTTCCATTTCCTATAAATATTCATGATGAAACTAGTTTAACAATCTATTGGTGATAAGATATGACCATTTTTATATGAGACTAAATTAAAAATGGAAAACGTGGATGAGCCAGTTCTTCCCATTAATATTAAGAGCTTATACTTGGTGAGTACTTTGTAGAGGTACCTAGGAACTAGTTTTCGTGAGTGACATTAAAAAAAAAAAAAAAGTTTTTTTTTTACCCACCCTAATATATACGTTTTCGGCCGAATGAGATTCTGAACTTTGAGACCTACCCGCGGCAACTATGCTATGTTTGACTGCTTAATCAATGTCTCGATAAAGCAAGCTTACCTCATTCTGGCAGTGTCCAGAAGGACGTGAAATGATTAAAATTTGCACGAAAAGTTTTCTCGAATTAGAAAACTTAAAGTGGGAAAATAATATACAGAGTATAGAGAATATAATCATGGTTTGAAAGACCATACATGAACGCAATTGAACGTATGAACAATTTATTGACAATTTTTTTATGCATGAGCTATTCCACCAAATCGAAACGACGTTTGAGACCGCCTTTTCGTGGAAATGTTTCAAATAATTCCAAGATGTTGTTCTTAATAGTATAACTTAATTGTTTTCGAATTTATTCTTTTATTATTTTGGCTATAATTATAAAAGCTATTCCGTGACATTTCAGTTTTTTTTCATTTTATTTCTTCGTATCTTTTTGAAAAATTCAATTTACACCATAAGTGCATATTTATGTAAAATATTTTCAAATTTTCAAAAACAATATTAATCTTCGTTTTAGATTTTTAGAAAGCTCTTGAAAGCGAGTTTTGATTGCAAGAAGATATTTCTCGAGCACTGCGCATGTTTTAATTTTTGTTCGAATAATTTTTCTCTATCTATTTTTTCTGTATATCTATATTTTGCACGTGTCTCATGATTGAGCCAGCGCGGTTTCGAAAGAACAAAATTGTCGAAAATATTTGTCGATCTTATCTCGTTATTTCGATTCGTATTCATATTTGCGTCTTTTTCGTTCTTCTTTTTTCTCCCGGCATTGATCGTCAGCCTATGATGGAATTCACGGTGTAGTTGCGATATCAAAATGAAGACTAAATTGAACGCGATAACGATAAAAAAGTGGTTATTTCTCGGTTCAATTGTTTGCATTACATTTTTTCAACGCCGTATGTCGTATGTCGTATGTCGTAGTTACGAATTACGGCGTATTGCCACTCGAAAAAGCTACAATAATAGTGAACGTCCGCGACGAAAACCAACACAATGGTTTTTGATATTTTTTTGTAGCCCCAAATTCTTGAACCATCATGCACAAGCACGGGCGTAATATATATGAGCCAAAACGCCGATTATCGGACACTTCTGGGATTTTTAATTATTATTTTCGTAGCTTTTCGAAAAAGATATCGCTTTCTTATACAGCCACTCGAAAATCCATTGAAATCGAATTTTCAACTCAAAGGTTGTCGACTCAAAGGCCATTGCCGAAATTTTGGGAATTTGTTCAATATTTTTGTTGGAAAGATAAGGAAATTTCACAAAAAAATGGTATTTTCTAAGTTAAAGATCTATGCAAGTTTTCTTTGAATTAATCGGAGAACGAAAATTCATTATAGAAGTTTGAAGAAATTGGAGTTCCTTATTTGTTCGTTAATTTATTTTTTAAAACACTCATAGACAATCTAACGTGAAAAATTCACATTTTATGTGGGAATTTTCCAGCCTTACGACAAAAAAAAATTGGAAAAAATCATAAAATCGGGACAACGACCGAAAGAAAAGCTTTTCAATATTGGAAATTGGTTTTGATGGACTTTTGACAGTCTGACTAAGAAAATGATACTTTGATTAAATGAATAAGAAAATGATACACAAGATGCATACACACGCGCGCGTGCACGAATTCGCATAATGTTTTTGGCCTTGGTTCGCCGTAAATTTTATTTTCGTGGTAAGTTCGATCGATCGGAATTCGACACCACAAGAAATAATCAGAAAGCTAACATGATGATTCATTCCTAGCCCAGTTAAATGAGACTTTTGAAAAAAAAAATCGTAACAGATGACTATTTTTAATTTTTGTTAAGGGGGGTTAGTGGTAGGTAGTCCAAGTTCTGGTTTTCGACCTAAAAATCTATCTCACAGCTACGTTCGCTATCTTGAATTTAAGGAAAATCCGTTTTTGTTGAATAACTCGCCCATTTTCCACTTTTGACTGAGAATGCATGGTACAAAAATTGTAGAAAATTCAATTTTCTACAACTGCAGCTATTACAAGTTTTTGTCTCTGATTGATATTCTTCGACTTAATTTGGAAGATAGGAACTCAATTTAATTATCTCATTATCTCGTTTGTTTATAAGTTTACCGTGATAATGGTTCAGAACAACTGTGTAGGGAATAAAATTCTCTACAACTTTTGTTATTGGAACTTTTTGTCTGCGGTTGATATTTAATCGAGAAGTCGGAGTAACATTTTTGGTATCGCATTATCTCGTTTATTTATAAGTTTACCGCGTTAATGAATCGGAACGATTTTGTAGGGAAAAAAATTTTCTATAATAATAGTCATTTGCATTGTTTGTCTACGATTGATATTTTTCGATAAAAAAAATGTTACTCCGATTAATCGACTTAAGTCGAAAAATATCGATCGTAGACATAAAATGCTATCGTTGTGGAGAATTTCATTCCTTAAAAAAATCGTTGCCATTCATTAACGCGGTAAACCTATAAATAAACAAGATACTGCGATGATTAAATTAAGTTCCTATTTTCCAACTTAAGTCGAAAAATATCAATCATAGACAAAAACTTGTTATTACTCAAGTTGTAGAAAATTGAATTTCCAACAATTTTTGTACCACGCATTTTCAGGCAAAAGTGAAAAATGGGCGAGATATTCAACAAAAACGAATTTTCCTTAAATTCCAGATAGCGGACGTAGCAGGGCGATTTTTAGGTCGAAAACCGGAACTTGGACTACCACTGACACCCCTAACGAAAAGTGAAAACAGTCATCTGTCATCTGATTTTTTGTGTTGAACGCCTTGTTTTTTTGTGTAATTTGACTAGGCTATCCCTGTTCGGCGGTACAGTCTTACATTAACCTTCATTGTAGGTGTTTCAGGTGATGTTTGTGTCCTCATGACATCTGTGAAAACACCGGTACTTATTATTATTTCCTCCGCATCGAATCCACGATCTTGATTACGATACTACGCCGTGTATTTCATTATGCACGGACGATAATTTGCGATCGAAAGACGAAAATGGAAAAAAAAATCGGAGATAGGAATACGAATGGAAAGATAAGATAGACAAACATTTTTGACAAATTTGTTTTTTCCTCAAAAGCGTCGCAGTAGTTTACTAAAGTAAAAATACCGATTCGCCGAGAAATTACTATAATATATGGGGCATTCCATGACAGATCGATCAACTTCTGGCGGTCATTTTTTAGATCGTTTTCATAATTTTTTATTCGAAAGTACTCATCGAAATAAACGAGCCCAATTTTTTTCAGATTTTTAAAAAATATATTTTACGAGATTTTTTTTTTTGAAATAAAAAAAAAAAAAAGAATGTCCGTTTTTTTTCGCCTGAAAAAATTCACAGAATTCTTATGATTTATAAGAAAATTTTCAAACGCTATTGCAAGATGGAGCTTTCAAAACTACCGGAGAAAAAAAATAAAAATCAAAAAATTGTACGTGACAGCAATGCAGAAATGCAGCACCAATATCCACACTAGGGCGGCTTGAAAAAAAAACTTTTTCTTTTCTTTCAATCAAAATACATTCACGCCAAAGTATGTTCCATCAAGAGAATCGTGTCCAAAAATGAGCCCGATCGGACCATTTTTAGGGGTCGCGCAAGATTTTTCTAGTTTTCCCGTTTGATTAACATGGGAAGGGCGTAAAGTTTCCATTCAAAAAATCGTAGCTCCGCCAATTTTATAGGTACATTGATCCCGTTAGCCCAATTTGAAAGCTCTTGACAAACCGCTTAAAATGGCGTGCGGACCTTCGAAATCCGATTGCAACTTCCGTCGATAATTTCTTACGAAACCACAAAATTATTGATGAAAGTTGGAATGGGATTCCAAAGGTCCGCACGCCATTTTAAGCGGTTTTTCAAGAGCTTTCAAATGGGACTAACGGGATCAATGTACCTATAAAATTGGCGGAGCTACGATTTTTTGAATGGAAACTTTACGCCCTTCCCATGTTAATCAAATGGGAAAACTAGAAAAATCTTGCGCGACCCCTAAAAATGGTCCAATCGGGCTCATTTTTGGGCACGATTCTCTTGATGGAAGATACTTTGGCGTAAATGTATTTTGATTTAAAGAAAAAAAAAGTTGTTCTTTCAAGCCGCCCTAATCCACACCCACCGTTCGCCACATTTGTTGGCGAATTTTTTGATTTTTATTTTTTTTTCTCCGGTAGTTTTGAAAGCTCCATCTTGCAATAGCGTTTGAAAATTTTCTTATAAATCGTAAGAATTCTGTGAATTTTTTCAGGCGAAAAAAAACGGACATTCTTTTTTTTTTTTTATTTCAAAAAAAAAATCTCGTAAAATATATTTTTTAAAAATCTGAAAAAAATTGGGCTCGTTTATTTCGATGAGTACTTTCGAATAAAAAATTATGCAAACGATCTAAAAAATGACCGCCAGAAGTTGATCGATCTGTCATGGAATGCCTCATATGTTAGTGACTGTTCGTTACGGATAAGTCAACTTAAATACTTCAATTTAATTGACCTTCAGATGAAATCATTTTAGTAAAAATTATTCAATATTCCAAAAATAGTTTTTTTCAAATGAGTTCCAGATTGACGTCCACCATTAATTTTTCACGTTTTCATTCATTTTTAATCCGAGAACGTTCTTCTTTTCGCCATTCCAATTACAATTTACGGTCAGACAGAGTCGGTTTTGATTTTTTATCGTTCGATAAAAAAAAATTGGAATACCCGCACCCGTTTCGGTGCATTTTGAGCTAAATTGCATTAAAAACTTGAAAAAAGTTTCGTATGAAAACAAAACTTCACCAAGGATGTAGCAAAATCAATGAAAATGGATGGGAGATAATTCATAGACAGTTGCAGTATCAAAGCACACCATATGTTCCGCTGGTTGAATTTTATAGTGACTGAAAATAGAAACCAAAATTTCGAGTTGAATTGAAAATCCGGAAAATCAGTACAGGAAAAAATTATTATCATAAAACATCATAAAAACATACAATTTTCGATGAATTAATATGAAAATTCTACGATTTTTTAATGTGAACCGCTGTATCTCGAAAGCCGAAAATGTTATATTATTAGACGAATACTTGGTATGAAATTGACCTTTGAAAAGGAAGAAATTCGTGTCTATCACCATTTCCCGAAATAATGGAAGAACATTTTTTGACCGAGAGCGCTTGTAGTATCTCAACGATAAAAATATAAGAAAAGTGAAAAATACTATTCTGAATAATCGAGATTATCAAGAATTGCTTACGTCAAGTTTTTTAATACCGTTAACGTCAGTATGTTTTATTGCTTTTTTATCTTGTTATCGCTAGACGGGCGGGGCGTCTAATGTCAGAGTGATGCTATTGGCTTCGCACGGCTGATCTGTTTGGGATCTGGAATAAGTGGGAAAATGCGTTCGTTATCAACACGTCTTTGGAATATAAATACACCGCAGTTTGGCGGTGTCGTCAATTCCGATCGAAACATCGACACCAGTCTTTTTGTCAGAGTGAAAAAATTCCCGTCGAACGAACGTCGCGAGATTAGGTAAGCTTTCAAAGTGTATCTAAATAATGAAGGATAAAAACTATTCCAAAATAGAGATAGGGATAGTGATTGGATGCATTTGTCAACTTTTAGACATTTTTATTTAAAAATTGCAACGAAAAAATAGACTTAAATATTAAAGGACGCAAAAAAATTCAAAATTTTGACTTAATTTTCAAAACGCTGTAAATTGGCCAGAAATTGTTTAGGTGTTTTTTCATTTGCTATGGTCGACGTACCTGTACATTGATAAAAACATATGGGGTTTGTGACGTGGCGGTCACAATATCTCCCCCGATCCGGATCGAAGTCCCCGCGTTGCGCCCTCGGCACCTGAAACATTATAATAAAGTATTAACACTATGCCCCGACAAATCTGAATATTTATCATTGATTTTAGGATTGAGTAATTAATGTAATTAATTAGGAAATAAGAAATTACCCCACCTTCCAGCCTTACCCTGATACCTACCACCCTCCGTCCCAGTCACCCCGTCGAAGTCCGGAACGCTCCCACCGCAGCCGTCGCACATCCAACACCTGAAAAACATACAGCTGATTAATATTAATCCCAACACCCTTTCCAAATACACCCCCTTACCCTCCCACACCCCACATCCCCTAAATAACACCCCATACTTTTAAGAGCCAGAGACAGTGCCCCCACCCCCTGTGTGTGTCCATCCCCGCCGACGGCTAGCCGCGCGTCGAGAGTTTTTTTTCGTGATTTTTCCAGTTCCATCTTCTTTCATTTTTCGTTTATTATTTTCATCACCGCGTTTCTTTCTTTTTTTTTTCTTTATCGGTGTTGCTCCCGCCTGAGCAACTGGCGCCCAAAATTTCCCTTTCTATCTTTTTTTTCTTTCGAGTGTAATTTCTTAGACCGACCAGTGCCGGCCAGCCACCCCGTCTACCCCACTTCCCCCTACCCCGTGTAATAGCTAGCGTACCACCGATTATTATATTATTATTTATTATTTATTTTTGCGGACTATTAAATCATTCTTGAGACGATTATTATTTATTTTATTATTTTCTTCTGGCGAATTATTATTTCACTTTCGGGATAGTTATCGTTAATGTTATTATTTCCTTTTGGCGAATTATTATTTCATTTCCGAGGCGGTTATTATTGATTTTATCATTTCTGCCTGCGGATTGTTATTTTGTTTTTGAGGCAGTTACGATTTGCTTAGTTATTCATTTTTGCGGATTATTATTTCAGTTTTGAGACAACGATTATTTATTTCATTATTTCTTTTTGCGGATTTTTGTTCTTTTACTTGCGTTTTACTTCTGGTTGCGATTATTATCAACTATTTCTCCCTTTGTTTTGCGTGATTATTATTTCCCTTGTGAGGCCGTTATTATTTCTCCAATCTTCTTTTTATTTTGTTATCTTGTTATTCTCCGGCGAATTATTACTTGGTTGTTCTTTTAGTTTGTTAATTATCAAGGATTTATTGTATTGAACCCCGGAGAGGGGGCAGCCATCTGATCCGCGGAACCCCATTATTTCTTTTTTTTTATCAAATACACTCTTATTAATTTTTCTATTCTACATTCCCCCTCTGGTTTATTTTTTTTGTCAGTTATTTTATTTTTCTCCCTCCCTGTCATTTTCCCCACGCTCCCGATCAGTCGCAGATTACAGGTTATACATAGTTAAAAAATTGATAGTTTTCTTTTCTCATGAAGAACACGTTTGATGTAAAATGAACACATTTAAGCTGTAATTTCCGAATGAAACGTCTGAACAAGCTGTGCAAGGTCTTTAAAATGTCGTTTTTTCTGAGAAAATACGTCACAATATATATGTTGGTGGATCCATCGAATTTCGGAAATTCACACGGCTTGGAGTGCAAGTTAAAAAACAAAGTCCCACTTTTTTTCAAATTTTTTTTCTATTATTTTGGTTGCTGTCAACTAACGTATTTTTCATTTTCTATTTTTTAGTCAATTATTTTTTTCACACGTTGACGTAGTTAAAAAAATATTGAAAATTCGTTATTGACGTGAAATTGTCTACGCTTTTCGGAAAAAATATGAGTTTTTTATTTCAACTCTCGAAAATTTATTGAAATCGAATTTGCAACTCAAAAAGCTGTTTTCCGGCCGTTCCCAACATTTTGGGTATTCTTTCAATACTTTTGTCGAAAAACTGAGGAAATTTTACAGGGAATATAAATTTTTCGAAAGTGAGTTCTCTGTAAGTTTTTTTATAATATATTAAAGAACAGAAATCCAATGTTAAAGATCCAAAAATATAATTTTCCAGTTTTTCTTCATACATATTTCTTTCGATAAGTTACCACTCAAGACGACTATCCGTCACGTCTTGATATTTTCAGCGAGAATACTCGCAAAAATTTCATCGAACATTCAGTAAACATATAATTTCTTCGTGTGACCACGGAACAATTGTTTTCGTCATCCAATTTTCAGAACTCGAACGAGAACAATATCAGCCCGAACATTTCTCAACGACGTTCCAACGTGTTGAGAATATGACAAGTAAGTTTGATAACCGACTGAGCACGTTCCAATTAAATATGGAATATAAATATTGTTATTATTATTATAGTTATTTATTTATATCTTTGACAGCGCTGATTGCAATACTCGGCTGCGCGGTTCTCAGCCTGGTGAATCCGGTTTCTCTCGAACCTCATTACGGCGACGATTACCGCTTGTCTCGCACTGACGATGTTCTGGCTACAACAGATACGCAAGTATTTTTCTTCAGGTCTGACAGAAATTCTTCAAGGGGGCATACCCTCATCGAGCAGTACGATGTAAGTTTTCACCGCTCGGAAATGTGAAAAAAAAAAACGTAAATAATAAATTTATATCAACCGAACGATCGATTTCAATCCGTATTTGTGTTGAATTACAGGCAATAGACAATTTGATCTTACAATCACCGTTTTTCAACCTGTCACGTACCGCAGGAATCGTCGACTATACTAAGGTTTATAATATGAACGAATTTAAGAAATTTAGTAAACGACAAATAAACGAAATTTCGATGTTTCATGATCGTTTCTCCGCAGCGTGCACAAGAACGGACTTTCAGCACTTACCTGCAGATCGTCGTCGTCGTCGATTACGGAATTTACCAGTTAGTATTAAAAAAAAGTTTGCTTTTGATTGTATGAAGAAAAATACAAAAATCAAGAAAAAACTAACAATATCTTCCGATTCAGACGTTACGAGAATCAGAGCAATAAGCTAACAAAACTGTTGGAGTATGTGCTGGCCTACTGGAACGGCGTTGATCTGAACTTCATGACTCTCAAAAACCCAAATATGAGGATTCATATCGCTGGGATAATAGTCGAAGAGGTCAGTACGCGTTTGTCGGTGGAAATGAAAAATAAAATAGATATGGTGACCATTCCATAAAACGAAGTTTTCAATAATCTTGCAGCATGCTGATGAACTACCGTTTCTATCCATCAAACATACCGATGGTCGATTGATCGCGAATTCGAAACTGTTCGACGAATATCTCAAATCCAACGGATCTTCTTTCAATGATAAGGTCAAAGGTTATATTACCACTGTCGTCGTCATGACATCGTAAGCAAACCTGTTCGAATGTTGAGACCCAGCCCTTGCTATCGTAAATTTCAAATATTGTCTTATTCTTTAGGAAGAAGATAACCACTTCTTACGAACTAGACGGTCCTGATCTACCATGTAAGTAAATTAACAAATAATTTCCAACAAATGTTCATAGACTGGATGGTAATAATGATAATTAATTATCCGTCACCAACAGTTTATACATATTACTATAGGTGCACTTCAGACGGTCCCGAGGGACTGCAGACTCTTGTCGTGTCTGACGACGGAGGGTGGTTGGGAATACGCGCACTATCTTCTGGGCTTTCATTACCGTGAGTCGTCCGGCGTCATGGCATGATTTAACAATGGTGATCCATTATTTCAGAATATACCATAAAATTTCGTGGATTGTTACAGTTTTGCCGGTGGTTGTCCGCGTGGCGAAAGCGCGGTCGAGAATTATGATCCGCCTGCAACGACAGATCTGCCTGACTGGTCTCAGTGTGATCTACAGAGTTTCTCAAGAGAATTACAGTGAGTGCTGATTTTTTTTCGTTACCTTTCAACACGTTTAACCGTCCATCCTTATCGGAGGATCTCAATAGCTCGACACAATTCAACGATCCGACGTTTTCTATAATTTTGATGAATTACTTGTTTCTACAGAGGAACGCATAGTGGGTACTGCTTATTTTATAGACCCAAAATAACATCACTACTACTGCCCCGCGCATTATATGGAGAAATATTGGACTGCAATAGCCAGTGCAGGATCACGAAAGGAACGAAATGCTGTGTAATTGCAGATCTCAAAACATAAAAAAAAGAAATTCGGTTTCGAGTCGCTGACGCGTTGCAATTTTTCGTTTGCAGATTGATGAAAGTATTTGCCAGGATCTCAAGTGCCAGACGGAAGATGGCTGCAAACCGATTGGAATTTACGCTGCTGATGGAACAATCTGCGGTGATGGAAAGGCAAGTCGAATCGATTTTTTCAGTGCATAAAGATTTTTAGCGCAACATAACGTGAAGATTTATTATTATTTCGATGCTGACATTCGTTCAACGTTGCAGATTTGCTTTCGCCGTAGATGCGAGTTTAGAAAAGACATAGAGTGAAACGCCGCAGACAATCGATGATCCGAAAACTGGACTCAAACCGAGGCTATAGACCGCTTTGGATCTTCGTCAACGACAGCTGCGTTGTATTGCCTCAAGCATTTTTAATCTAGTTTCCAGGAGACAACGCAAACTTGTCGATACCCTCGACGACAAAAATTATATTATAACCGTCGACGGAGTCAAATTACTATTACTACTACTACTACTATTATTATTACTATTATTATAATTTTTGGTGGCTGGGATTTAAAATTTATTGATGGAAGAGTCCAAAAAAAACGAATGATCGTTTTTCAGTTTTTAGCCCGATAAATCAAGCTCAAAAAAGGCCGTTTAAGTGAAAAAAATTAAACATGCAATTTTTTGATGCAGTTAGGTTCTAATGATGGAGGAGAGTATAAATGCACAGTTTTAGACTGAAATTTCATATGGCTTGTGCTCGGAATTTCGGATTTTGTGTTTTGCCGATTTGCGGGCGTAATTCACATCTCTCGCTAAAAATGATTATTACCAAATTTGTAGGTAATTAGTTGAGTCGTTTCCGCCATGCCTCTGTGTTCAGCGTGTTCCCGGCCGTAATTTATTCGTCGTGGGAAAAACTTGTCTGTACTAAAGTTGTAGAGAATTTAATCCTCTACAACTTTGCCATTCAAATGTGTCACTTCTTTTCATTAATAATGGTCTAAAAATTGAAAAAACTGGTCTAATGTCGTAATTTTCACACATTTTGCTTATTATTAGCCATAAATAATCATTTTACAACGAAATTGTTTCTATAAAAAAGGTAGACAATTGAATTACCTACAAATTTGGTAATAATCATTTTTAGCGAGAGATGTGAATTACGCCCGCAAATCGGCAAAACACAAAATCCAAAATTCCGGGCACAAGCCATATGAAATTTTGGTCTAAAACTGTGCATTCATATTCTCCTCCATCATTAGAACCTAACTACGTCAAAAAATTGCATGTTTAATTTTTTTCACTAAGAACTGCTAGATTTATCGGGCTATTTATTTCTTCTCAATTTTCATCTTTCTGTTCGATTCCAATGATTGTTGGCGAACAATTGAATTCTCTTAGAATAACGAACTGATAGCACACCCTCTGAACTCTTCATTTCGATCCCATGCGTTGCGTCAGTTTTTTTTCTAAAGAAAATGACAGCAGAGTTGAAATTTTTAAAATTCTCAATACATACCGTATATCTGTCGCGTGAAGGAAAAATCGAATAGGTCAATTTTTTGCAAAGAATGAGATTATAACCGATTTCTGTAATGAAAAATGTAAAAATCGTTGTCGAAAATTGCTGACACACGAAGAAATAAACAAGATTAACCTAACCGGATAAATCTACAGTTTCTTCTTCTCTCACATCTGTTTTTTTTAAGCAAATCCGAATAAATCGACGCCCTCTGTTGTAAATTTGATTATTGTAAAGAAGATAAAGGGGTATTTTATTCGAGACGTCATAATTAGAGACTGCTTTGCGGTTGAGGTTGGTTGGCGGAATTTCGTTCCTTCGAAATGAAGACATAAGCGTAAGACCTGCAGTACCGATCCTAGCGGAAAAAAGTAATTACAAAAATGATAGAGAATTTTATTGTTTACAAAGGGGTCAACATTACTACCGCGTTGAACCCGTAAATAAATGGCAAAATAGAATAATTAGATTCATAGGCGAAAAATTGTCATGACTTAAGTTGTAGAGAATCAAATTTTCTACTAGTTTTTCGATAACCATTTCGAGTCGAAAGTTAAAAGTGGTCGAATTATCTAACGAAATCGAATTCCCTGCAAATTCAATATGGCGGATGAAGCCGAAGTGAAAACAGAAAAAAATGAATTTTATCTGGAATTTTTTTGAAATTTCAGCCGTTTCTTTGTATATCCCGACTAGGCTATATATGAGGCATTCCATGCGGTTTCGAACGGTCAAAAAGTTGTCCACTCTCAAAAAGATTGAAATTTCGTCATATTGTTTAATTATATGAAGGAGAGTAGTGTACATTTTTTCAAAATTTTTGGATCGCATTTTTTTGAGTTTTTCAAAGTAGTATAGTAAGGCCGGTTCTGGACCACTTACCACGGTGACCTGCCTTGCGATGGTCGGTAAGGTAGATTTCTCTTTGACCAACGGTGGGTTTGTGTCTGATCCCTCTTGTACCGACGGCTGAGCTCTCTCTTACCGACAGTGCAGGTTATTTAGGTTATCGATAGTGCCGGTTATTTAGGTTATTTAGGGGTCTCGAAGATTGATCGTAAGGATATTAAGGTGGGTTTGAGGTTCTGTTTTTAGAGAGGCGGGTTCTGGCCCACTTACCACGGCGACCTGCCTTGAGCCGGTCGGTAAGGTAGATTTCTCTTTGACCAACGGTGGGTTTGTGTCTGAGCCCTCTTGTACCGACGGCTGAGCTCTCTCTTACCGAAAGTGCAGGTTATTTAGGTTATCGATAATGCCGGTTATTTAGGTTATTTAGGGGTCTCGAAGATTGATCGTAAGGATATTAAGGTGGGTTTGAGGTTCTGTTTTTAGAGAGGCGGGTTCTGGCCCACTTACCACGGTGACCTGCCTTGAGCCGGTCGGTAAGGTAGATTTCTCTTTGGCGTTATCTGCCAATCCGGTAGATGGCGTTGTCAATCGATTTACCCGCTGCTCGATCCCGCTCAATTGAGTGTTCTACCTTACCAACGGCAGTCTCAGATGGCGTTATCTGCCAATCCGGTAGATGGCGTTGTCAATCGATTTATCCACTGCTCGATCCCGCTCAATTGAGTGTTCTACCTTACCGACAGCAGCCTCGGATATCGTTATCTGCCAATCCGGTAGGATGACGTTATTTGCCCAATCCGGTAGATGGCGTTGTCAATTGATTTACCCGCTGCTCGATCCCGGGAGAACGGCATTTTCCTCCTCCTACGAATAACCTAAATAACCTAAATAACACACATTTTTTAACAACCCTCGAAATTTTTCATTTTTTAACCATCGAAATTTACGCATGAAAAACCATCGAAATTTTTTTAACAACCATCGAATTTTTTTTAACAACCATCGAAATTTTTTAACCATCGAAATTTGAGAGCCATCGAAATTTAACCATCGAAATTTACGCATGAAAAACCATCGAAATTTTTTTAACAACCATCGAAATTTTTTTAACAACCATCGAAATTTTTCAACCATCGAGATTTGAGAACCATCGAAATTTGAGAACCATCGAAATTTACCCATCGAAATTTACGCATGAAAAACCATTGAAATTTTTTTAACAACCATCGAAATTTTTTTAACAACCATCGAAATTTTTCAACCATCGAAATTTGAGAACCATCGAAATTTAACCATCGAAATTTACGCATGAAAAACCATCGAAATTTTTTTAACAACCATCGAAATTTTTTTAACAACCATCGAAATTTTTTAACCATCGAAATTTGAGAACCATCGAAATTTAACCATCGAAATTTACGCATGAAAAAACCATCGAAATTTAACAACCATCGAAATTTTTCAACCATCGAAATTTGAGAACCATCGAAATTTACTCATGAAAAACCATTGAAATTTTTTTAACAACCATCGAAATTTTCTTAACAACCATCGAAATTTTTCAACCATCGAAATTTGAGAACCATCGAAATTTACGCATGAAAAACCATCGAAATTTTTTTAACAACCATCGAAATTTTTTAACCATCGAAATTTGAGAACCATCGAAATTTAACCATCGAAATTTGGGCATGAAAAAACCATCGAAATTTTTTTAACAACCATCGAAATTTTTCAACCATCGAAATTTTTCAACCATCGAAATTTGAGAACCATCGAAATTTAACGATCGAAATTTACGCATGAAAAACCATCGAAATTTTTTTAACAACCATCGAAATTTGATTTTTTTACGCATTTTATACGACGAACGATGAACGTTCGAACGTTCGAACGGTGAATGAAAAAATCTTAACGTATTCTTGTGGTATCTTATGTGTTACTTTTAACACGGAAAGATCTTTTAGAGGACGAGAGTTAAACGAGCATGCGGGGCGCGTGGGGAGAGAGAGAGAGCGCAAATGCAAGCGTGTTGATGAGCGGGCAAGCTGGAGCGTGAACAAAGGAGAGAGAACGCAACGATGAGCGAACGGAGAGCACGAGCTAGCCGACTGAAGTGCATGGGTTGTAAGAGAGCGAAGGCTGGAAAAACATGCATTTTACGACAACGATGAGCATAAGATAAATTTTAATATGATTTTTTGAAAAACCATCGAAATTTTTCATAAAAGAAATATTTTTTTGAGAACCATCGAAATTTCTTCGTTGAACGACGAACGATGAACGTTCGAACGTTGAACGATGAACGTTGAACGAAAAAATTCCAAAAATCTCTGAGTGTACAACGAATTCTCACGGTATCTACTTTTAACACGAAAAGATCTTTTTCACCCAAATGATTGTTTTTCAAAACGAAATTGAGGTGGTCCGTTGACCAGAAAAAAACTTCCCATGATAAATTTGTTGATATGTCGGTGGCGCGTCCTGTGGTCCTATGCCATTGTTCGCAAACATGACGACGATGACCGAACGAAGCTGTGCATGGAGCTTGCCGTTGCCTGCTCTATCAGCATGGAAGATGAAATTTGATGCGGGTTCTCATTCAACTACAACAGCAGGCTGCAGCAACGATGATTCTCAACTTATCCACTCCCCGAGTGATTCAATCATCATGAATAAAAAAGTTTATTAAATCGTATAATTAAAGTTTTTCCTCAATCATCGTGAAAAAAAAATCTTTTTACCATGCGCAAAGCATGAAAATGTTGGAAAAAGTGATAAAATTATTTTTACCATCATGAAAATGTTGCATATATATTTTGTATATTTTTGTCTGTATACATATGAAAAATCTCCTCAGCATCAATTGATTAAACACCAAACGAATTTCGATAGTTGAATACATAAGAACGATTTATCAACACGGTTTTCTCTACCCTCTCGAGTGAATGAGCGCCTGGCTACCAATGACGGTGAGAGAGGACAAGAGTTAAACGAATGCATAAGACAGAGAAAGAGAGCTAGCATGCGGGCGGGAGTGTGAGCGTGAGTTCAACGAAGGTATAAGATAGAGAGAAAACTAAATACATGTTACGGATGAAAAGATTTTTTATTGAATATATTTTACATTTCGATTTTCTAAAAGATCAATTTTTCTACACATCCGACCGTTTAATCCTTCTCATATCCCCAGGGCAAGGTGTCGGTACAACCAAGTTGCAAGACTCTCTTGTCATCATTCCAACTCAACGCTAATTTTTGTTGTTCAATTGTTTCAACCTGATGCTTTCGACTACGTATCAAGCATTGCGTTCTCGTTATATTAGCATGATGCAACAAACATTTTTTGAAATCATCAAACGTGATTTTTTTTAGCGCAAACATTTTTATACCCTTTGCACGCTTTTTCACATTTTTCGGTGGCTTATCTATAACGATGTAAGAATACAATTTTGCTCGAAGACCCACGAATTCGGTCATAATTTTACCATTATTTTCATCCTTCATTAGGCCCAAAACTTTTTTGTTTGCCAACGGCATATCGTACCGGTTTTCCATCGGATAATCGGATGTGTCAAATTTATTTATATCCAACTTCATTTGCGCGTAAACGTTTTGATTGGATATATGGCAAATGAGGCTGTCCGTGTCGGTGTATAATAATTTCGCGTTGTCTCGGAATACATTTTTCATGTAATTATAATGGAAATCATAGATGTATATTTTTGATACATCGAGAATCGTAAATCCGGCGTAAATTGGTTTCATAAACTCAACCGACGGTCTATTTAATTCTATAATCACCATATCTTCGTCGAAAACGGTACAGCTGTGAAACGTCGGTCGGGCAATAAGCGCTCTCGCCCCGGACCGTCCATCCCACTTTGTCACGAGTTTTACATCTCTATGTTTGCGCGGATTTTCCATTGTTTTTCCGAAAACTGAATTGTTCATTAATTCAAAATTTTTTTTGAAAATTCATCGACTGCTTTTTTCGTAATTCTGTATTTAATTCGATGTATTGTTTTAGCCATGGTGTTTGATTGAATTTTAATGTTCGATGATATTTTGTGAGAATTAAACCGAGACTCAAATATTGCTTCAAATTACGATAATGAATCACGTATTTCTGTTTGGGTAGCAAAGTCGTCATAAGTTTTGGTATTTTACACCCCGAAATGGGCGGGACAAAGTGTTCGGGGCACAGAGGCAGATCTTTATGTGTTTTGTGAAGGTTTTTCGGGTACTCCAAATCCACTTCAAATATATAACCCGTCGGAGAATCATCGGGGATATTCGGTATATCCAATTCCGCCGGATCCTCCAACCACTCGAACGAACCGCGAGGCAAAGGTTGACTCATAGCCGCGCCGTATAAATTGTTTACATCGTAATACATAATGTACGATTCATCTACTTTGGGATCGTAATCAGGCATGAATCGATTGTTAGCCTTCGCATATCTATTGGCACATTGTGCAACACCGCCTCGAATACCTTTTTCGAAAAAAAGTAGCATATCTACATCGGTGATTAATTCAAGTTCTACACCGGTGCATTTTAGCATTGCATCGAACGCGAGTCCCGGAGCAGTGTAGTAGTGCAACGGATCCAAGTTATACGTGCTTGAACAATTACGGCGGAAATTTTCGAAAATATCTGTTAACAGTAACACGTCTGATTTGAGATACAAGTCCGAATAATCGCCCAGAGTTTGGATGTTAAATGTTTCCCAAACGTTCTGCGCATGAGCATAATCATCGTCACTGATTTCCTCGTCGTTTAATCGTGAAAAAAACTCTTTCTTCGTCGGTAACTCTGTGTTGTCAAGTTTTTCCCATCTATCGAGATAATCGTAAGGGAAAACACCTTTTCTCCTCAATAAATTTAGCTCCATTGCGCTAGTGCAATACTTTCTCGTTACATGTTTCTCATCATTGGGTAGATAAGATGCGAGTTTGTCAATACTAGCAGGCATGAATCTGAACGAGTCTAGGAATCGAAATTTGACAATTGTACCGTCGACGAACTTTGTGAATGATATATACTGCTCTTTGTTTACCGGTAATAACTGTATAGAACCCTCGAAGGTTGTTGCTAATGCTCTTATCAAGAAGTGTGAGTCATAGCCCGATAAATTATGAAATATCACTGGGATGACGTGAGAATTTGTATAATTTAAATTACAATCTTGATGAGCGGCGCCTCGAAATTTCCCCGTGAAATGACAATGATCGCGTACTCTAATATTTTCAGGCGTAAACGATTTTTCGCAAATATGACATTTCGTTGCCGAATAAAAAATCTGATTCATCTCCGGCGTCAATTCTTCCATCGCTACGATTTGTTTTAAGCGCGCATCTACTTCGACAGCTATTTTTTTCAATTCTTCGACGAATAATTGTATGCAGTTATCGCTTCGAAAAGATTTATAACCCGAGATCGCATCGGAATAATTGCATTGAAGATAAAACCCTATGCTATAAGGCACATGAGTTTGATAGCTGACGCTATTTTTCCCGCATCTTGTATTTGCAGGCCGCAGAAGACATTCGAGATCGGCGTATATCGCAAATGGTGCTGCTATCTTGTTTTTAAAATTGTTGAATTTCATGATCGATTTACCCTCCTCTGGTAGAACGATTCTACAGTTATTATGATTGATACAATCAATTTTATGATTTTCGAGACGACTTTCAGTCTGAAAATGACTCAAGCATCTATCACAAATCCAACTTTTTTTTTCATGCTTCGATATTTGCGCGGAAACTAATCGTGAAAAATTTTTAATCCAAGCAAAGTGATGAATTACAGTGTCATCCTCTTTGTCAAATTCATTGGCGGTATTTATCATAAGTAAATGTATGGTGGGTGAAATTGATAGATCAGGCCGATGCTTACTTAGATAAATAGGTTCGATCTCATTTTTCTTACTTCTTTCCGGATCAGCAATACCATAAATATTAATGGATAAATTGTTCATCTTTTCAAATCGAGGCACATTTTTGAGGGTCATTGGAAATTCCAAACCCTTATACACCAACACGTCCTTGAAATGCGGATACGATGTTTTCCGGTCGCTGTGCGTTGTTGCAGGCGAAAGGGCTGCTACCACCGACCAAAGGAAGCAATATTCGTCATTATTGATGATATTTACGACTGCGTGCTTCTTCAGGATATCTTTGGGTAAAGAAACGAACGTTGACAATCCTCCACGTAGCGGCACATATTTATTTATGTTGACAGTGAGATAGCTTATTTCACTGAGACTCCATCCAGATCCCTTCCCCTCATGATCTTGAATTTTTTGCATCAGAGGTTCTTTCATAAATTCTTTGAACCATTCCTCGAGATTCGTTGTGGGAAAAATAGCTTCACTCGCAGTGTTAAAACTTCTATCCTCTTCCACGATTCCATCAATTTTCGTTAAATGAAATTTTCCCGAGAAAATCACGTTCACCTTAAGATTTCCAATTTCTTTCACTGTTTTCGTCAATTGAGGGATGATTAAGGCTTTTCCATCATCAAGAAAATCGCCTACATCCTTGTAACCGAGGTTGAGCACCAATCCAGTTCTTATACGTCGCTTGAAAGCTGTCTCCGTATCATGCCACTCCACTTTATTCGATGCACCACCAGCACCGCTTCTTTGAAATTTTTTTGTCAGAGATATGAGCGCTGATATAGTCGTTTGAATTCGCATTTTTTGATAAACCGTAAGCGAATCATCTTCACGTAAAATATCACTCAACAGCTCCACATTTTCCTCCCCCGCCTTTATACACCGTTCTCTTTCACATGATTTATCATTAGCACGCGCTTTATTCATAAAATCTATCAGTTTTTCACATGTCACAATCGCTTGATCTGCAAGATGTTTCTTACGCTCAGCCATTTCGACAGAGACTGATCCAATATGATTAAACCGCAACTGAGCTTCCGCGAGGAATTTATCGATGATTATAGTTCCGCGGGAGAGGAGGGTCAAACGAGGAATGAGACAGAGAGAGAGAGAGAGAGAGAGAGACGTGCGGATGTTTACTTTAGCGAGACGCGCCGCAGACATATCAGATTACCTCTCGGAGAAGTTTTTTCCTATCAGCAGTCAACCCGATCGCAAAAATGGCTTGCGCCCCCCCCCCACCAACACCCCGCGGATGTTTACTTTTGCGCGACACGCCGGCGCCAGCATAAGAAGTTTTTTCTTATCAGCGGTCGAACGGTCAACCCGATGGTGCCAAATGACGTTGCCCCCCCCCCCCCCCCCCCACCCTTTTCGTGGAACTATTCTGTAAAATTGTGTTCTTAATATTGGGAGGTTGATATTTCAGCATCACAATAATTTATTTCGCGCGCGGGGGGGGGGGGGGGGGGGGGGGGTCAAACGAGGCATAAGACAGAGAGACGTGCAATGATTCAACGAACACCCGCGGATGTTTACTTTCGCGAGACGCGCCGCAGACATATCAGGTTACCCCTCAGAGAAGTTTTTTCCTATCAGCGGTCGAACAGTCAACCCGATCATGCCTACCAAATGGCTTCGCGTGGAGTAGCCCCCCCCCCCCCCCACTGCCCTCTTTTCATGAACCTCTATTCATAAACCTCTTGTGAAAAAATCGTGTTCATCATAATTCGAATGAGCGTTTAATAATTTCACTATTAAATTAATATCCCGTATTCATATGAGAATCCTTATTTCTTTCATCAGTATTACGATAATTCGCTCACACTTAATTTTCATCAATATTAAAAATTTTGCGAATCCAAAAAACATTTACTTCCCAGCAAGGGTAAATAATTGCTCGAAATTCTAACATCCTCCGTACAAAAACTTATAGATTTCTCTAACAATAAATATAAAGTAAGCTTGGAGGTGGGGGCTTACTGTGCGAGAGAGGTCGGGACATTGATCGTTTACGACTACTCCTCGCATCTCAAGCAGCTGGATATTTCAATGAAACCCATTATCGAAAAATTACGTGAAGCTGAAATTATTTATTAACGTCAGTTTGATACCGTCGAAGCTCAGTCTTGTGTCAACTATCAATATGAGCATAGATATGTTTGGTCGTCAGTTGATGAACAAGAGTTCCAATAGTAAAAACATTCGTGGACCTCCTGGTGATGGATTTAAACTTACCATCGATGGTCACTATGATGTGAATAATCGAAGACTATGCAATGTAGCTGATCCGAAAGATGAAAACGATGCGATTTCCGCACGAATAATGCAAAATGCTATACGTCAAGAAATTCGTGTTTTATATGAAATTACAACATCATTGCGAAGTTCCATTGATAATTATGATATAATAATCCAAGGCTTGGAGCAAACGTGCAATAATCAACTGAAGCAGCAACGTATTGACTTTGAAAAAGCACATGAACAGATACGGAACAATCTTCGGCTCATTGTTGGTATGGAAGAGCAGCTGAGAACATTAAACAGATTTCATGGCAGCCTCGAAAATAGACACGAATGAGAAAAAAGCAACATTGGTTATGATTCCCATTAAAATTACATCGACACCGACAGCCTCATTTACCATATCGTCAATCAAAATGTTTACGAGCAAATGAAGTTGGATATACATAAATTTGACACATCCGATTATCCGATGGAAAACCGGTACGATATGCCGTTGGCAAACAAAAAAGTTTTGGGCCTAATGAAGGATGAAAATAATGGTAAAATTATGACCGAATTCGTGGGTCTTCGAGCAAAATTGTATTCTTACATCGTTATAGATAAGTTACCGAAAAATGTGAAAAAGCGTGCAAAGGGTATAAAAATGTTTGCGCTAAAAAAAATCACGTTTGATGATTTCAAAAAATGTTTGTTGCATCATGCTAATATAACGAGAACGCAATGCTTGATACGTAGTCGAAAGCATCAGGTTGAAACAATTGAACAACAAAAATTAGCGTTGAGTTGGAATGATGACAACTGAGTCTTGCAACTTGGTTGTACCGACACCTTGCCCTGAGGATATGAGAAGGATTAAACGGTCGGATGTGTAGAAAAATTGATCTTTTAGAAAATCGAAATGTAAAATATATTCAATAAAAAATCTTTTCATCCGTAACATGTATTTAGTTTTCTCTCTATCTTATACCTTCGTTGAACTCACGCTCACACTCCCGCCCGCATGCTAGCTCTCTTTCTCTGTCTTATGCATTCGTTTAACTCTTGTCCTCTCTCACCGTCATTGGTAGCCAGGCGCTCATTCACTCGAGAGGGTAGAGAAAACCGTGTTGATAAATCGTTCTTATGTATTCAACTATCGAAATTCGTTTGGTGTTTAATCAATTGATGCTGAGGAGATTTTTCATATGTATACAGACAAAAATATACAAAATATATATGGGGTATTCCTGGGAATTTCGGCAACTTCGGACAGTTGGGTCGAAATTTTTGCCCCCCATTTTTTTTCATTAATATGTGTTAAAAATAAAGAGACACCTATTTCGGCGTTTTTTATTTTGAGCCCCCACTTTTGAAATACAGTCAAATGAAGTTTTTGAAGTATTGACCACATTCGGTCATTCAAATCGATATATCTCAGCAACGGTTAGTGATAACTCAAAAAACCACAGGTGTTTTTTTTTCGTTTTTGAACGCTTTATACGTTGAAAACATTGACGATTATGTTGCACAAATTCAACAATTATTTATAAACAATTCAAAATTAAAAATGAAATACAACAAAAAATGTACCCTTAATTTTTGAAATGTATTTTTTTTTAAATTCCTTGAACAAAAACGAAAATTTAGCCACCTTGAACTTTTTGGGCCGACGCTTCGTTCGGAAGTTATAGATTTTTTTGTCACAAAAAACCCGTAAATGTTTACCCGGTTGTTAAGAATAAAAGCTATAACTTTCGAACGAAACGTCGGCCCAAGTCCGGCCGGGTCTCAAAATTTTTTTTTTAGTCCAAGGAATTTAAAAAAAAATCAATTTCAATAATTAAGGGTACTTTTTTCTTCATGCAATTTTTTACTAATAAAATACGTATATTTACCGGTTTTTTATGACAAAAAAAGCTATAACTTTCGAACGAAACGTCGGCCCAAGTCCGGCCGGGTCTCAAAATTTTTCTTTTCGTCCAAGGAATTTGAAAAAAAATCAATTTCAATAATTAAGGGTACTTTTTTTTTCATGCAAATTTTTACTCATAAAATACGTAAATTTACGGGTTTTTTGTGACAAAAAAATCTATAACTTCCGAACGAAGCGTCGGCCCAAAAAGTTCAAGGTGGCTAAATTTTCGTTTTTGTTCAAGGAATTTAAAAAAAAATACATTTCAAAAATTAAGGGTACATTTTTTGTTGTATGTCATTTTTAATTTTGAATTGTTTATAAATAATTGTTGAATTTGTGCAACATAATCGTCAATGTTTTCAATGTATAAAGCGTTCAAAAACGAAAAAAAAACACCTGTGGTTTTTTGAGTTATCACTAACCGTTGCTGAGATATATCGATTTGAATGACCGAATGTGGTCAATACTTCAAAAACTTTATTTGACTGTATTTCAAAAGTGGGGGCTCAAAATAAAAAACGCCGAAATAGGTGTCTCTTTATTTTGAACACATATCAATGGAAAAAAATGGGGGGCAAAAATTTCGACCCAACTGTCCGAAGTTGCCGAAATTCCCAGGAATACCCCATATGCAACATTTTCATGATGGTAAAAATAATTTTATCACTTTTTCCAACATTTTCATGCTTTGCGCATGGTAAAAAGATTTTTTTTTCACGATGATTGAGGAAAAACTTTAATTATACGATTTAATAAACTTTTTTATTCATGATGATTGAATCACTCGGGGAGTGGATAAGTTGAGAATCATCGTTGCTGCAGCCTGCTGTTGTAGTTGAATGAGAACCCGCATCAAATTTCATCTTCCACGCTGATAGAGCAGGCAACGGCAAGCTCCATGCACAGCTTCGTTCGGTCATCGTCGTCATGTTTGCGAACAATGGCATAGGACCACAGGACGCGCCACCGACATATCAACAAATTTATCATGGGAAGTTTTTTTCTGGTCAACGGACCACCTCAATTTCGTTTTGAAAAACAATCATTTGGGTGAAAAAGATCTTTTCGTGTTAAAAGTAGATACCGCGAGAATTCGTTGTACACTCAGAGATTTTTGGAATTTTTTCGTTCAACGTTCATCGTTCGTCGTTCAACGAAGAAATTTCGATGGTTCTCAAAAAAATATTTCTTTTATGAAAAATTTCGATGGTTTTTCAAAAAATCATATTAAAATTTATCTTATGCTCATCGTTGTCGTAAAATGCATGTTTTTCAAGCCTTCGCTCTCTTACAACCCATTCAGTCTGCTAGCTCGTGCTCTCCGTTCGCTCATCGTTGCGTTCTCTCTCCTTTGTTAACGCTCCAGCTTGCCCGCTCATCAGCTTGCGCTCTCTCTTTCTCCCCACGCGCCCCGCATGCTCGTTTAACTCTCGTCCTCTAAAAGATCTTTCCGTGTTAAAAGTAACACATAAGATACCACAAGAATACGTTAAGATTTTTTCATTCACCGTTCGAACGTTCGAACGTTCATCGTTCGTCGTATAAAATGCGTAAAAAAATCAAATTTCGATGGTTGTTAAAAAAATTTCGATGGTTTTTCATGCGTAAATTTCGATCGTTAAATTTCGATGGTTCTCAAATTTCGATGGTTGAAAAATTTCGATGGTTGTTAAAAAAATTTCGATGGTTTTTTCATGCCCAAATTTCGATGGTTAAATTTCGATGGTTCTCAAATTTCGATGGTTAAAAAATTTCGATGGTTGTTAAAAAAATTTCGATGGTTTTTCATGCCTAAATTTCGATGGTTCTCAAATTTCGATGGTTGAAAAATTTCGATGGTTGTTAAAAAAATTTCGATGGTTGTTAAAAAAATTTCAATGGTTTTTCATGCGTAAATTTCGATGGTTAAATTTCGATGGTTCTCAAATTTCGATGGTTGAAAAATTTCGATGGTTGTTAAATTTTTTGAGGACGGACAACTTTTTGACCGTTCGAAACCGCATGGAATGCCTCATATACGTTTTCTGAATTATGCTTGTTCGAAACACTGCATTTTCTGATCTTCGCGCCGTCGGGACTTTGACCTTTCGGAACTATGAACCGCACCCGAAAAATCTGAGCAACGTTTTCATGGATTTTTTTTTGCTTTATTTATTTTATATTAATTATATTTTTTATTATTATGGTTATGATACCATTTTATGTATTTTTGATTTTTTTCCTGAACAAGCGGACAAAGATACAAAAATACATTACACCATACGGATAACGAATAACTTCAGTCCATATTAGCGTGAATCATCTATTTATTTGTAAAATAGTTACATACTTACCGGTTATGATACAATGAGCTGATCGATAATAATAATCGCAATAGTGGCTAGGCTTTGGCAATAACTAAGATGACTCCGGACACTACAGCGACTCAACTTTCAATGCATGTACCGCAGCATGAATTTCTTCTTTTTTTTTTTGTTTTTATCGTAACTTGCCTTGAATAAGCAAATTGAAACATTTTAAGAAACTTCCGGTTCCGGTTCTGCGAGGTATTTTGTCACGCGTTCCCTTTCAGAAAAGCCACCAGCGTGTCAAGCAATATATGATAGGTTCCGTTGTGTTTGGATGTCTTTCGAGAACCCTCAATCGTCGTGACATTCCGCCGCAGGAACCAAGAATCTTATAAAAAACGATACGTTTCATCCGTAAAAAAACTACGCATAAGATTTAATTGTAAATCGTTAACTCGTTTTTATTGTTTTGTTTTGTCCCAGTCGCAGTATCACTATCAACTTTCCCGTTTTGCGAAAGCCTTGATTTTATATTTCCCCATCACGTACATTCTGTAATTCTCAAATAAATATTTGCCAATAGAAAAAGGATTAACCTTTTAAGACCCGAATTATTTTAAATCACTTTTCATTCGGAGCTCCGACGGTTTTGGGGTAATACTAGGACACAGATGACAGAAAAAAATTGCCATAATGTTCACACCCCTCAAAACCACCCTTTTCGTGAAAACCCACCCTTATGTTTGAAAATAAGATTAGAAAATTTTTCTTCGGAATATATGCAACTAAAATCATTTCTGAGGACCAACAAGAGTCACCTCTATCCAATGATAGAATCGAAATTCATTCTAGGGGTTGTATTTTCATGCGTAAATTTCGATGGTTAAATTTCGATGGTTCTCAAATTTCGATGGTTAAAAAATTTCGATGGTTGTTAAAAAAATTTCGATGGTTGTTAAAAAAATTTCGATGGTTTTTCATGCGTAAATTTCGATGGTTAAATTTCGATGGTTCTCAAATTTCGATGGTTGAAAAATTTCGATGGTTGTTAAAAAAATTTCGATGGTTGTTAAAAAAATTTCGATGGTTGTTAAAAAAATTTCAATGGTTTTTCATGCGTAAATTTCGATGGTTGAATTTCGATGGTTCTCAAATTTCGATGGTTCTCAAATTTCGATGGTTGAAAAATTTCGATGGTTGTTAAAAAAATTTCGATGGTTTTTCATGCGTAAATTTCGATGGTTAAATTTCGATGGTTCTCAAATTTCGATGGTTAAAAAATTTCGATGGTTGTTAAAAAAAATTCGATGGTTGTTAAAAAAATTTCGATGGTTTTTCATGCGTAAATTTCGATGGTTAAAAAATGAAAAATTTCGAGGGTTGTTAAAAAATGTGTGTTATTTAGGTTATTTAGGTTATTCGTAGGAGGAGGAAAATGCCGTTCTCCCGGGATCGAGCAGCGGGTAAATCGATTGACAACGCCATCTACCGGATTGGGCAAATAACGTCATCCTACCGGATTGGCAGATAACGCTATCCGAGGCTGCTGTCGGTAAGGTAGAACACTCAATTGAGCGGGATCGAGCAGTGGATAAATCGATTGACAACGCCATCTACCGGATTGGCAGATAACGCCATCTGAGACTGCCGTCGGTAAGGTAAAACACTCAATTGAGCGGGATCGAGCAGCGGGTAAATCGATTGACAACGCCATCTACCGGATTGGCAGATAACGCCGAAGAGAAATCTACCTTACCGACCGGCTCAAGGCAGGTCACCGTGGTAAGTGGGCCAGAACCCGCCTCTCTAAAAACAGAACCTCAAACCCACCTTAATATCCTTACGATCAATCTTCGAGACCCCTAAATAACCTAAATAACCGGCACTATCGATAACCTAAATAACCTGCACTGTCGGAAAGAGAGAGCTCAGCCGTCGGTACAAGAGGGATCAGACACAAACCCACCGTTGGTCAAAGAGAAATCTACCTTACCGACCGTCGCAAGGCAGGTCACCGTGGTAAGTGGTCCAGAACCGGCCTTACTATACTACTCAAAATGTCGAAATTTTCTAAGTACGTAAGTTAGTAAGTATATCTTGAAAGCGTACGATTAAGCAGAAAAATGTTTCAGACAAAAAAGTTGCATTTTTGAATAAGCTTTGTGAAAAAATTTTTTTCTGAATTTTTTGAGTCTGAAAAATGACCATTTCCATAAAAAATATGCGAAAATAATTTTTTTTGGTCAGTATGTCATTTTCGATTTATCTCAAAAAATTTCAGAAAATACTCCGAAATGTGCACAATAGACACGTATTTTTTCATAATGGCTCGATTAGTTGTTCCAGAGCTATGCTATTAACTATTTATTTCATTAATAACATTTTTTTTTTTCCAGAAAAATCGATTATTATTAAAAACTATTCTCTGCCAAATTTTTTTCACATTTTTCGGCAATAAACGTCGATAAAAATAATAATTTTTTTGAGCTTAATCATAAATTATCGGTGAGGTATCCAAAGTTTACCTTGCGATACAAAGTGAAGTCCGTCGTCCAACATGAAAAATGTGATACCAAGTATCGTAAGCCGCCCAATGTAACCATTGCTTCCAATGTCTTTTACTTCCTTCTGTTTGTCAACATATTCCCCCTTTCATGCCAAAATACTACCGTCGTTCTCAGCGTGTTTCGATTTATTCACACTAGCTTGGTGAGCAGGGTTGAGAAGCCATACGCTTCCTTTGAATTGTCTTTGTGGTTTCTGGAGTGCATTGCGTTAGAACGAACGACGGAGCAACAAGCTTGAGGGTGTGACGATAGCGATCGACAGATTTTGACTCTTCAAGATCTTCACGAATGGGCAGCTCAACCCGCGAATGTTCCTGCTATCACCGTTCTCTATTCATCTACTGATGATTACAATTCGCGAAAAGCAATGTTGGAATCGCGATTTAAGCAAGTGAAAGCTGTACCAAAGACCCAAAAATACTACTGCATTATCCCAGAACTGGTTGGGATTCGACAATGCAAAATATATTCGCTCGCCACGGACTTCGTAACTCACCGAGTGTGGAAAACTAAATAACTAAAAACGATCTGTACATGCTTCACTTTTTCCCAGTTCTTATATCGTGATTGATGTTTAAAACAATAAGAAAAAAATATTATGTTAGGACAGAAAATTATTAATTTAATCATTGAATTTTTAGAACGAGTGATTATAGAGCGTAGCTCTCGAACGAGTTCAGTAGAGTTCCATCTACGTAACCAAAGTTTGAGAGAAACAATTTGGGAGCGTATGTTTTTCGATAATAATCGATTTTTCTGAAAAATATATATATATATATATTATTAATAAAATAAAGTATATCTCTGGAACAACTTATCGAGCCATCATGAAAAAATACGTGTCTATTGTGCATATTTCGGAGTATTTTCTGAAATTTTTTGAGATGAATCGAAAATGACATACCGACCGAAAAAAATTATTTTCGTATATTTTTTATGAAAATGGTCATTTTTTAGACTCGAAAAATTCAGAAAATATTTTTTTCACGAAGCTTATTCAAAAATGCAACTTTTTTGTCTGAAACATTTTTCTGCTTAATCGTACGCTTTCAAGATATACTTACTAACTTACGTACTTAGAAAATTTCGAAATTTTGAAAAACTCAAAAAAATGCGATCCAAAAATTTTGAAAAAATGTACACTACTCTCTTCCATATAATTAAACAATGTGACAAAGTTTCAATTTTTTTGAGGACGGACAACTTTTTGACCGTTCGAAACCGCATGGAATGCCTCATATACGTTTTCTGAATTATGCTTGTTCGAAACACTGCATTTTCTGATCTTCGCGCCGTCGGGACTTTGACCTTTCGGAACTATGAACCGCACCCGAAAAATCTGAGCAACGTTTTCATGGATTTTTTTTTGCTTTATTTATTTTATATTAATTATATTTTTTATTATTATGGTTATGATACCATTTTATGTATTTTTGATTTTTTTCCTGAACAAGCGGACAAAGATACAAAAATGCATTACACCATACGGATAACGAATAACTTCAGTCCATATTAGCGTGAATCATCTATTTATTTGTAAAATAGTTACATACTTACCAGTTATGATACAATGAGCTGATCGATAATAATAATCGCAATAGTGGCTAGGCTTTGGCAATAACTAAGATGACTCCGGACACTACAGCGACTCAACTTTCAATGCATGTACCGCAGCATGAATTTCTTCTTTTTTTTTTTGTTTTTATCGTAACTTGCCTTGAATAAGCAAATTGAAACATTTTAAGAAACTTCCGGTTCCGGTTCGGCGAGGTATTTTGTCACGCGTTCCCTTTCAGAAAAGCCACCAGCGTGTCAAGCAATATATGATAGGTTCCGTTGTGTTTGGATGTCTTTCGCGAACCCTCAATCGTCGTGACATTCCGCCGCAGGAACCAAGAATCTTATAAAAAACGATACGTTTCATCCGTAAAAAAACTACGCATAAGATTTAATTGTAAATCGTTAACTCGTTTTTATTGTTTTGTTTTGTCCCAGTCGCAGTATCACTATCAACTTTCCCGTTTTGCGAAAGCCTTGATTTTATATTTCCCCATCACGTACATTCTGTAATTCTCAAATAAATATTTGCCAATAGAAAAAGGATTAACCTTTTAAGACCCGAATTATTTTAAATCACTTTTCATTCGGAGCTCCGACGGTTTTGGGGTAATACTAGGACACAGATGACAGAAAAAAATTGCCATAATGTTCACACCCCTCAAAACCACCCTTTTCGTGAAAAACCACCCTTATGTTTGAAAATAAGATTAGAAAATTTTTCTTCGGAATATATGCAACTAAAATCATTTCTGAGGACCAACAAGAGTCACCTCTATCCAATGATAGAATCGAAATTCATTCTAGGGGTTGTATTTTCATCCCTTGTGTCTGTAGCGTAGAAAAATCGTTTTTTCATCGGCAAAATTCTTGAGAATTTTACCATCGAAATGTCGACTTTTTTAATCACTTGGGATATCTACAGGAAACAATTATACCCCCGGTTGTTGTGCAACCAGCACACTTGAAATCTCTTTTTCCTGCACGAATTACTGCCTGAAACAAAACACAGAAGAACAGAATTATTAATAATTAATAATTCAACTCACCTGTAAATAGTCCAGTCTTACTCACACTTATACTACTTACCATACATGCGAAGTATCTCCCGTCGGTATAGTAGTATCCCGAGTTATGAAGTAACTACGGGAATAATCCGACGGTTGGCGCTGCGCGAAATCTATTGTGGGTTTCACCACATGTGTGCGATGTTCGAAAACACCCGCGGCTTACGCCGTAGAGAGGGTAATGAAGGTTCGCCTTTAGGTGCTAATTTCGATAGAATGCCGCTACGATATAAGTGGCGCTGCGGACGTTTTGAGGGGAAAGAACGGTTTGGGTGAAGAGAGGAACGCCAGTGAACTAGGGAACACGGACGAGTAAGCAGTGTAAATCGTCCGTGAATAAATTATTCCCCTGGAAAAAAAAGACAGAAATTAACGAAGCTTAATTAAATATTCCCGCGTTCCTCCATTCTTTTAGCTCAGCACTCCTGGCAAGTAGGATAACCCCCACAATAACTTTGGTGACCCCGACGTGATCAGTGCGAATAGGAAAAGAGTGTGTCCACGTGTCGATCGTGGTGGCCATTTTAACGAAATTCACGCGCTGTTTTCCCGGATCGATTCAATCGGAACTTTAAGCTTAATCCGTGATCCGAGGTGAATTCGTAATTATTCAATCGCATTTGTACTTTTTCCGTCATTTATTTGTGGGTTAAATGTGCCGAGCTGCTTATTTTCTTTTATTTTCGTGACTGTGAGACATACCGGTTTTTCACACCAAGCACCGACGCACATGTGCGTGTATCCGTTCGTTTCGTATTGATTCGTGAGCAATCGTCGCTTTTTCTTGCACACGGATCGTAAGAACGCTTTTCCGGTTACCTCTCGCTGTGTATTTTTGTGATTTTGACCTTATTAGTAGGAAAAATCATGTCAAACAACCAAGACGAGGTGCACATGTCGCGGATAGCGAAACTCCCGCGATTTTGGAAACACGAACCGGCAGTTTGGTTCTTCCAAGTCGAAGCTGCGTTCGGAATCGCTAGAATCACAACAGACGAGACGAAATATCAATATTTACTCTCTAACCTCGACGTTGCGGTTCTACAGTTTGTAACGGACATCATTCATAGTCCACCCGAAACGAATAAGTATGAGGCTATTAAAACTCGCATTCTACACTCTTTTGCAGAATCCAAAGAAAGTAGAGTTCGCCAGCTCCTCAAAGGGCAGCTGATCGGAGAGCAGAGACCTTCGCATTTCCTGCGGCACATGAGAAACCTAGCATCCGACCAGTGCGGGGACGCACTTCTAAAGTCAATGTTCTTAGAGCAGCTGCCACATCAGGTGAGTGCTATTCTGTCGGCCTCCGGCGAAGAAGATTTGACAAAGCTCGCTCTCTTGGCGGATAAGATTATTGAGCTTCATCGTCCTACGCTCATTGGCGCAGTGGACGGAGAAAACTCCGAGCATTCTGACCTAGTGCGTTGTGTCGAAGCTTTAACATCTCGACTGAACAGATACATGAAACAAGGTCAGCAACATATACGTAAGGATGATCGCAGTCGAGCGCGATCGAAATCCCCTTGGTCTGAGAGAAACATCAACAACAATCGTAGCAACAACAGTCGCAACAGTAATCGAGATTGTTTTTACCATCAACGATTCGGTGCCAAGGCGCGTAACTGCCTTCGCCCATGTTCGTGGTCAACGAGGATGAGCAATACGAGTGCGGGAAACTAACGGTGTCCTTGTGTGCGCAGGCGGTAGACAACGACGTCCCCAAACAATACCGCCTTATTTTATACGACGAGGAATCCGGACTATATTTTCTCGTTGATACAGGGGCAGACATTTCGGTGATACCGCGAGCAAGTGGGTATGGGGCGAGCCATACACCAACGAACTTTAAACTTTATGCCGCAAACAATTCTGTTATCGACACCTATGGCCATAAATTGTTATCGTTGAACTTAAGACTTACCCGTAAATTGTCTTGGTATTTTACAGTTGCCGATGTATCACGTCCCATCTTGGGCGCAGATTTTTTGGTACATTTTGGCCTTCTGGTGGATCTAAAAGGGAAGCGACTCATCGACACTGCGATGAACGTTTCGTCCCTGGGCATCGTATCATTCGAGGCGTATTCCTCAATATCAACGATTTCCGGTGATACGCCTTTCCGGGAGCTCCTCAATGAATTCTCCACCATCACACGTCCGCTCAAATTTACTGGAGTCGTCAATCACGATGTGTACCATCATATCGTCACTAAAGGACCGCCTCTTGCGGAGCGAGCGCGACGACTCTCCGGAGAAAAATTGACTGCAGCAAAGTTGGATTTCGAGTTTATGTTGGAGCAAGGAATCTGCTACCGATCGAAAAGTCAATGGGCGAGTCCGCTGCACCAGGTACCTAAAAACTCTACTGAGTGGCGATCTTGTGGAGATTACCGTCGATTGAATAGCGTTACAGAACCAGATAAGTATCTAATACCGCACCTCAACGATTTTTCCCATCGTTTGTGCGGACAGACGGTGTTTTCAACGATCGACCTAGTGCGTGCGTATAATCAAATTCCTGTCGTGCCGGAAGACAGACCGAAAACAGCTGTTATTACGCCGTTTGGTTTATTTGAGTTTGCGCGAATGACGTTCGGGCTTTGTAACGCAGCCCAAACCTTTCAAAGGTTTATGGACACGGTGACTCGCGGATTGGATTTTGTATTTTGCTATATCGACGATATTCTAGTTGCATCGAAAGATCTCGCGGAACACTCTCGGCATCTCCGAACCTTGTTTGAACGTTTAAGAGACTATGGATTATCGATTAACGTTGCAAAGTGCGCGTTCGGCAAAGAAAGTGTCCGTTATCTCGGGTGTCAGATCAATAAATTCGGAACTTTCCCTTTGCCAGAACGCATTTCCGCGATCCTGGCTTATAAAAAACCCGAGAATATTTCGGAACTCCGTCGTTTTCTTGGAATAATAAATTTTTATCGCAGGTTCGTCAGGGGCGCTGCCGAAGCACAAGCTCCATTGAACTCCTATCTCGCAGGTGCAAAAAAGAGGGACAGAAGATCGATCACCTGGACCGAAGAAGCAGAGAAAGCCTTCTTAGAATGCAAAACGCAGTTGGCTAACGCAACACTCCTCGCTCATCCTATCGTGAATGCAACATTGTCTTTGCAGACGGACGCGTCTGACTCATCAATGGGTGCAGTTCTCGAGCAGTATAGCGGAAGTAAATGGGAGCCACTCGGTTTCTTTTCGAAGAAGTTCTCTTCGACGCAAATGAGGTATAGTACGTACGATCGCGAGCTACAAGCTATTTTCTCTAGCCTTAAATTCTTCGAGTACATGGTAGAAGGTCGTCCGCTAATAATTAAAACGGACCACAAACCGCTCGTTTTTGCATTTAAACAACGAAGTGACAAAGGTACACGTAGACAATCGCGACAACTGGACTATATTGGGCATTGTACTACTAATATTGTTCATGTTAGCGGAGCTGGTAATCTCGTCGCGGATGCGCTTTCAAGAATCGAGTCGATCCCCTGGCATTCTTAGCAACTGCAAAATCAACCGAAAATATCAACGGTTTAATTTGGACAGCTTTACAACCGTAAAGTCAACCGTAAAAAAAAGAACCCTAATGGTTGGCTCAACCGGCGCCATTTTGTTTTCATTGGATGGTTGACTCAACGGTTGCTCAACCGGCACCATTATGTTTCCCCTGAATGGTCGACTCAACGGTTACTCAGCCGGCGCTATTTTGTTTTCGCTGAACGGTTGCTCAACCGTCGCCAATGTGTGTTTGCGAGATAATTGACTCAATGGTTGCCCGATGGAATGTCGGGCAATCCAATAAATTGATAATTTCCGCCTGATGATGAACCGCAAGTGGAAATAAAGTTTCTTTCTCGGGGCGAGTCGAGAGGTGGAGGGATGGATGGAAAAATTATATTTTGATATATATATTTATTTCAGCAAACATAATTATATATAATATAGGCCGCATATTATTCCGACGCTGATCGTGACGTTGCATTACGCGGTTTTTGAAAGCTACTCCCTATCCGATGGAGACGGCTGCGATCGGATTTTATTTTTGCCGAAATCCACGCTCGAACCACTCTTAAATCGTTGATATCCTGGTCATTGAGAGGGTGAGTTAGTTCCAGGATTTTCGCTGCCTCTATATCAGGAAAGAAGGCATATAAGTCATGAAGGTATTTGTATTGGAATTGTTTTCGTCGTGGATGATTACTGTATAAATGTGCCTCCTGTCCATTTACCAAATAAAATATTGATTTCCCTTTGAGTGATCGTCCGGTACTTAATATTTGGTTTTTTCACCATCAAGGTGAGCTTTACACGTTGTTCTAACGGCCAAAAATCTTCGATTAGAATGTTCATTCGTTTCCGCATCCATTTCGCTTCCGCCACCCGTGCGACGCACGAGCGGCTGAAGCGTCCTCCCGGTACGAGAGTCACCTGTTGAAAATAAAGTTTTGCATTAATATATTTATTTCGGGGTGTTAGTATCGCAATGAATGTATCGTACCATATTATCCTCATCGGCGGCCGGGATTGTTAATTTCTTTGTTGTTACTGGCACGCCATCACCGGATCGTGCCATTGAGGTCGCTAATTCTGCAGTTCGTTTCCACAATCGCCCCCATTTGGCGTTCATGGATTTCGCCAAACGAGCAATATCCTCGGACGTGTGGTATTTTGAGGACCGGTCGTGGATACGACGCTTCGTCCTCTTGATCATCATGTTCTTGTTGCTCTTTTCTTTCTTCCCGAGCGATTCATCGTCCTATACAATAATATTGTACCGATTTAAAACCTACCATACGAGGTCAGCTAATATATTTGGTTACCGTTTTGTCCGACGAATCTCCACTCGTCGATCCGCTTTCCGTGGATGATTTCGTGAATTTATTGTCGGAAGTAACGGCAAGATCTCGCCTTGGCGTGTCTTCAATTTCCTATGTAGGTGAACAGATCACCATTAATTTTTCGTTTTCGGGTAATACTCGTGAAAAGAACTTTTCAATCGGGGTCATTACATAGGCGTTCCTGTCGTCGTTTCGTCTTTCCCTAAAACGCTTCAGGGCCTTGCCGTCCAGCACCTCTTCCTTTGCAAGGTGACGGATGTGGCGAATTCTTACTTTCGTCTCGAGTTCGCTGTTGGTTACCTGAAAGTCGCAATGACAATTAATAATCGTAATCTGTACCATTTCGTGAAAAAGAAAATCATGCAACAACGTGACACCGAGAACCGTTTTCAACATTCAATTAGCGCATAAACATCACAAAGTAACATGCATAGCAACGATATGTTTGACAATGATTGTACAATATTTGCGTCCTTCAACGGTAAGTTCGGCAACTCTTTCCAGTGTCCCCGTTCCAGGGCCACAGCATTGCAAATGTTCTAGCAGTTTCCATTACCGATTGCATATTTTTTTGGTTTTGTAACGGTTGCGATCCCCTACCATTGATCGCGGGGCCAGCGCCGTTACATATTTCGGCAATCGGTCGAAATCAAAATTCGATTGTGGGATTTCGGCGTCTCGCCGAAATTAAAAGGGATCGTTCAGGGAGTCGCCCGGCGTGCGCCGTCCGGAGCGGAGGGCTCCAAAATTCAGTCTTTTACTATAATCACCACCAATCGGTTGGGGTTATAGTGTAGTTTATTTATTCAAATGTGAATTGTCTTATTTATCCTATTTGTTGTACCGTGTATTGTATTATTTATTATGTCGTGAACTATTCAAAATGTCTCGTGCTTATTTAAAATGAATGTCTTGTGTGTAACGACCGGCATGAATAATGGACAATGATTTATGGACAGAACGGGATAAATAAATAATTGAATTCGTGATACGTGAACATAAATGAACATGAAGATGAAGTAAACATATAATGAACTGAAATGAAAAGTGAATCGAATGATATGGAATATAAAATGAAACGCAGTATCAGTTGAATTGAAGATTAATAATCCGAATGTATAAAATTGTGAAATGAATATGGCGTGGTATAAATGTAAATGTAACCGTGATCTAAGGTTGATTTTGAGGAAACGACGTGCGACGACAAAGGACTATGAATAGAAACGATGATAACCGATAGAACGAAATGTATACAAGGGATTATGACTGTTGTTGTGTGATGAATGCCTGGGTATGATGGAATGCGAGTGCGAACATTATCGAGTGATAGAATGAATATTAAATAAAAAATAAGGATGAATGTGACTAATGTGAGTGAATGCTTGAAATGAAATAAAATGCAAAATACATGAAGAAATGATTAAAGAATAAATAATAACATTTCGTCGTCTCACTATAAAATCAAAGTAAAAAATGAATATTGAATTAATAAACCCACATCATCGACCCCACTCCGGTCCGAATTCAAGAAATAAACCGAAACGAACTAACAGAGAGTGAAGTGCTACTCGTTTCAGTCTCAATATCAATCACTCCGCAGGAGTTGATTACGGAAGGAGTGGAAACAATTTAGTATCCGGATTAACCGGATGAACCGGTTTTAATCCGGTGTATTATCGCAACCTCCGCGAATTCATATGAGTCATTTATTACCTTCTCGTCTTCAGTAGACATGGATGCGCGTGACTCCGTTTCACCAGACTCTTCCGAACGATCCATGTCTCGGCTGTCCTTCCTGCTGATGTAGGTCGCAGAAGTATCCTTTGGCGTTAACAATTAATCAAGTACATTTAATATCATTTGCGATGAACTCTGTTGGAATATGCATACATACAACGCTATGTGTGTGAGCTCGTGCGCTTAGGGAGTGGAGTGCGCTGCGACGCTGTTCCCTTGTACGGCGACGCTTACTTGATCTAGGGCTACGAGACGTGATAGACGCGGAGAGAATCACTTAATAAAGACCGTTATTGAAACTCGTTGATTCTCGTGTTTTACTTGCCCCGCCTAAACTAACAGGTTATGGGCCCCAGCACGCTTCCAATGCGCGTAATAACCCCTACAGCACAAATTATTGCATCAGCATTGCAGCGATGTTTTTAGATTGCAGTTGCAGTAAAATATTCCATCAACGCTGCATCGACATTTCTAATTTCAAATATTGTAATGTTGCACTGCAACATTGCAACAGCGTTGTAGCGACATTTTTTTCAAAGTATGGTTTCTATTTCAAAAACACACGTTGTGCACCATAGTGCCACAATTTTCCAATTTTCAACAATTTTTTTTTGTTTTCGGATGTCCCCCTCCGAATCCTATAAGCTTCACTCGAATTATATTTCAATTGGACCTTTATTTTTCATAAAAACCGAAAGTATAAATAAAAATGGAACACCCTGTATAACGTGCGCTGATTACGATCAATCCAGGTAAAATGATATCACATAGACTTAGAATTCAAAATATTTAATTTTATTGCTTCTCATACCAATTAATGTCGTAGTAGTATGTCGAAAAATGTCGCTTTTGTTGAGCGTTTCAATTTGCACATTTTTTTTTACCTGAGATATAGGCCATGGGGGTTTGTGGGCCATGTTGCCCCGTCTGCGCGGCAGAACACGAATAGGATATGAATGAAAAAACTGTCGAGATTAATGTTCAATTAATGTCAAACAACGAGATCCTTACTTCTATTTCATTGTGTATGCTTTCATTATTAGCTTAGTTGAAAATAGCACTAGGGTTTCATTATGTCGTGTCGATTAATTGTCAATTTTTTTGGAAAAACATAATTCAGAGGTGTAATCCGTAATTTCGTTATGCGGATGCTACATTCGTATTCACCCCCGCGACGGAAAGAGAGGTTGGGTCGTCGAATAACGCGATTGGCCGCGGCTGAATTGCCAGCGTCGTCCATCTTCTTTGTCCATCACTCCTCTCCTCGCAACTCTCCTCCGCTCTCCCCTTCACTGCCTGTTCATGCCCGTTCAACGATCGTGCGCAATACGTTTGGCGTGTGAAGTGGTTCGAAAAAAATGGAATTAACGTGTTGTATCTCTGAAACGGAATGCCAACGGAGAAGAAGTTTGCCATCGTCGAATCCAACGATGGTTTACAAATTGTTCCGACCCTGTGGCTCGATGAAGATGCGGGGAAAAGCTGGTGGCCGAAGTTCCTAACCTGAAAATGGTCAATTGATAGAGCTATCCATCGTCAACTGCAACCCACAAATGAGCCTGATCATTGGATAAAACTGAATGTAAAACGGATCTTTGGAAAGACAGGTAAGTTTGAGGCAATCTAAATAAAATAAATAAAGAATAAATACTCTATGGTATAATAAAAAAATGTTTCATTAGTCCACGATGAAAAAGTTGTGGACGGGCCCGCTTGCCGAACTCTTCAGCTGGGACGGACGAAAGAAAAAAAAGCCTTCAAGTTATCGCGGACGGCCAAACTAATAATAAGTTAGTAATTTCGTTTCATAAGATAATCGTTTGCTACAATTTTTCCGTGATCGTATAACATTTTTTATTCTATATCATTTCAGAAGCCGCACATATCATGTGTGCACCCCACTGCACAGACGCAAGTATAAAAAACGTTACATCGAAATGGTTTGCGCAAACCAAAACACGCCGCATCCGTCAACAAAGCCGAGAATTACAACGTAATGATAACGATAACGTCGATAACTACTCAGATGCTACCGACGATGCCGCTGAATAAAACTTTGTTACGCGTTTATTATGAAAAATAAATATATATATTAGAGTGTCCGTTAAAATAACTTTTTTTTGGGCTACCTCTTGTTTCGATAGGTTATGATGTACAAAAAAAGGGAAAAATACTTTTTTTCGATTTAGTGCATGCCTGATAGTGCCGAGAATCGATTAAGGTGAGAAAAAGGGCTTTTTTTAGAGTTTTTCGCGTGTATCTCGTGATATATGCATTTCTTCTAATATGAGTACTCATAATAAATGAAAGATTATAACTTTTTCTATAAATCATGTCTCTTGCGTTAATTCCGTAATATGTATATTAAGGCGGCTTGAAAAAAGACTTTTTTTTTTCTTCAACCAAAATACACTCACGCCAAAGTATCTTTCATCAAGAGAATTGTGTCCAAAGATGAGCCCGATCGGAATATTTTTAGGGGTTGCGCAAGATTTTTCTACTTTTCCCATTTGGTTAACATGGGAAGGGCGTCAAGTTCCCATTCAAAAAATCGTAGCTCCGCCAATTTTATAGGTACGTTGATCTGGTTAGTTCCATTTGAAAGCGCTTAAATAACTGCTTAAAATGACGTACGGGCCTTTGTGATCCAATTGCAACTTCAGTCGATAATTTTATTTTTCCATAAATATGTTGTTCTTTTCCGGTACAGACATACCGAGTGTCGCATTTTTAGTTATACTTCAGGTTTCCACGAAAAAAAAAAATCCAATCAAATAGGAGTTTAATTAGGGTTTGAAGGAGGACATCCGAAAAAATAAATTTTCCAAAAATTCCAAAATGGCAGCGCTATGGTAGACAACATATTAGTTTAAAATGGAAACCATGTGCTTCAAAAATCTTAAAAATAATTCTCGTCAATACTTACAACTTTTGTATGAGTCATTTTTGGCTCCGTAGAAATCCGCGCGGAATTAAGCCCGATCCGACTATTTCAAGGGGTCGCCTCGATTTTTTTTAAATGTTTACATTTTTTAAAAATTTAACCCACAAAATCATTAAAATTAATAACATTCGTCTGTGATAAAATGTTGTTAATTCTCTCTTCTTATATTATTATTTGATTTTCGTAACTTCGGGTGACTCTACTGCAACGCGATCATTCGTAATTTATTTTGTTATAGCTCATTTTCGTCGATTCACGTTCATTCGATAATGAAATTATTGCGCCGTGTTATTCAAATGTAAACATTTAAAAAAAATCGAGGCGACCCCTTGAAATAGTCGGATCGGGCTTAATTCCGCGCGGATTTCTACGGAGCCAAAAATGACTCATACAAAATTTGTAAGTATTGACGAGAATTATTTTTAAGATTTTTGGAACACATGGTTTCCATTTTAAACTAATATGTTGTCTACCATAGCGCTGCCATTTTGGAATTTTTGGAAAATTTTTTTTTTCGGATGTACTCCTTCAAACCCTAATTGAACTTCTATTCGATTGGATTTTTTTTTTTCGTGGAAACCTGAAGTATAACTAAAAATGCGACACCCGGTATGTCTGTACCGGAAAAGAACAACATATTTATGGAAAAATAAAATTATCGACTGAAGTTGCAATTGGATCACAAAGGTCCGTACGTCATTTTAAGCAGTTTTTCAAGCGCTTTCAAATGGAACTAACCAGATCAACGTACCTATAAAATTGGCGAAGCTACGATTTTTTGAATGGGAACTTGACGCCCTTCCCATGTTAATCAAATGGGAAAACTAGAAAAATCTTGCGCAACCCCTAAAAATATTCCGATCGGGCTCATCATTGGACACAATTCTCTTGATGGAAGATACTTTGGCGTGAGTGTATTTTGGTTGAAGAAAAAAAAGTTTTTTTTCAAGCCGCCTTAATATACATATTACGGAATTAACGCAAGAGACATGATTTATAGAAAAAGTTATAATCTTTCATTTATTATGAGTACTCATATTAGAAGAAATGCATATATCACGAGATACACGCAAAAACTCTGAAAAAGCCCTTTTTTTCACCTTAATCGATTCTCGGCACTATCAGGCATGCACTAAATCGAAAAAAAGTATTTTTCCCTTTTTTTGTACATCATAACCTATCGAAACAAGAGGTAGCCCAAAAAAAAGTTATTTTAACGGAGACTTTAGTGTATATATATGGGGCATTCCAAACAAAACCGTGGGGTCATTTCCCTCGGGTCCGCCGATTGTTGCATAATTTTATTTTTGACTTTGTTCCGACTCAAAATAGACCCTAATTTTTTTTCAGAATTTTTGCACCACTCTTTAAGGTGATGGGCGCCGATTGTTGCATAAACTTGCATATAGTTATTTGCATAGAAAGGAATTATATAATTTGCATACGATTTTTTTTTAAATTTGTTCTGACTACAAACGGACCCTAATTTTTTTTCACAATTTTCCCATCACTCCTTAAGGTGATGCGCGCGCATCGAAGTTGCAAAGATAAGAGTAAGCCGACAAAGCGGCCATTTTTAAAAATTTGATTTTTTTTCTACAAATGCTATGTTATAAAATAATAGTTTTTTTTATAATTTGGGAGTGGGACGCAGCTTGCTTGTATTTAAAAAAAAACTTTTTTTTTTTTCAAATCTTTAAAATCGTAAAAATGTCTAATTATAAAAATCATTACACATGTGAAAAAAAAAATCAAAAATATAACGCGTCTTGAAAAATGTTGATATTTTGCATATTTCGTATCTCTATTTTTCACTTTGCTGTGCTCAGAGACGGTCACGTGCCCTCCCCTCACGAAATATGAAGAATATCAACATTTTTCAAGATATGTTTTATTTTTGTTTTTTTTTCACACGTGTAACGATTTTTATCATTAAAATTTTTTACGATTTTAAAGATTTGAAAAAGAAAGAAAGTATTTTTTTTAATACAAGCAAGCTGTGTCCCACTCCCAAATTGGAAAAAAAACTATTCTTTTATAACATAGCATTTGTAGAAAAAAAAATCAAATTTTTAAAAATGGCCGTTTTGTCGGTTTACTCTTATCTTTGCAACTTCGATGCGCGCGCATCACCTTAAGGAGTGATGGGAAAATTGTGAAAAAAAATTAGGGTCCGTTTGTAGTCGGAACAAAGTTAAAAAAAAAATCGTATGCAAATTATATAATTCCTTTCTATGCAAATAACTATATACAAGTTTATGCAACAATCAGCGCCCATCACCTTAAATAGTGGTGCAAAAATTCTGAAAAAAAATTAGGGTCTATTATGAGTACGAACGAAGTCAAAAATAAAATTATGCAACAATCGGCGGACCCGAGGGGAATTACTCCACGGTTTGATTTGGAATGAGCCATATATATATATTTTCTCTTTTTTTCTCTGTATTCAACGACATTTATCTCTAATTGCCTAAAAGTCTAACTGAGGCATACTAAACAAATCTATCAATCAATCAATCAATCTCTCTCTCTCTCTCTCTCTCTCTGTCTCTCTCTCTCTCTCTTTCTTTCACTCTCTCTTATTGATTTATCTTTATTTAGTTTTTAGTTTATTTGATTTTTATTTTTATTTTTATTTTGTTACCTTTTTCATGATCTTTATATTATTTATGTTACCATTTTTATATGATTTATCTTTTGTTATTCTGTATTGCCTAAAGTCCTACTATGGCATAATAAACATCATCATCATCATCATCATCATCATCATCATCATCATCATCGTCATCATCATCATCATCGTCATCATCCCAGCCTAACACTAACGAGCTTTTCGACAGGAGGGCACCAGATGGCGGGGCAAGAGAGCGCCCGGCTGTCGGTAAAGTAGAACAACCATCGTTCAACGTTTGATGGGTAAAGTAGAGCGCTCATCGTTTAAACGTTCAACGTTCGATCTGTACAGTAGAACGCCCATCGGCCCTCGTTCAACGTTCGATTGGTAAAGATCGCTCTGAAATACCTCCACCGTTGGTAAAAGAGAAATCAGCCCAACAGTTACCGACTCACTCTGCCGGTAAGGCACCAGCCGATTTTTTGGAAAATTTTCAAAATGACAGCTGTCGGTAAAAGATGGTTCTGAAGCCCCCCCCCCCCCCCCCCCCCCCCACATCGTCGGGGAAAAAGGCATCAGCCTCAGCTCCACCGTTGGTAAAAGAGGGATCTGCCTTACCGACCGTCTCAAGGCAGGTCCCCGTGGTAAGTGGTCCAGAACCCGCCTTATATGACTACTCGGGTATCACGCTGTGAATGCAACGTTCTTTTGAAATAAATGACATGTTGCTGGTAACAATGATTTTTTTATTCATTTGAAAATCTCCTTCCCACAAAATATAATAATATTTTCACAAAATCGATAACGAATACGATAGTCACTGATGTTACTATAGTTCGTCACATCACGATATCGATGTATGTCCAAGATCAAACGTTTTGGAATTCGAGACTGTTGTATTTTCCACCATGGAAAACCAATGATAGATGACCGTCTTTGGCGGTTTTCAATGTCCTCTTCAGTAGATTTTCGTCGGCCTCGAAAACACGGAAGATCCTCTCTGGCAGGAAAACGACGTATTCATTGGCTATTTCGACGGGAATCCTCTCACCATATTTAGTTCGAATATTCTTGAGATTGCCGACAAGATGTTGTTTCGCCGGTTCCATATCTCGCAGCTTCCTCGTTGGAAGAAATTGCTTGACATTGCTCGCCTCGTTGAGGGATGATAGATCCATTGTCTTGCAGTTGAAGATTCACAGAATTTTCTTGCACAAATCGTATGTCCGATCTCGTCCTTATGAGGCTTTTCACTTCGTGGATGTTTTGCAAAAGCAATTCAATTCGTTCTTTAAGCTCGCTGCGTCTATCTGGCATCCCAATTTTAGTTAGTGTGATTCAAATCGAGCCGGTCGATTTTATATCATTGTACCAAGCTGGCTCCTCCCCACTATAAGCTCAATCTTGAGAGAGAGGAGGGAAATAAAAGGGGGGGGGGCAGCGTAACCAAAAATCGTTGCACGTGCAAACTCTTTCAAAGGGATGCCGCATTTTCCTGAGAAGTTAATTTCCTAGAATTGTGACTCATCGTGCAAACTCTACAGAGAGAGATTCAACGGGTCCACCCGGATGTTTGAGGTCAGTGAAACGTGATCTCGCCGCCGATTCCTCTTGCTTCCTCATCATCGATGACGTCACACATGAACGCGTTCAGCCGAACGTATTCATCTCACCGCCACCAAAAATTAATTATAAGATTAGTTTTTGAGAAGTTAATTCCCAGTGAACACATGGCCTCCGTATGACGTCATAGATAGGTCACACAGAGGTCATAGAATTTTTACATAGATATCACATAAAAATGACTTTATTAATGACTTTGACGTGTTGTCATATAGTATGACATCATTATGACATAGTACTGACCTAAAATTTGACTCTTATATGACGTCATAATTGTGACTCTAATATTACGTAAATATTATATCCTATCCCTATCATACTGTGACGACACATCAAAGTCATTAATTTATATACTATTTACGTAAGAAATAAATCATAAATTTACATAAATTACAAGTCATATTCTGACGTCAAAGTGGTATCATAATACCGTCATTTGCTTACGTAAGAAACAGCTCATATTTTTACGTAAAATTAATGTACGATGAACGTCATACTCAAGCATCAGCTTCGGGTCATTCTCTTATATACAACTGACATAATATTAATGTCACGACCGTATGAAAATACACAATGCCCTCATTTATGTATTAGTTGTATTATGTATTGATTTAATAATCGATTAGTGAAATTTCGGGTATGACGTTCTTAATTTTTACTTTTATATTTTGTGTCTAAATTTTACTTATACCGCAAATTCTCCTTAAATGCAAACATTAAATATATTTTTAACATTAAACAGATCAGGGTTATTATAAATAAAATGTATATACCAATTGCAAAATTAATTATTGTATTGTAATAAAGGTACGGTAACAAAATAATCACTATTCACAATTGGAAAACATGAACATTTTGATTTTACAAGGTTTGTTGTAATAGTTATCAATTCTGGATAAATAAGCTTTTTTACTAAATAAATATTCAATTCTTTAGAGTCACAGGGTTTTACAAATAGCGAATTAAATTCAAATTATTTACATTTTTTTTCATTTCGGATTAAACAGAAAGTTAAATTTTTTAATTCATAATTTTCCAACTACGAATTGTAAGTAGTTTTTCTAATAATGTGAATTATTTCTTATGTCAGTTAAATATCACATTATTGTAAGCATTTCATAATTCATCTTATCACCATGACATCAGAGTTATGTCGTCAAAACTTCAGGTATTTTATAATCATGTCATCAAGACGTCACAGTTATGTAAGCGTTTGGACCCAACTTTACATCAATATATTACCTCAAATTTATGTCATATGTGACGTCAACTAAATGACAAGTAACTCAGCTGGACGTCATATTTTTGTAAGCATCCGGTAGCATCTTTACTTTCCTATGACATCAGAGTTATGTCATTCTGACGCCAGTTAAGTCATAATGATGTCAATCAGAGGTCATATTTACGTCATCTATCTTACGTAAAAATCTTACGTCAGGAAGTGGGAAATTGTGAGTCATATATGACTCATATATGACTCACATCTTACGTAAATCATGACGTGGCATGACGTCATTCTGACATCAGTTTTACATAATTGTGTTCACTGGGTTCCAAGAATTGTCACTTATCATGCTAACTCTACAGAAAGAGATTCAACGGGTTTACCCGGATGTTTGAGATCAGTGAAAGGTGATCTCGCCGCCGACTCATCTTGCTTTCTCATCATCGATGACGTCACACATGAACGCGTTCAGCCGAACGTATTCATCTCGCCGCCACCAAAATTTAATTATAAGATTAGAGTACCGCGAAAATTCGCAAATCCGTGATTGTTCAAACGCCGAAGCACTGTCAGGCAGGAGGGCGTCAGATGGCGGGCTGTAGGATTGCTCTACCAGGTTCAAGAGAGCGTCGCAAGATGTCGGTAATCAGCTGTCTGGAACGTTCATCGTTCGATTTTTGAAGAATATTCGTTATCGACCCAACTGTCGGTTGATAATGTTGGGAACACCGGCTGTCAGCTGCGGTAACCCCCGTCGGTAACATCATACGCTCATCGTTCAACGTTCGATGAACAGATGTCGGGGCAAGAGGGTGCGGTCGGTAAAGTAGAACACTCATCGTTCATCGTTCGATCTGTAAAGTAGAACGCTCATCGGTAAATCGTGATTTGCAAAACAGCGTTGGTAAAATAGGGCCTTACCGACCGTCTCACTCTGGCAGATCACCGTGGTAAGTGGGTTCGAACCGTCTCTTCAAGGCCCCGTTGGAACCAGCCGAGGGCTGCTGTCGGTAAAAAAGGATCAGTCTCAGCTCCACCGTTGGTGAAAGAGGGATCTGCCTTACCGACCGTCTTAAGGCAGGTCCCCGTGGTAAGTGGCTCGAAACCCACCCTACTTCCCTACTAGCGATCTTTTTGTAACTTTGAGAAATGGAAGCCCCCATTGAGAAATGAACTCTGATTTTTTTTTAGATTTTTTCCGTGGTTATTTTCGCTGTAATTGTATGGGTAATTCTGTGAGTTTTTTATGTTTTTCTTGTTTTCATTAATTTCTGAATGTGTTGTGATAGAAAAAAAAATTAGACTCGACTACGTTTTCTATGTAAAAAAAAGCTCAGCTTTTCGAAAAAAAATAGAAAAACATTTTTGAGCGTTAAAAAATTATTTAAAATCGCGTTTGAAATATAAAAGTCGATTTTTCTCAAATGTATATTTTTTAAAAAATTTTAAAGTATTTTTCTCGAAAATCTAAGAAAATTTCACGTAATATATGTATAAACCAAGTTGGGACCTCCGTAAGAGCTCGTTGAATTACCAAATGTGGGACAAAACAACTAAAACCTCAATTTATAATTTTTTCATTTTCAAATGATTCGTATTACTGTTCCTACTACAATTGTACAGTGACGTAAGACCGTGTTCACCGTAAATACATAAAAACCATATGATCAAAGATGAAATTCAGAGTCATGTGGTGACGCTGTTAGTTTCGCAAGTGCACCATCTACAACTTAACGATGGGGTAAGGTTAGTTCGATATTAAAAAAAGGATATTTTTGATATTTTTTTTTGACGATACAGTTGATATACATTCATTTATATAATGACTACTCCATAACGTAACGTTTGAAGAATATTCTATAAAATTTTCATTAACTTTTATGAACAACTGAGCAATTGACGAAGAATCTCTGCAGACGTCTAAGAAAAAAAGTTTTATCGCGGTGTCCATTATAACTAATCACTGGATCATCTGAGACCAAAAAACCAAAGTGATTTCAGTAGCTGCTAAGTTTCTGCAGGTAATGACGGCAAATATTTATTTTTAAATTGATTTTTCAATTTTTTTTAGCATTTAGAAGTCAAAATACTGGTCTTTTATTTAAAAAATTGAGAATGTTTCCATTCCAAAATACGATGAAATAAAAAAAAATTTTGACGTCATTACTTGCAGAACCTTATCAACTAATTAAATGATTTTTGTTCCTTGATCTCAGTATTACAAATCATTTGAAAATGAAAAAATATAAATTAAGGTTTTAGTTGTTTTGTCATACATTTGGTGATTCAACGAGTTATTACGGAGGTCCCAACTTGATTTCTACATAAATTACGTGAAATTTCTTCAGCTTTTCGAGAAAAATACTTTCAAAATTTTTAAAAAATACACATTTGAGAAAAATCGACTTTTGTATTTCAAATGCGATTTTAAGTAATTTTTTAAGGCTCAAAAATGTTTTACTATTTTTTTTCGAAAAGCTGAGCTTTTTTTACATAGAAAACGTGGTCGAGTCTAATTTTTTTTCTATTACAACACATTCAGAAATTAATGAAAACAAGAAAAACATAAAAAAACTCACAGAATTACCCATAAAATTACAGCGAAAATAACCAAGGGAAAAATCTAAAAAAAAAATCAGAGTTCATTTCTCAATGGGGGCTTCCATTTCTCAAAGTTGCAAAAAGATTACTGATATCGACGCCCAAAACCGGTACTCGAATTGGTGGACTTGCTCATATATGGATGTATTTATTTAGAATTCTAGCGTGTACCGCACCTGAGATATAATTTCCTCATTTTTTTTTTTTTTTTTTTTTTTCGTAAGAAAATGAGCGGGCCTACCGTCGAAGGAGGTTTCGCCAAGTCCTTGAACTATCGTTCATATATTTAATAAAATATTAAACAGACATGATTGTTCTCCTATGTTTTTGCTGGGTTTTTAATTTGCGATTTACGTCTATGCAACGTAATAATTGTGGAAAAGAATCGGCCATTTTTACTAATAACGTCTTGAGCTTTTTATAAGAAATATTGAGAGCTATTTTTTATTTAACCCAAACATTTTTACATAAATCGTCAATCGTTTCCGAGAAAAATAATCTGAAAGTAATTAAAATTGTTGAAAACAAATTTTTGTTATTCACCGGCAACCCTTTAATATTAAGATATAGACCTCAAATTTGGAGGATCATATTTTTTTTTTATGACAACTTCAGTTTTCTTAACTGACCAAAACAATTTTTTTTTTTTACGGCCACCCTTTTATATATGGGGTATTCCTGGGAATTTCGGCAACTTCGGACAGTTGGGTCGAAATTTTTGCCCCCCAATTTTTTTCATTATTATGTGTTCAAAATAAAGAGACACCTATTTCGGCGTTTTTTATTTTGAGTCCCCACTTTTGAAATACAGTCAAATGAAGTTTTTGAAGTATTGACCACATTCGGTCATTCAAATCGATATATCTCAGCAACGGTTAGTGATAACTCAAAAAACCACTGGTGTTTTTTTTCGTTTTTGAACGCTTTATACATTGAAAATATTAACGATTATGTTGCACAAATTCAACAATTATTTATAAACAATTAAAAATTAAAAATGAAATACAACAAAAAATGTACCCTTAATTTTTAAAATGTATTTTTTTTTTAATTCCTTGAACAAAAACGAAAATTTAGCCACCTTGAACTTTTTGGGCCGACGCTTCGTTCGGAAGTTATAGATTTTTTTGTCACAAAAAACCCGTAAATTTACGTATTTTATGAGTAAAAATTTGCATGAAAAAAAAAGTACCCTTAATTATTGAAATTGATTTTTTTTCGAATTCCTTGGACGAAAAGAAAAATTTTGAGACCCGGCCGGACTTGGGCCGACGTTTCGTTCGAAAGTTATAGCTTTTTTTGTCATAAAAAACCGGTAAATATACGTATTTTATTAGTAAAAAATTGCATGAAGAAAAAAGTACCCATAATTATTGAAATTGATTTTTTTTCAAATTCCTTGGACGAAAAGAAAAATTTTGAGACCCGGCCGGACTTGGGCCGACGTTTCGTTCGAAAGTTATAGCTTTTATTCTTAACAACCGGGTAAACATTTACGGGTTTTTTGTGACAAATAAATCTATAACTCCCGAACGAAGCGTCGGCCCAAAAAGTTCAAGGTAGCTAAATTTTCGTTTTTGTTCAAGGAATTAAAAAAAAAATACATTTCAAAAATTAAGGGTACATTTTTTGTTGTATTTGATTTTTAATTTTGAATTGTTTATAAATAATTGTTGAATTTGTGCAACATAATCGTCAATGTTTTCAATGTATAAAGCGTTCAAAAACGAAAAAAAACACCAGTGGTTTTTTGAGTTATCACTAACCGTTGCTGAGATATATCGATTTGAATGACCGAATGTGGTCAATACTTCAAAAACTTCATTTGACTGTATTTCAAAAGTGGGGGCTCAAAATAAAAAACGCCGAAATAGGTGTCTCTTTATTTTGAACACATATTAATGAAAAAAATTGGGGGGCAAAAATTTCGACTCAACTGTCCGAAGTTGCCGAAATTCCAAGGAATACCCCATATATATGAGGCATTAAGTCAAAAATCGCCAGATTGGAACCCTTCTATCCCCCCATGTGGTCGATAATTTTGTATTGTCGCCAAAAATATCAACACGCGGCTGATATGCGTCTCGCATGTAATCTTATCGAAAGAAACGTTCTTTTGAAATTGTGGTTATGTATCATCGTTTGCATAAATTTCAAAAACCTACTGAATTTCGCAACGTTCGTTTGACGAGATCTTTTTTCTTTTACTCTGACGAAAAGACCGGTGTCGACGTTGCCATCGGAACTGAAGACCCGGACATAAAACGCTGTATTTATACCCCAAATACCTATCGATAACTAATGCACAGCAGATTTCTTTCAGACCCGGAATTATCCGATTTTAGGAGTTTTTGCATGCCACAGTCGAATCATCATTCTGATATCACACGCTCCGCCGTATTCCATATTTCCGGAATAATTAACCAGAATGCTGTTTTTCTATATTTTTCAAAAGTGTGAAATTTGGATCTACTGTCCGTTTTGTTGCCAAAAATTTGGTGGAGCCATTTTAAACAATTTTGAAGAGCAACTTTCAATTTTTAGGTAATTCTTTTTATACGTCAAATTTTTTCTCCGTGGACTACGATTTTTTCAAAATTTATGTAATATTGCATGGGAAAGGAATTGAAAAATAATTTCCTTTTTATAATCAATGAATGGAAATTGGAATGTGTATATTTAATAAATATGTAACAGTGCTCGTTACTTATTTCACGTCGGTTTGGTACATGAAGTTGAGTTTGATTGTGAAAGATCTAAAAAAAAGGACAGCGAATAGATAAATAGAAAAAGATAAAGAATTATATTATATAGATTATCGTCGATTTTTTTTCTCTATCTTTTTTCCACTCGACTTCGCTAATTTTCAATATTTTTTCACTAATCTCCAGTCAATAATGGAATACACGGCTGAGTTTCGTAATCGTGACGGTGGTTTCCACCGATGTCGTGACGACACGTGGCTTAGATCTGGTTGCTATTTCAGATTTCTCAGGATAGGATTTATCACCAAGGTTATCGAATGTGCCTAATGAAATTTCAATAACTCATTGATTTTAGCACTCCCTCGCTTACTGATAATCATTTTTAAAAATTGAGACGCTATCGAGATTAAATGAGAATCTATCATCGCGATATCGATCGAGCATTCGGGTTCAATAGCGTGCTCGGCGCTTAAAATTGCTCAAGAATATTATGGGAACGTTTCTTGGGACAAACATTTTATGTACGCTTAGAAATTAATTTTACAAAGAGTCAAGCTTGCGAAGAATGATGAGATTGGTCTTCTTCGCATTGGCTGACGCTCGTTTTGGCTGTGCTATCAACATTTCTAACATTACACACACGATTTAATATGAATAACTTTAATTTTCACTCCTAAATACATTATCTTGTTAGTGTTTGTTGCATATGATGTTTTAAAACGTCTTTTCTTATCTTATTTATATTATCTACTATGTATCAGACAGAAATTGGAAGATTTCAGTGTCTGTTATCAGTTTGTTCTACTGAGAAGATTCCAGTGTTAATTGGCAATTATTGAAAACGAACGAAAATATGGATACCGAAGAAAAATGAGACACAAACACCAACATTCTATTCTTTTCTGCCTCGGCGGTCAATAAATCTAAAATATTGAAAAAAATACTCCGTTTACGGTGTTGATGTTATTTTTATTGTACTCAAGAATATGGACAGGCTTGCATCGTCTTCTGATAAATATATTTAAAACCGTTTGATTCGACGGCGCGCATTAATCGTCGACAAAGATCCAAACTGGTAAGTAACCTGGATTTCAGTGCCAGTTATAGGATCCTCAGATGTTTCCGGCTCATCACTCTAAGTCTTTCATGGGCACGCATTTACGACGAAAGCAGATCTGCAACAAACATACGATCGGTAAAATAAACGCGTCTCAGCAATAAAATAGTAATACATCTTTTGTCATTTCGCGCTAAATATATTTCCCCTAAAAAGTCGATTCAACTTGCCGCTCCATCGTCGCAGGGTGATCCCTCAGCAGGGTAAATGCCAGCGTAATGGCACATATCATCACCCAACTTGCAGATGAGATTCTCGCAGTGAGCAGGATTCGTCCAGGGAGTACGATTCGTCCCAAAGGTACGCTGAAGGAAAAAATACAACACGTCAGCGAATCGAAACTAAATTTTCTTTATCATTCTGTATCGAGATCTGCAATTACACATAATGTATTCCCATCACGTAGCATGCACTGGTCGTCGTTCCCCATGATTTGTCCCGGCAATATGCGGGGCAGTGGTGATATTACTTGAGGTTTCTCGAAAAAACATTCCGCCTCCTTATTGCTGTCGAAACGAACAATTCATTACGATTATAGAAGACGTTGGATCGTTGATTAATTTTGAACTATTAATATCATCCGATGAGAATGGACGGTCGAACGAGTTGCGGACGATGATCGACGCAACGATCAATCGGCCTCGTCGGTTGAAGACAATGAAGATAACGAAGACAACGAAAATTCATAAGCACTCACTTGAAACGCATTTTAAAAGAGTCTAGAAAGCACTTGGACCAGTCAGGCAAATCCTTCGTTTCTTCCGAATACGCAGTCATGACCGCGCTCTGGTCTTCCGGACAAGTCAAACCGTTGCGGTCAGCTACAGACGAATTAAAGCTGTAACAATTAATAAAATTTTACAATATGTTCTGGAATGATAAATTGTCATCGTGAAATTGTGACATGCCGTCGGACGAATCACCTTTTTGCGAGTTCATCGGACAATGAACGTATTTTCCACCAATCTCCGTCGTCCGTAAACAGCAACATCTGCAGTGGCGTGGTAATATTTTTTTTGCAGAGGGATTCGGATGAATAACCCACTGTTCATGACGGTAAAATTTATTATTGTTATTATTATTCAGTCTCTAAACATTTGTTCGAAATAATTAATTTATTTACCTTGTATTTCGTGGTCGCGTAATTCGGAGTGAATCTTCTGCCTAAATAATAAGAGATAGTGGTGAAATTACAGGGGCGAAATTTGGGTCTGAACATTGAAATTCGGGTCCTTACCGTGTCATGACAGCGGCAATGTGATAATCATTATATGAATGTCCATTTGTTTTGTTTCTGTCCATATGTCTGGATATCGCATCCATGGTAGCTTCATAAATCAATGCACCATCGTAATTTCTGTTGGATAGAAACGGAAGTGCACCGGGATTCTGTGAAATAATTGAACAGTTTATTTCATGGAATGGTCTTCATATGTATATTTTTTTTTTTCGTGCCCAACGGCAAACGTGTACTGACCCGTTCGATTAGTATCCCAGCGATGTTTAGTCTCATTTTTGGATGTTTGAGAGTCCTGAAGTTCAGATCAACAACGTTCCAGACGGCCAGCACATGTTCCAAAAGCTTAGTCAGTGCATTATTTATATGCATGTAACGTCTGGATCGAACGACAGAATTAGTTTTTTAGCAATGATTTTCTGTGTTTTTTCGTATAAACTATTGTTTATCGAGGAGGCAAACTTTTTTTATCTTCTACTAACCGGTAAACTGAGTAATCGACGATGACGAGGATCCTTGGATAGATTGTTTTAGAAATCAAGATCTCCCCGGGAACATTTTGTTCGTGGCTCGACTCGTCGAATTCCGAACACTGCAAAGAAACAAAAATCAACCATCGTAGGAACTTTGTTCATTTTTCGTTGACTACATTTTTAAAACTCGTTCGTATTATAAACCTTGTTCTCGGTGCCGTTTGTTCCATGACCAGACGTATTGAAAAGCGTTGATTCTTTCATCAAATTGTAAATGGCCTACGATTCGACAAAATTACGTATTAAAACCGATCGTTTCCTTGGTGTAAATTATTTTGTGTGTTTTCGCACTTTCGAGCGACAAGAACTCACGTTTTCCTGCGGAATCGTAGTGAACACCTCGTTGGGTGTCTCTGATGTACGCGGTACGAAATAGACTGGAGTATTCACTCCAGCCAGAACATTGTCAGACGGGGTCAAGCGGGAATCGTCGTTGCAATCTAAAGGCATACCCGAAAACGCGGTCACCAGGCCCAGAAGCGCACACCCGAATATTGCAATTATTGCTGTGAAAAAATAAATAAATAAAGATATAACGATAATGATAATCCATTTTTTCTCTATAATAAATTCGAACGTGCTCAGTCGATTATCAAACTTACTTGTCATATTTTTCTTCATTCTTACTCTATCTGGCCGTCCTTGCTCGATCTGGACTCCGCTTTCGGTGCTCACCAAAATTATCACCAATAAATCCACGAAATCTATCGAAAATAAAAAATTTATTCAATCACTTTCACCATCTTTATTTTTGAAATTTTTTTCCATCATAATTCGTATGTAATTTGAAAATTCTGAAACCTCACCGAATCTCGGGACGTTAGTTCGACCGAATTTTTTTTTACTCTGACCGCGTTTTTTAAAACTCACGATATTTGTGCGAAGCTCTTTTGTTGAGCATGACTCTGATATCACGAGCGCCGCTCGTTTATTATTAAACGATTATCAGACGATGTGAAATATATCAGCAGTTGCAGAATTGAAACTCGAACGTGCTTACGACTAGCCTTAGCAGCTAATAAGACGTGCAGGCTTACTACCTGTCGTCGTAACGCACCAGACCATCAGAGAAATAATGATGGAATGTTAACCTATTTGTAGCTCGTTTGTCCGAAGATTATTTTCAATGCTCAGAGTCAAGAACTGGAAAACGTCATCCCCGAATTAAATAAATTTTGAACGTATAGCTAGATCGTTTCACGTTGACCAAATGTTGTAGAAATTAATTAGAATTTGATATACGCACTGTAGCCACCGCTTTTCGGGCTACGTACTATTCATACTCCGCGCGCTCACGCATCAATCCGCGGTAGTATCGCGAGTGCCCGCCGGGGAGCGTAGGCGGACGGGCGATCGAATCAACGTCGCGAAATCAATTTCAAGGCCCTTTTATCCGGCCGCCGGCGCTCCGCCTTCGCTCGCGCAAGTGCTCGCGGCACGCGTAAATGGGTCACGTAGTTACCCATATACTTTCTCGGTACGCTGATACACCGTGGGAGCAGCGGGGCTCGCGCCCCACCAAGACTACTTCACTTTCTCTCGGATCATCGAAGACGATCAAAGGGAGCAAGGTCTCCCGTGCCGTATCTATGGGAAAAGTTAACTCGTATGAATGCGGATGAACGCGTAACAATAGTTAATCAATTGTCGTATTAATTCGTGCCTTCGCGGAATTAATTCTATAAAAATTAACTCTCGTACAAATTATTGCTTTCGCGGAATTAATACTATAAAAATTAACTCTCGATAAATTAATTGTATAACAATTATTTGCGATTAAAGCACTAAAACTACACTCAATAAATTTGAGTCGCGATCTATCATCGCGCGTTCATCGTATCGTTCGCCGGCATGGCGTCAAGCGTGCGTCTTCAACTCTTCGATTCATTGCGTCCTGCAGTCTTTGAATAATTAATAACCTCCAAAATAAATAAAAAATTTACACTGTTTCGATTAATCTCATATTTCTTTTGTGTCAAATTTATTCGGCGGACTATAACCTCGGCTCCTTTTCCCTATTGCTAATCCTTTTGTGGCTATTTCCGCAATATTTATATCGCGAATGTAATATTTATTCTTATCCGTTCTTAACGGTCGAGACAACCCGTTTGATACAACACGTGGTTTGGTTTAACATATAACCGTTTGATTATATGTTATTGCAAATTAAGACCGGGTTGGTAATCAGTTTTTTTCAGGTTCGTCGATAAAAGGATCGAGGCGACTTCGAGCTTGAACTTACTTCCGGTACGACATTTATTCTTGCAGTAGAGGGAAGCTCTTATGGGGTCTCACACGTTGATTTATCGAAAATTGGTGGAAATATGGACCTTCAGCAAATCCTCATGTGTATAAGGACCACTCTTCTAGCGGGTGTTCCAAAAAGTTTGCCTCAAACAGTTAAGGACCGTTTTCTCGCGGAACGTCACACATATATTTTTTTTATTTGTACATGTTTATGATCTTCATTGCATATTTCGTTCTCGATAAGAATTTCTTCCTCTACCCATTTCCTCGATTTTCAATTTATCTCGAAATTCGGTGTGTTACTATTATCAATCATTCTAGAATTCAACCAACTAAACATATGTTGTGTTTTGATACCGTAGTTCTTTATAAAGTACCTTAAATTCAATTTTATTAATATTAGTACCGCCTAGATGAAGTTTTGTTTTCATGGAAAATTCTTTTTAAGTTTTTAATGTCATTGTGCTTGAAATATACTCAAACGGCTGCGGGTATTGTAAGTTGTTAATCGAACGATGAAAATCACATCCGAGCCTAATCCTAAGTTGTAATTGCACGGGCAATTAAAAATCTTTCTCTTATCAAACACAAATTTAAACACGGAAGAAAACCAGGGCCGGAGATGTCGGTCTGGTATTCATTTGAAATAATAATTTTTATAACGTTGATTAATTTTTACAAAACCGATATTACTCAATCAATGATAATTGAATTAATTTTTTTCCAATTAGAGTAGATCTAATAAAGCAAATCGTGATTATCATATTATTTTAACAACTTTTTACTTGAATTTATATTCTTCTTTTGCTAAATCATGGCTACGATTTTTTTGAAAAAACTAATTCTTTCCACTTCTTTTTTTACTCAGCACCGAACTTCAGACTGTAATGGAGAACACGGAAAAATTTCGCAATAACAAAGGTAAATCTAACGCGGTGAAGATCAATATAAGTACAGGTGTTTTCAGTGATGCCACGACGTCAGAAATTTTGTCAGAGGCGAAGCCACGTATTGATTTTCCTTCGAAAAACCTACGATGAAGTCGTCTTAAGCTCGTTTCAAAAAAACTGCATTCGCGCTGCTTGATAATTTTTCCTAACGTTGAATTCTCGATCCATCGAACGTAGAACACACGAGCACAGGCGCGCTATATATGCGGTAGTCCATCCCGTTTCGACAAGGTTTTTCCCTGACCCCTTTCGATTCCCCTAATTATTTTATTTGTTTTTGTACCAACCAAATGAAGTATTCATGATTTTTTTCAATTTCTTTTATCGAATGGTTCAAAAGTTATGATTTTTTTTCGAAATCCTACTTTTTTTTCAAACGCTCATATCTTAGGTAATAATGGCTCAAATAAATTTTTTTTTTCAAATGTTAGGTTTTTTCCCAAAATTAAAAAAAAAATACTAGAAAATGTTGAGAACTTTTTTTGACCTCTTTTTTTGCATTTTTGACCTTCACAAATTTTTTTCAAAATATATGTCATAATTGATTTTCTCAAAAAACTTATATGTTAAAGTACGCATAATTTAAGTATTGTCTGAAATTTTCACGATGATGTTCGGTCCCGTTTTTTAAAAATTGAATTTTGAATGTTTCGAAACGGAATTTTATTGGCTTATAAGCCTATGTCATTTGGTAGCTTTTGAACATTTTGGAAATATTTTTATATAATTTCTAATTTTGAAGTATGGTTCATTTGAAAATACCGAAAATTGGTCGAGTTATTGCATTTTAAAAGTTTTTTTGTTTTCAAATTTAGAAAAAGGTTTCTAGAAAAATGGTTTTTTTTTTTTTCAAATCTGATCGTCATAGGATTTAAAGCACGGAATAATAATTATTTGACAGATGTGGGAGAAGAAACTCAATAAAATATTAAGATTATTTCATAAGTTGCTAGTTTATGAAATGCATACATTGCATCAAATTATGAGATCAGACGAACTTACCTGTAAGTGAAGTTCGATCTTAATTGTATGAAGCGCCTCTTCCGAAGAGATCAGTATGTAGTACCCCTACTTCATGCCAAATATCACACATTCAAAGTCTCTGTTTAAAGACTTTTGTTCCTTACTTCACCCTTTAACCGGTATCTAGGGACAACGGATGCTGCTATCGTCATTATTTCAAAGTGCCGTAACCATTATCGGGTTTCGTTTATTACTTATATATAAACCACGGGTTTAGGGTGGGACTGATCTCTTCGGAAGAGGCGCTTCATACAATTAAGATCGAACTTCACTTACAGGTAAGTTCGTCTGACCTCATAATTGTATTTCGCGCCTCTTCCTCGAGATCAGTATGTAGTTATTCAAAGTTCGTTACGGCAGATATTCCATGACTCAGAAATTCGATATCCTTATATATTTATAACATCCTTTTAAACGGGTTTTACAAGGCTTCTATCCAAAATGGCTTTCGCAAACATGCCTTTATTCGTTATAACGCGACGGTCGTAGAACCTAGCGAAGGTACTCGAACGCTCCGTCCAGCCTGCGGCTTTCCTGATAGCGTCTATATTGACTCCACTCCTTCTTGCAGACGAAGTGGATGCATGGCGAGTGCTGTAAGCATCAAATGTGTCAGTATCTACCCCGCTTTCCATAAGGGTCTTTTTAATCCATCTGCTCAAGGTCTGGGTCGATACCCCCTTGTGCGGTTTTTTCAGAGCTACAAACAGTCGAGTTTCCCTTCCTCGTAAATCTTTCGTCTTATTTAAATACGTTTCCAGCGCCGATGCTGCGCAAATACCTTTATTCTCATTATAAAAAAGGAATGCTCAAAACTGGTTGCGGTTTATTCATTTTTGAAGTCTTTAACCGCGCCGGAATTTTTACTTCGATCAACCCCGTCGATTTTTCAATATTCTGAATATCGATTGACGCGAGTGTCTGCATGCGCTGCGCTGTGACTAACGCCAACAACGTAACCAGCTTGAGGGTAAGTCTTTCTAAAGAAATTCCTTCATTCGGTCCCCATTGTGCAACGTGGTTTAAAACAAGATGCGGATCCCACGTTGATTCGTATTTAGGCTTCGCCGGTCTGAGATTCGCGATGCCTTTGAAAAGTCGTCGTACTCTGGCGTCTTCTCCCAACTCGGGTCCATGCAACAGCGCAATCGCGGATCGGCAGCTGTTTAGTGTGCCATAAGAAGCGCCCTTATCAAATCCAGCAGACAAAAATCTTATTGCCTGCGATATGTTACATTTGTACGGATCTACGCCCTCTCCATGACAAAATGACCACCACTTTTTTAGACAGCTGTCGTATTGCTTCAGCGATGAATCCGACAATGAGGAGAGCATAATAGAAAGCGCTCCCTCCGGCACGCTTCTCTTTCTCAGCGCTTCCCGGACAGTCGTCCTGCAACCAGGGTAATCCTCCTCCATATCGGGTGCGGTTGTCTATTGACAGAGCGCAAAAGATTGACGTTCGGTTTAAAATAAATCGGTTCGCAATCCAACATGGCAGTGAACACGGGGAACCAAACCTGGGCTGGCCAATGCGGTACAATCACAATACCTCTAGCACGATCGTCTTTAAGTTTTCTTAAAACACGTAAAATTATCGCGAACGGCGGAAACGCATAAAAAAATCATCGGCTCCAATCTACCGTGAATGCATCCACTGCCACTGAACCCGGGTCTCGCGACCAAGAAATATATCGCCTACATTTCGTATTTGTCCTTGTTGCGAATAAATCTATTTCCGACTCCCCCCATCTGTCCTGAATCTCGCGGAAAGCCGAATTCGATAAGGCATACTCTGTTTCCGGCTCAAGTCGTCTCGATTCGAAGTCAGCCTCAAAATTGTCCTCAGACGAAATATAAGATGCGAAAATATAAATATTTCTTTTCTCGCACCATTTCCGAATCATTTTTGCCAGCCTACTCAACACGGGAAATTGAATGCCGCCCATCTTATTGATATATGCAATCGCGGTAGTATTATCGATTCTCAGTAATATATCGCAGTCTTTCAGGTTCTTCGCAAAACATTTCAGGGCAAACATTGCAGCCAATAATTCTAAATAATTAATGTGTTGAGCTTGTTCTTCTTGACCCCAGTGACCATGCGTTCGGTTCCCTTCACAGCACGCGCCCCATCCGGAGCGCGACGCGTCGGAGGAAATTTCGAGATTGGCCCTAAACGGCGTTATCGAACGCACTGCTTTGCGAATGTGAATTTTCCACCGCTTAAAATCTACCTGTAAATCGTCTGAGAGATACATGCGCGCCTCGAAATTTCCGTAATTCACCCCGAGAGCCAAGAATTCTGCTCTCTCGAAGTTTTTCATGTGGACCCAGCCGTACTTCAGCGCTGAGCAACTCGAACCTAGTGTTCCGATTAATCCCGCAAATTCTCGGATTGAGATGAATTGTCCGGACTCAGACTGACACTCTTGTATCGCGCCTTTCTCCAACAACGTTACGATTTGCTCTCGCATTAAATCCTTTTCTCGCTCCGACCACCGAGGCTCGGTAGGCGGTGTATGTTGGTCTACCTTTGATGTGAAAGGTATTTTCTATCCTGTGATCCAGCTCAGGATGGTTTGATCCGAGGTCACTTCGAGCCAGCTTTGTTTAAATAAAAGCTAACCGACCGGCAAATTTACCTACGTTTAATGGTTTTTCTTCAGAGGCAGGCGGTCTTTCTGCTGATAACTCCTCCCCCGTGACGTGGACTTGTTGCCTCGGCTTGCGTTTCGATTCGTTTCTCCAGTAATTCGATTCGATTTCGGAGTTTCTCCCGATCGTCGTCTTTCGACGAGCGATGTTTCTGTTTCCTTTTTCCCATTTCTCTTCCTTTTTCCTTTTCCAATTTCTGAGTGAACGTGTGACGTGATCGGCACAAAGAAGAAGAATGACGATAGCAGCATCCGTTGTCCCTAGATACCGGTTAAAGGGTGAAGTAAGGAACAAAAGTCTTTAAACAGAGACTTTGAATGTGTGATATTTGGCATGAAGTAGGGGTACTACATACTGATCTCGAGGAAGAGGCGCGAAATACAATTTAACAATTGTAGACACTAAACTTAAAAACGTTTTAGTTGCCACCAAAACTTGTTTAACTATGGTTTAAAAATGTTTCACCATCCTACATTTTTACAAATTTCACAAGTTTGTACAACCATGAGCATGATTTTGGAATATCGGCTTTGATCGATTGATCAGTTGATCGATTTTAAAAAGTAAAACCAATTAGTTGCACACAGAAATTACATTCCGTAATTCCGGATACGAAAACTTTTGGTTTATGGATAAGAGATTATTCCGCACTCGTGTATTTAAGATTTTTAAGCGCCAACGAAAATAAAAATTTTACTTTTTTCTTCTCAATACAGCATTCGTTTAATTCATTCCCCGAATTCATACGGATGATTATTATCCGCTATTCTTAATTTGCATAAACGATTCAAATAAAATAACTTTAATCAAAATCATACTTCAAAATACTCGTCAAGAGTTATAGCTGCAAATAAAATTATAAAAAAATGTTTTCGAAATTCCGTTTTGAAACATTCAAAATTCAAATTAAAAAAAATAGGGCCGAATATCATCATGAAAATTTTAGACAATATATTAAATTATGTGTACTTTAACATATAAATTTTTCAAGAAAATCAATTATTACATACCTACATTTCGAAAAAAATGTGTAAAGGTCAAAAATGCAAAAATAGAGGTCAAAAAAAGTTCTCAACATTTTCTAGTATTTTTTTTTTTGAAAATTTTGGAAAAAAACCCAACATTGGAAAAAAAAATTTTATTTGAGCCATTATTACCTAAGTTATGAGCGTTTGAAAAAAAAAGGTAGGATTTCGGAAAAAAATCATAACTTTTGAACCGTTCGATAAAAAAAAAAGAAAAAAATCATGAATACTCCATTTAGTTGGTACAAAAACATATAAAATAATTAGCAGAATCGAAAGGGGTCAGGAAAAAATCTTGTCGCAACGGGATGGACTACCACATGTACTTTCAAATAAAACCAACTTGAATTCAATCGGTCGAATAGTTTTTGAGATAATAATTCCCAAAATTCACCTACTTTTCCGGCAATCTACACAGATGTGCCCCCTCGATACGAAAGCACGCGTACGAGCACGAGATCGATTGACGCGGTCGAGACCGAGGTCGACTTCGAAACCATTAATCGAAACCGTAACACAAAATCCTCAGCCGATAACTACGCAAGATGCAGGGCCGTATCACCTGGTGCGTTACCCATAACAGCGCTCTCGCGAAACCTACCACGGCTGATAATCGTCTCGAATGTTAACTTATCAGAGAAAGATATATCTTCACGATTAAAGTCGCTTACGACATTCATACAATTATTAAAAATAACCAATCAATACTAAATAAATAAATGATTAAATAAATAAAGATCGGTTGCGTTTTTGTTATTTTTTTAACTTTTCGAATATGTTTTGATTAATGTAAAGGTACGTCGTCCATAGCAAATTAAAACACCTAAACTGTATCTGGCCCATTTAGTGTTTTGAAAATTACCTCGAAATTTTGAATTTTTTTGTGTCCTTTAAAATTAAAGTCTAGTCAATATGTGCAAATACAAAAAATCTTCATGATTTCTTTGTTGCAATTTTGAAAGAAAAATTTCTTAAAGTTGAAAAATGTATCCAATCATTATCCCAATCTTTATTTTCGAATAGTTTTCATCCTTCATTATTTGCATACACTTTAAAAGCTTTGAAAACTTACCTAATCTCGCGACGTGCGTTGGACGGGATTTTTTTCACTCTGACAAGAATACTCGTGTCGACGTTACCATCGGAATTGACGAAACCGCCAAATTGCTTTGTATTTATACTCAGAAGACGTGTCGATAACCAACGCATGCCCCACTACTTACAGATTCAAAAATTCGTCAACTTCATGAATTCTTGCACGCCACGCCCATGGAAGAATCCCATACGCTTTTTAAAAATTGAACCAGCCGTGCGAAGCCAATAGCATCACTATGATGTTACACGCCCTGCCCGTCTAGCTATTATAAAACGCAATAAAACATACCAGGGCACCAGGGGGTACCGGGGGGGGTATTGCTTGACGTAAGCAATTCTTGATAATCTCGATTATGCGGAATAGCATTTTTCACTTTTCTAATAAGTTTTATCGTCGAGATACAACCATTCTTGTTCAAAACATTTTCTTCCATTATTTCGGGAAATGATGAGACACGCATTTCTTTATTTTTACAGGAGAATTTCATACACAGTAGTCGTCTATAACATTTCCGGTTTTCGAGATATAGCGGTTCTCATTAAAAAATCGTAGAAGTTTCATATCATCTTGAAAAAAATTGGTGGAAATATGGATCTTGTGTGACTTTTTATGTAAATTCGACCGCCCTTCTATCGGTCGGCCTCAAACGCGTAAGAACGCTTTTCTCGCGGCACGTAACACATACATTTTCGTACATGTATATTTTTATGGTGTTCATAGAAAATTTCGTTCTCTATAATAATTTTTTCCTATATAATAGGATATAGTGCTCAAAATGAACCAAAACGGGTGCGGTTATGCCAATTTTTTTTATCGAACGATAAAAAATCATAACTGACTCAATCTGACCTTCAATTATAGTTGGGAGGGCAAAAAGAAAAACGTTCTCGGATTAAACATAAATAAAAACTAAAAAACAAGGGTGCAAAGTCGAACTTTGCACATTGCTTCCTCATCATTTTTCACATTTGCCAAAGCTTCATCTATGAGGAACTGTGTCGATCAATTTTGGCTTCCTCATAGAGGAAGCTTTGGCAAATGTAAAAAATTATGAGGAAGCAATGTGCAAGGTTCGACTTTGCACCCTTGTTCTTACATAAAATCCGTTCGTAATTCGATTCAGTTTATAATAAATATATGGTCAATTCCATGTCAAGTCAAAAAAATTAAAAGTCGCATCAAATTAAAACGCCTAGATGGATTTCGCCCAAATTCAATACGAAATATCTTCCGATGATAGTGCGACTTTGTACCAAATTTTGATCCAATATCTCGAAAATTGTAGAAGCTGGAGCGCGCACGTCGATTTTTGAAAAATTTCAAAACGACATGAAATATGAATGACTCGATGGAATTTTCCCAAATTCGATACCAAACGTCTTTCAATAGTAGTGCAAGTTTGAACCAAATTTTACCGAAATATCTCGAAAATTGTGGAAGCTAGACCACTTACGTTGATTTTTAAAAAATTTCAAAATGACATAAAATATGAATGGCTTGATGGATTTTGCCGAAATTTAATCCGAAACGTCTCTTGATAATAGTGCAGCTTCGCACCAAATTTTAGTCCGATATCTAGAAAATTGTGCCAGCTAGAGTGCGCACACCATTTTTTACACCTTTTAAAATTTCTTAAAACAAAAGCACTGCATGGATTTTTTTCTAATTCAGTAATGAGCATCACCCTGTAGTCGTTCAACATTATACCGAATTTGAGCTCGATATCTCTGAAATTGTGAAAGCTATAGACCAAAAATGAATTTTTGAATTTTTTTTAAATCGCGTAAAAACGAAAAAACTGCATGGATTTTTCTAAAAATTGAATCATGCTATGCGCCGTGAACCCTCTACATGTGTGACAAATTTCAGCTTGATATCTCGAGCCGTTCTCAAGTTATGAACGCTCAACCAATGTCACACACACACACACACACACACACACACACACACACACACACACACACACACACACACACACACACGCACGCACGCACGCACGCACGCACGCACGCACGCACGCACGCACGCACGCACGCACGCACGCACGCACGCACGCACGCACGCACGCACGCACGCACGCACGCACGCACGCACGCACGCACGCACGCACGCACGCACGCACGCACGCACGCACGCACGCACGCACGCACGCACGCACGCACGCACGCACGCACGCACGCACGCACGCACGCACGCACGCGCGCACGCACGCACGCGCGCACGCACGCACGCACGCACGCACGCACGCACGCACGCACGCACGCACGCACACACACACGCACGCACGCACGCACGCACGCACGCACGCACGCACACACACACACACACACACACACACACACACACACACACACACACACACACACACACACACACACACACACACACACTAGGGTGGGTAAAAAAAAACTTTTTTTTTTTTTGAATGTCACTCACGAAAACTAGTTCCTAGGTACCTCTACAAAGTACTCACCAAGTATAAGCTCTTAATATTAATGGGAAGGACTGGCTCATCGTCGTTTTCCATTTTTAATTTAGTCTCATATAAAAATGGTCATATCTTATCACCAATAGATTGTTAAACTAGTTTCATTATAAATATTTATAGAAAATTGAACGCTCTACAAAAATGGTCTGTTATATTTTTTTCATTAATCGAACCATTTAAAAGATATTCAAGGTCAAAGATTGAAGAATTTATGAAAAAAATAACTTTTTGTTTTGAATTTTGTAACTTACTGAAAAATAATTATTGTCAAATGAATATCAATTATTTCTGTAGGAAATTGAACGCTCTACAAAGAAGGTCTCTTGTGGTTAATCGATTACTCTAACCATTCAGAAGATATTCGCATTAGAATTCCAATGCTTACTGATTTTTATACTTTTTTAATAAATATTTTATATTTCTCCATTTAATATATGAATTTTGAGACAATCCGTGATCTATTTCAGAAAAAGAAAGTGTTTTATTTGAGAAATATCATTAAATATATCAACAGAAAAAAAGATTCTATTTCACCATATGTAATTTTATTATTTAATACAGTATTAATACGAAAATATATATTTTTTTATTCTAGTTATAAGAAGGGCTTTTTATTCCAATTAGGAAATTTCGCTCGATGTTTTTTGACAATTTGCAGTAAATATTGAAACTGCTCTTCGTTTTTTGTCAAGCATTGGTTGTATTCAGATACCAATGCTACTCCACGCTCTGCTGCGTCATTTACAATTTTCAATTGCTGAAAATATTCTTCATTTTCTTTATAACTGTCATCCGAAGTCCACAATTCAATATCAATATTGTTACCGTAAATTGTCAAAGAACATCGAGCAAAATTTCCTAATTGTAATAAAAGGCACTTTTTATAACTAGAATTATAAAATATATATTTTCGTATTAATACTGTATTAAATAATAAAATTACATATGGTGAAATCGAATTCTTTTTTCTGTTGATATGTTTGATGATATTTCTCAAATAAAACACTTTTTTCCGAAATAGATCACGAATTGTCTCAAAATTCATATATTAAATGGATAAATAAAAAATATTTATTAAAAAAATATTGAAATCAGTAAGCATTGGAATTCTAATGCGAATATCTTCTGAATGGTGAGAGAAATTGATTAACCACAAGAGACCTTTTTTGTAGAGCGTTCAATTTCCTACAGAAATAATTAATACCCATTTGACAATAATTATTTTTCAGTAACGTACAAAATTCAAAACGAAAAGTTACTTTTTTCATAAATTCTTCAATCTTTGAGCTTGAATATCTTTTAAATGGTTCGATTAGTGGAAAAAGTATAAGAGACCATTTTTGTAGAGCGTTCAATTTCCTATAAATATTCATGATGAAACTAGTTTAACAATCTATTAGTGATAAGATATGACCATTTTTATATGAGACTAAATTGAAAATGCAAAACGACGATGAGCCAGTTCTTCCCATTAATATTAAGAGCTTATACTTGGTGAGTACTTTGTAGAGGTACCTAGGAACTAGTTTTCATGAGTGACATTCAAAAAAGAAAAAAAAGTTTTTTTTTGACCCACCCTAACACACACACACACACACACACACGCACACGCACACGCACACGCACACGCACACGCACACGCACACGCGCACGCGCACGCACACGCACAGGCACACGAACACGCACAGGCACACGCACACGCACACGCACACGCACACGCACACGCACACGCACACGCACACGCACACGCACACGCACACGCACACGCACACGCACACGCACACGCACACGCACACGCAAACGCACACGCACACGCACACGCACACGCACACGCACACGCACACGCACACGCACACGCACACGCACACGCACACGCACACGCACACGCACACGCACACGCGCACGCACACGCGCACGCACACGCGCACGCGCACGCGCACGCGCACGCGCACGCGCACGCGCACGCACACGCACACGCACACACACACATACATACATCCGGACATTTTTTCTAAATGTGATTTTTCGATGTTTTGGGACATTCTGAACACGTTTTCATGAACAACTCGAAAAAAAAAATTTTCACGAAAACAAAGCTTCCTCTATGAGGAAGAAAAAGCCAATGGTGGACGTCAATTTGGAATTTGTAAAAAAAAACTGATTTTAGAGTATTGAATAATCTTTAGTAAGCCGATTTCACCTGAAGGTCAATTAAATTAAAGTATTTACATTGACCTTTCTGTCAAGACCGTGAATCCAATGCGGCGGAAATAATAATAAGTACCGGTGTTGTCACAGATGTTACGAAGACACACATACGTCACCTGAAAAACCTACAATGAAGGCGTTACGCGTTAGCTTCTTGATTATTTTTTGTGGTGTCGAATTCCGATCTATCGAACGTATCACAAAAATAAATTTACGGCGAACCAAGGCCAAAAACATTACGCGAATTCGTGCACGCGTGTATCATTTTCTTGTTAATTTTATTAAAATATCATTTTCTTTTTCAGACTGTCAAAAGTCGATTAAAACTAAATTCCAAGCACCACAAGCTTTTTTCGGCCGTCGTCCCGATTTTGGGATTCCTTCCAATACTTCTGTCGTAAAGCTAAAGAAATATCACAGAAAATAAGAATTTTTCAAATTAGATTCTCTGTAAGTGTTTCAAAAAATGAATTAAAGAACGAATAAAGAATTTCAATTTCTTCAAACTTCTACATAGTATTTTTGTTCGTCGAATAATTTAAAGAAAACTTGCATAGATCCCAACTTAAAAATTACCAATTTTATGTGAAATTTTCTCAGCTTTGAAAGAAAAATATTGAAAAAAGTCCCAAAATTTCAGCAATGGCCAAGAGACAACCTTTTGAGTTGAAAATTCGATTTTAATGGATTTTCGAGTGTGAATAAGAAAGCAATATTTTTTTTCAAACAGCTGCAAATATAACAATCGAGAATAATAGTTAAAAATCCCGGAATTATCCGATAATCGGCGTTTTGGCTCGTATATATTACGCCCGTGCTTGGGCATGGTACGTTCGGTGGATCGAGAATTTGGGGCTACAAAAAAATATCAAAAAGCAGTTGCGTTGGTTTTCGTCACTATTACTGTAGCTTTCCCAAGTGAAAACACGTCGTATGTCGTAGTTTCGGCGTTGAAAAAATTCAATGCAAATAATTGAACAGAGAGATAACTACTTTTTTATCTTTGGTGCGTTCAATCCGTCCTCCACCTTAATTTCGCAACTCCACCGTAAATTTCATCATGACGATCAGTGTCGGGCAAATAAAGAAGAACGAAAAAGACGAAAATAGAAATCGAAATAAACAGATAAGATCGACAAATAATTTCGACAATTTCGTTCTTTCGAAACTGCGCTGGCTCGATTATAAGACACGTGCATTGGTCGACAAAATATAGGTATACGGAAAAAAAATATAGAGAAAAATTATTGAAACAAAAATTTGAACATGCGCAATGCTTGAAAAAAAGCTTTTTGTAATCAAATTTCGTCTTCAAGAGATTTTTATTGTTTCGAAATTACGATTACCAATTGAAATTGGTCAATCGACGGCTACAGTATGCATTCATACACCCGAAAGAACCGTTTAACGCCGTACTAAATACGAACTCATTCGTGTAGCTCCGCTATTTGGATCTGTAATTTCGTATGTATTATTTTGCCACAGCGTCAGACTTCGCCTCGCCTTAAAATCGTTTGTAGTGCTGTTATTTTCGTTTGTAGTTCTGCCGAAATTAATTTCTCATCCCCTACTCGCCGCAGTAACAAACGGGAGGAGCCCGAAATGAGGGTTCTGTTTCACGTCACTCGCGAGAGGTCAAAGGGGAGAAAGAAGACAAAGAGTCGAACTCCGAAACTGCCATACCGATTCGAACAGAAAGCGAGACGAGGATAAATAAAAAATCACAATTACGGGCGTCGAGTCGTTCGTCGATTACTTCTTTCATGCGCATATCTTATATCCTTCTAGAGGACGCAATGTGCAAGTTTCGACTTAGCGCCCTTCTTTTTCTTTGGTATTGACGACTGGGTCGATATATTTTCTTGAAAAGTTAACATAAAGTTATTATAATAACTGATTACCTTTTTGGGGTCATGGTGGCTAACTGACTTTCGCCGATCTGCCTTTTCCCACTGGGGTTTCATCCCAGACTGACTTTTTTCACGAGGTGAAGTGATCACGTGACGCTCGAATTATCTCGAGCGTCGCGCGGTCGCCCGAGCTTCGTTTGTGCCCGAATTTGAAATTAAAAAAAAAAAAACAAAATTTCTCATTTGAAAATTTTTAAAAAATTCGATGTAAACGGTGTCCGAACATTCTTAATACTCATAAAGATTGAGAAATTTTTTTTTTTTTTTTTTTAATTTCAAAAACAATTTTGATGAGTATTCAATGCCAAATGGTGAACAAAATAGAAAATTTTTTTTTCTTTCATCGCAATAATCATCCAAAGATGTTCAAAGAGCAGAAAAGGCGTTTTTTCAAGTGAAGCCTGAAAAAAAAAATAAATAAAATCGAAGGTTAAGGATCAGGCTAAATGACTGTGATGTTATTGGTGCCCTCAGAAAAACTTTTTTGAAGTCCGGGGACTACTTGGAAAAACATAAATAAAAAAAAAAATTTTTTTTGCGACATTTTTCTTGAGTGTGGCATGACCAATGGCTAAAAAAAATGTTTCATCATACGGTTTTGAAGCTAAACACGTCAAGCTTCAAAATGCTTCTATATTCATCTCAATACGAAAATTTTTCGCAAAGTTACAGCCACGCAAAAAAAATGTAAAAAATTTTTCGCGATTTCTTGTTCCTTCAATTGTTTGGTTGAGTGTAATTGCATGAATTTACTTGAGAATTATAGCGGTCACGTTATCGAGAAAAATAAAATAGAGGTTGTCGTGCGGCACGTGCAAGTTGATAACAGCACTGAAGCACGAGAAAACAATAAAAAATAAGCGAACGATTTGCCGTAAAATTCTTCTGGTCAGCCACTTTTAGCACGATTGGTATTATTCCCGATAAGCCGGTTGGCTTCTACAACAGAGAGACGCAACGGTGAGGAAATCTCAAAAAATATCCAACCACAAACAATAAACTCTTCATCTCGTAATTTAGAGTTTTCGGGGGCAAACGTCTTATTTCGGCGCAAATCTTTTTTTAGGATTTACTTTGGGAAATACTCGAATCGCTAATTGGAGGAAGCTTTTGAAGGCAATCTTGATCGATGCAGCCCTTTCCGGACACAACGGATATTGGCCAAGCATGTATTACGAAAAGAACATAGGCAGCGTTCGGATTAGATGAAACGAGCTTGTAGAGAATCGAAAGGCTGGGGTTATTTCGATTTCAATGAATTTACTTGAGAATTATAGCGGTCACATTGTTGTACGCTGAAACCAGCGATAATTATTTTATATCGAATTGTTTGAGTTTTAAACACACACACAACCATACACACGAAATCACACACACTCGCATACACACCGATACAATACCGTGCGGGTCGCGGCGCGGCGAGCGGCCGCACTCGGCAGCGCCTAAGCGCTGCCGCCTACCGCTCGATAGTTCCAGCCCAGCCGATAGATGCCGCATGGCGCCTCTGCTTTCCCGCAAGCGACCGGCCACCCGCACGCCTATTTAACAGGGAGCTCATCCAGCAGTATTTATTCCGCTCCTGACTTATTATCTGTGAATAAAAGTCTCCTGGAAACGAATCTTCCCTTTGGGAAATTGTATTTCGTGCCTCTTCCTCGAGATCGCTTGGTAGTCCTCCACTCTGTGCCGATATTACCACCTATTTAAATTTAAAACAAAACCGAGACGGTGGCCTCCTCTGCGTCCTCGCGGCGGTCACTCTCGGATACGATCTTCATTCTTCATTTTGGTGCCGAAGGAACCACACGTAAAAAAAAAAAAAAAAAAGTTTCAAGGAAAATGGGGAAGGAAACCGCAAAGGACGAAGAAAAGGATCTTCGAGACCGTATAGGACGGCTCGAGAAAGAGATGCGGAAAAAGAAAAAGCGAAAACATCATAGGAAACGTAAGTTAACCTTTGATTTGTTGCAGTTCAATGCAACACCGATGTAACGAAGCGGACGAGACCAACATCATGGCACTCGTTATCTCTCTCATGCTCGATGGCTAGGCCAAAGAGTAACTGACTGAAAATTAAAAAAAAAAAAAAAAAATCTGCGTAAGGCGTAGAATTTTATAATGGGAAGCGGGCTAGGCCCACACTTCCAGCAATTCAGGACTGCTAAATGCGTTATTTTTATCCGAGGGATATCGATATGCATTTTCAATGGCGGATGTTTCCGTTCTCCTGGCAGGTTATGACTATCCATCGTCGTGCAGCAGCGGTAGCAACAGTGAGAATAGCAGCGGAGCGAGCGGTAAGAAAAATGAGAGTGAGAGAGAGAGACGATCGCGCTCACACGCGTCGAGGCGACGAAGAGCTTTACGCTCACGTTCTCGTCATCGTTGTAGTTCGCGCGACAGCTCGCATTCACGTTTTGGCGGCCGCTCCCGATCTCGCTCAAACGATGCAATCCAGACGCAGGAAGGAAATACGAATTCAGCTGAGGATCATAACCTCATCCAGGAGTCAACAGAAAAGTCAACAGAAGACGCGAGCGGCCAGGCCACTCGGTCGGTAAAGGAGGACGTGACGCTAAGCGAGGACATGTTAATCGTTATTGGTAAACGGCTACGTTCAGACAAAAAGTTATCGGAGCCTGTGCACAAGGACATACAGATTCGCTGGGAGGAAATTTACAAGGATGGTTTGCCAAAAGACATAAAAGCGGAGTTGCTAAGCAAACATCCCTAACCGGCAAATGTCGCATTCTTAGAAGCGTCAAAACTCAACTTAGAGTTGAAGGCTTCAGTACATGAATCGGTTCCTAACCGAGATAATCGGCTGGTTGAAAAACAGGAGAAGGTTGCAGGCTGCTTATCAATGTTGGGTTCGGTCCTATCGCGACTGTTGAATAAAGAAGAGGTGAAATCGATCGAGTTAATCGAAAAAATAAGCGACAGCTGCAGAATTCTGGTCGATCTGCAAAGAGATGAAACCCTAACACGAAGATCACTGATAATGTCTAACATCCGGGCTTCGTTGAAGGAAACGCTCAAGACCGCAGAAGTGGATGAATTCCTTTTTGGTAAGCAGCTCGAAGAGCAAGTGAAAGCGGCAAAACTACTCGAGAAATCAAGTAAAGAACTAAAGCTGCCGGAAAGGACTGTTGTCAAACACGTGTCAAAAAACGCGAAGGGCCCGCTTCAACAGACGAACAGGAAATACGTGCAATCACGACCACCACAGAGGAAGTCGTGGGGCGGGCAATACAAGCCATACCGGCCATCTCCCCGCAGGTCGTACACAGCCAGCAACAGAGGACACAAAAGACGCAGTTAGAGGAGGTGAGTATTTTGGCTGGTAGACTGAAACATTTTACCGAAAACTGGAGAACAGTCACATCCGATGAGTTTATTCTAAACACCATCACAGGATTCAAAATACCATTCAAAACAGAAATTCGTCAACTTCAGCAACCTCGCGAACCTTCGTGGTCGAATGGCGAAATTGAAGCCATAACGGAACAAACAAATAAATTATTGCAAAAAGGGGCAATTCGTATATGCGACGCTGAAAACGGACAGTTTATATCGAGAATTTTCTTGATACCGAAAGCTGATGGCTCCAATCGTCTAATATTAAATCTTAAGCCTCTCATGAGTTTATAGACACCGCGCATTTTAAGATGGAGGATGTCAGGACGGCACAGAGGCTTATGTATCGCGGATGCTACATGTTAACGTTAGACCTTAAAGACGCGTACTACCTCGTGCTTATTGCGAAGGAACATAGAAAGTACTTACGTTTTCTGTTTCAGGGTCAGCTGTTTGAGTTCACGGTTTTACCGTTTGGCTTAAACTGCGCGCCGTTAATTTTTACGAAAATAATGAGACCTATTGTCACACTTTTAAGAAAAAGAGGGCTCATGTCCATTATCTATCTCGACGATTTGTTATTAGTTGGCAACTCGGCCACAAGTTGCTTGAACAACGCCGAGCAAACAATATCACTTTTAGAAAGTCTTGGCTTCGTTATTAATTATGAAAAAAGCAAGTTGTCCCCATCGCAGAAATGTACATTTCTAGGCTTGTGTCTGAATTCCAAAATAATGCAAATCGAATTGCCTACGGATAAACGAGCGAATATATTAAAAATGATTCGTAAATATCAAAGGATCGGAAGATGTAAAATTCGGGAGTTTGCGTCATTTATCGGATCTCTTGGCTTTTGTTGCCAAGCAGCGACGTATGGTTGGGTATATTTAAAAAATTTTGAGAGGGAGAAAGTTATCGCACTAGAGAAGTGTCATGACAATTACGAAGCCGTTATCGAAATAAACCCCGAGCTAGAGGCTGATTTCGAACGGTGGAAAGACAATATATCAAAAATCGTGAAGCCAATACGCAATTCTAAATTTTTGTTGGAAATATTTTCTGATTCATCGTTAACGGGGTGGGGAGCGTGTTGTCAGAAGGAAAAAATCCACGGTTTTTGGTCGCAAGAGGAACGTAAATTTCACATAAATTACCTAGAGTTACTTGCGGCTTTTTTCGCACTGAAAAGTTTCGCTAAAAACTTGAGGAGCTGCAATATTCTGTTAAGGATTGACAATACAACAGCAATGTCATACATCAATCATATGGGGGGTATGGGCAGTAAGAAATTAAGCGAAGCTGCAAAAAATATGTGGATATGGTGCGAGCGCTGCAACATTTGGCTCTTCGCATCGTATATTCAATCTAAGAATAATTCTGAGGCAGATTTTGAATCCAGACGACTGGAGCCTGAAACGGAATACACGTTATCAGAAAAAGCCTTTCAAAAAATTCGAAAAGTATTGGGCGATCCGGATATAGATTTATTCGCTAGTCGAATTAACAAAAAATGTAACACTTACATATCATGGAAAAAAGATCCGGGGTCGATCGCGGTCGACGCATTTACGATTGATTGGGCGAGTTACTTCTTTTATGCATTTCCTTCTTTTTCGATGGTTATTAGGGCATTAAGAAAAATTGATCAAGAAGATTCACGAGGGATTCTAATAGTGCCAGACTGGCCGTCGCAAGCCTGGTATCCGTTATTCATGAGCATGACGGAATCGAAACCTTTAAGATTTAAGCCAGACATTGATTTACTGCGTTCCTCTAACAGGGAACCCCATCCACTGCGGCCACAGTTGTCGTTGCTAGCAGGGATTTTATCAAAAAGTCGCTAACAAAGAGAGGAATATCTGAGAAAGCAGCAACAATCGCCTTGGCTTCAGTTACCGGAACAACCCTAAAGCAGTACGAATGTCCAATTAAGAAGTGGCGGCAGTTTTGTGTTCGAAAAAATTTGGACCCCTTAATGTTAAACTTCACAGAACTTCAGGACTTCCTCGCCGACGAATTTTTCAACGGAGCATCGTATACAACAATTAACTGTTATAGATCGGCTCTGTCATTCATATTTGGTCCGAGCATCGCAGAGGACCCAGGAATCAAAAGGATATGTAAAGGCGCTTACAAGCTTCGTCCACAATCGCCAAAATATAATGCCACATGGAACCCAAAACTTGTACTTCAACTTGTCGCCACGTGGACACCCAACAGCAAGATCACGCTAGAACAGCTTTCTATTAAACTAGCGACGCTGCTAGCTTTAGTGACGGGTCATAGAATACAGACATTATCGTTGATTAACATTAGTGAGATAGCTATTTCTGAAGAAAAAATAGAAATTAAAATATCTGCCCAAATTAAAACCTCTGGGCCTAGAAGAAAACAGCCTGTACTGACCCTGCCGTTCTTCGAGAAAGAAGAAATTTGCGCTGCTCAAACGTTACTCGACTACTTAAAATCGACACAAGAAATTCGCGGAGATACCGAAACGTTATTTATATCATTCAAAAAACCGCTTAAGGCAGTCGGCACGCAGACTGTAAGCAAATGGATCAAAAAAGTGTTGAAAGAGAGCGGGATCGATACTGATTGTTTTGGGGCATACAGCGTCCGCCACGCTTCGACATCTGCGGCAAAGCGCGTAGGTGTCAATATAGACACGATCAGGGCAACGGCGGGCTGGACTGAAGAGTCCAAGACCTTCGCGAGGTTCTATGATCTAAATATCGTTGCCGAAATAATGGCATTCGCCAAGGCCATATTAAGTTTATAAAGGGATTGTAACGCCAGCATCACTATGTTCAAACACTGTTTTCTTGTCTCGAAAAAAAAAAAAAAAGGAAATATATATTTATATATATATTTATATATAATATATACATATGGGGCAGGCCACGCCAACTCAGCCAGCTGACAACCTTCTATCCTCTGATCAGGTCGATAATTTTTTCTTAGTATCTTTAGGGTCCTCCGACTTCACTAATTTTTTTTCAGATTTTTTAGACCTCCCCTTCCCCTCACCCCACCCGACATACAGAAATAGGGCAACCCACGCTATTTCAGATGACTGATTCCCCGATGCGGTCGATGATTTTTTTTAAGTATCTTACGGATCCTACGACCTCACTAATTTTTTAAAAGATTTTTTCGACTCCCCCTTCCCCTCACCCCGACCCCCCCAATTTTTTTTATCAAGAGGGAACGGCTATTTCGCCATTTTTTAATTGAATGAAATTTTTTTCCCAGATACCTTATCGAAATTGAAGAATTTTTTTCATAAAATTGAAGTGGAACTATTGTTTCTAATATTTTATTTTAACTTTTTTTCAATTTTGAAAAATTCCACTTTTTCCGAAATTTTAATATATGATCATGGTTTTCTATTTAAAAAAAAAGGAAATATGAAATACCTTTTGCAAGAAATCGATATTCCGATTATTTTCTATAGAACATCCATTTCCCCCCCCCCCCCCCCCCCCCCCCGTGAGACGAGCTAACCCTGTCATTCTGATTTCTAATCGGAATATCTTCTAACGCAATCGAAATATTGATGTTCGGCAGGAGAGATTTTATATTTCTTTTTTTTTTTTAATAGAAAACCATGATCATATCAAAATTTCGGAAAAAGTGGAATTTTTTCAAAATGGAAAAAAAATTAAAATAAAATATTAAAAACAATAGTTCCACTTTAATTTTATGGAAAAAGTTCTTCAATTTCGATAAGGTATCTGGGAAAAAAATTTCATTTAATTGAAAAATGGCGAAATAGCCGTTCCCTCTTGATAAAAAAAATTGGGGGGTCGGGGTGAGGGGAAGGGGGGGTCTAAAAAATCTGAAAAAAAATTAGTAAAGTTGTAGGACCCTAAAGATACTAAAAAAAAATTATCGACCTGATCGGAGAATAGAAGGTTGTCAGCTGGCTGAGTTGGCGTGGCCTGCCCCATATATATATGTATATATTGGATATATCGTTCACGCCAGGAGTTGGCCAAGGCAAATCTTCGATTTGAGCGTGAAATATAATAATTGAAGCAGTATGTGGGTTGTGTCGTAACGTAACTTTAAACATCTACCAAGTGATCTCGAAGAAGAGGCAGGAAATACAATTAATCGATTAAACGAGCTTACCTGTAAGTGAAGTTCAATCGTAATTGTATGTAGGGCCTCTTCCGAAGAGATCAGTCCGCCCCGGAAAAGCCAATTTTTCTTTATTCCCATAGCTGATTAATATCAGCCCCATACACGTTACGACAGACTTAGAATAATGAAGATCGTATCCGAGAGTGACCGCCGCGAGGGCGCAGAGGAGGCCACCGTATCGGTTTTGTTTTAACTTTAAATAGGTGGTAATATCGGCACAGAGTGGAGGACTACCAAGTGATCTTTTCGGAAGAGGCCCTACATACAATTACGATTGAACTTCACTTACAGGTAAGCTCGTTTAATCGTTTAATTATTACGTTTGGCCGCGACTCCAGCCTGGACGTTCGCCCCATCGTACCGTACCTGTCCTCCCCGGCAAGGATTGACTGCCCCGAGTTATCTCGGCCGCTGAAATCCGAAACCGGGGTTCCTCTCCTCTATCGAGGACGTTAGCCCCGAGGGGTCTGGACGCTGCTTCTCGCTGGCCCCAGGCGTGCTTGGTCGCTGCGAACGGCTGGCCCCAGGAGACCGTGGCCGCGGTTAGTGGTTGGCCCCAACTTCGGGTTGGTCGCTGCTCTAGCTCGCCCCAGGGAATCTTGGCCGCTGCCAATCGCTGGCCCCAGGCATCGCTTGGCCGCTGCGATTAGCTGGCCCCAGCTCCCCTCGGACGCTGCTCCCGGTAGTCCTTACCCTATCGTCCCCCCCCCCCTCGTAGCCCGGTTCCCCACCGGCAACTCGAAACATTCGCATCGCTCACATCCGTCGTTCGTCAAAATCGTGAACCAACTCGACTCGCCAATTGCACACCGAGCCCAAAAGAGAATCTCCCGTGTGACAATTTTGGCGCCCAACGTGGCGCCACGACAAAGCTGATTGTGGCTTAACGAACAATCACGCTGCTCTGCCGCCTACATGCCACTGAAGCATAGTCCCATACGAAAATCCGCGCGACTCCGACGCGAGTCACCCGTAGCTGCACTTCTGAGAGTGCCGAAAAAACACTCAGTGGCGTCCAACCCGAAAGAAACCCTAACTCCGAAGAAGATGGCGGAAGGAAATAACCACCTGCCTGCTCCAGGAGGTATCGATCCACCCGTTCAAAATAATGGACGGCAGCCGGAAAATCCACTCGGTGCATTTGCACACCTCGACGCGCTACTGCGTCAACTCGATCAAGTGGCAGTTCGTCCACCCCTTCCGATCTACAGTGGTAAGGACCACGAAGATCCGAAACGATTCATCACGAAATGTTAGGAGTATTTCCAGGCATGCCGGACTACAGATGCTCAACGAACGAGCACCGCGATGACCGGACTCCAAGGCGAGGCGAGTCGATGGTGGAGTGCTTACCAGTCACTCGACTTTGATTGGGAAAAATTCAAAGAACTTCTTCTCTCACAATACGATAGCCCGGCAGTCAATTCGCGACTGACCGCAAAACTCTACTCTCGCAAGCAAGGCGAGAGAGAGAACACCGGCATATTCCTGCAACAAAAATACTTACTTTACCAGAGAGTACGGGCGAACGAAGCCGACGAGGTAAAGGTTTCGACACTGCTCGAACAGTTAAAGCCAAACATTCGCATGGCTGTTCGACCAGCTAATCCCGCTACGTTCTCTGCTTTAATGACTAAAGCCATCGAGGCCGAATATGATTTGGCCGAACAAACTTCAGCAGCAACAGCTTGACCCAAACGCGACGAGATCCGAACTGACCAACCAGTCCGGCCGATTACCAACGAAACTACGAATTTACCGAAGTGTTGGCACTGTCCGGGACGCCATCTCAACCGCAACTGCCCGGTACTAGCCCAGCGAGGATCAGGTCCGCCGCTCCGGCCGGAAAACTCCAACGGGAGACCAGACAGGCCCGATCTGACCTCTCGCCCACCGTCGGGCTCACCGAAGTAAGGAAGGGAAGGAAGGAATTGCCGCACGTCCTAGTCAGCTTGGGTGGGACCGAAATACACGCGGCAATTGACTGCTTTTTGACGGATTGCTTCATCCGACCAGAGTGTATACCACCAGGCTCCGAAATTCAACACCTACGCTCCAGTGCCAATCTCGCCGGCGAAAACGCTACGATGCCACTAGACGGGTTAACCACCGTCACCATCAAAGCTCAGGGAGTATCGCTCAGAGTCAACGCCTGGATTGCGCCCGATGCCCGGGAATCTTTAATCCTGGGATATCCCTGGTTAAAAAATCACCGAGCGATAATGGACATTGCAGGGGGAAGATTGTACTTAGGGAATACGGACCGAGTACAACTACGCATCCTCGATCGAACGATAAACTCACCACCGTGTCCAGCAGTAGACCTCGCGGAGGTGAACCAAGAAGTACCTGAGGAGAAGCTCGGGGCTTTTCAAGGCATTATCGACAAATTTAAACAAGTATTCGATAACCACGGAGGACTGAAGCAAACTCAGACCACCAAACACGTCATCAAGCTCACGTCAACGACACCCTTTCGTCTCCCTTCTTATCGGTACTCCGATGAAAAAAGGGAGATAATCCGAGAACAAATCGAGGAAATGCTAACGGATGGGATAATTGAGCCATGCTCCTCGCCGTATGATTCACCGATAGTCATCGTCAATAAAAAGGATGGCGGACACCGATTCTGCATCAACTACCAGAGATTAAACACGATCACTGAGGATACGTCGCAACCGATACCGCGGATACAAGATGCGTTAAAGGAATTAAAAACCGCACAAATCTTCTCCACGCTTGATCTCAAGAGTGGGTATTGGCAAATACCTATGGATCCGGACAGTAAAAAACTAACCGCGTTTTCCACCCCGGACGGGGGAACCTTCCAGTTTCGGGTCATGCCTTTCGGTTTAAAAAACGCTCCGAACACATTCCAGCGCTTAATGAGCCAGGATGTACTCACCGGACTCCTGGACAAAATTTGCATCGTCTACTTAGATGATATCATTTGTAACGTATAACGCTACATACCGTTGCCGCTCCAACAGCCTTATGGGCACCGCGGTCAGCCCCGGAATGATCGAAGAATATCGATAAATCAAATAGAATAACGGAAACAAAGGAACGTGACGAGTAATACGTTGGGCCAGCGCTCCAAATAATTCCGAAGTTATAACATAGTAACTCGGAATTATCTCTCGTGTAAAACATGCGAATCGTTACCGGTAAAATCAACAACACCCTAGCGGCCTTGGAGGGCCAACGACCCGAAACTTTGGCGCGTGGCAACGGACAGGACACCGTCGGAGGAGGGGACTCCGGCCAATCAAAGAACGAATCGCGGGCAGGCAAGAGCCCGCGATTCAGTATAAAAAGAGCCGATCGAGCGCAGAAAAGGCACTCTGTTTTAGGGAGCACCAGCCGCCAACCGAAGGATCGACCAGGACAACCAGAGAAGGACGAGGACGCCCGAAGGAAGAGCCCGGGCGAACCGATCGAGAGACCGGAGTACCAGGGCCTCAGGAGACAGAAGGAGCCTTCCTTTGATCAACGGAAGAGCCCTCGGCGGCACGGTGGGGACAGCGGACCGCGACGGGTGTCCAGCCACCACCCTAGACCCCTCTCTACGGTCCCACAGCCGCGTCGCGTCGGGCGAGGCCCTCGAGCGCCGGTGCTCGGGCCAGCCGTAGCTGTATCGCGGGTCGTCTTACGACAGGCGCTCGGTGGAACTGTATCGCGGGTCGTCATACCACAGGCGCGCGGCGTAACCGTATCGCGATGTAACATCGAAGAGGCGCTAGGGAGAAACATTGTACGACGGGTTGCCACCCAAAAGGCGTCTACTAAACAGAATATACTCGAACCATTGTTTTATACCGTGTTACACCAGTTTCTTTTGTCCACTTGAGTCTGAACTACCGTCTATCCCGACGGATATGTAGAATAGGTAGAAATACCGTTACACATTATATATTCACAGACGTGGGAAGAGCACCTCAATCATCTCACGCTTATACTCGAGCGATTAGCGGTCCACGGATTAACCTGCTCTCTCGCAAAATGCCACTTTGGAAAACGAAAGGTGGCCTACCTCGAACATTACGTGACGGAGGAGGGCAACGAAGCTCAACCCGCTCATCAAAAAACCATCATCGACTTACCTGTTCCGCACTCCAAAAAAACGCTTCAGAAATTCCTCGGCACATGCAACTGGTTACGGGAATACATACCGCATTTCGCCGAAATATCCGCACCCCTCACCGAGTTATTGTCAGGGAAGGAGAAAAAATTTCGATGGACAGCGACTGCCGAAGAAGCCTTCCAATGCATCAAAGAAAAGATGCACCAGCCGTTGAAGTTGAGTCGACCGGATCCCGCCAAACCATACATTTTGCAGACAGATGCGAGCAAGATTGGGATGGGGGCTGTATTGTACCAGCTTGATCCACAAGGCAAAAAACGAATAATCAGCTACGCTAGCGCTAAATTCTCCAGTACACAAGCTAGATACCATAGCAACGAACAGGAATGCTTAGCCGTAGTATGGGCGGTAAAAAGATACCGACCCTTTCTGGAGGAAGGAACCTTCACCTTACGCACCGACAATCAGGCTCTCTGCTGGTTGCACCGATTCAAGGATGAAAAAGCCAAACTGAGTCGATGGGCAATCCTCTTGGGAGAATTCTCTTTCAACATTGAGCACTGCCCCGGGCGATTAAACGAATTGCCTGACGCATTATCAAGAAATCCCGCCGAAGCAGTAGAAGACGACCTCGAAGATCAGGACCGATTACTTCCCCCCGACCAGAACGTCGTACGCGACGCGGAGGAGAGGTCACCCGAGATTTTCGGAATAACCACGAACGATCTCATTGATCAAATTATGGAGGATCAACAACGTGACCCGCAAGTCAATAAACTCGTCAAGAAGAGGGACAACCAAGGAGCAACTGAACGGAGGATAAAAATTGAGGAGGGAGTGATTTGGAAAGAAGAACAAGGAGTATGGAAACTCCTGATCCCAGAGAGGTCCCGGCAACGAATACTATACGAGTACCATGATTCACCTCTTACCGGACATCCTGGGGTCGACGAAACCACCCGAGCCATTCAACGTCGCTTCACGTGGAAGGGACTCCGGAGCGACGTACGCGATTACGTTAGACAGTGCCATATATCTGCGCCTGTACGAAGACGAATCGTCCCCACCATCCCGATCAGCTGCGACCACACCGACCTAGCCGCCCATGGGAGACTATCGCAGTCGACTTAAGCGGACCCTACCCCCGCACGGGGCGGGGGAAAAGGTTCATCCTCGTAGTAACCGACCTGTTTTCGAGATGGGTGGAAGCATTTGCGATTGGTACATCAAAGGCTTCCGTCATCATTAACCTAATGGAAAAAGAAATCTTCAGTAGATGGGGCTACCCGAGAGCCGTGCTCTCGGACAACGGACCACAGTTCTCCAGTCAAAGGTGGCTCGATGCATGCGACCGGTGGAAAACGCAACTCTGGACCACCCCTATCTACCAACCCCGCTCCAACCCTACGGAAAGACGCAATCAGGAGATAAAAAAAGGACTCCGCTTGCATTTAAGAGATGGCCAGCACAAGGATTGGGATCTCCATCTCTCCAACATTCTGTTCGGACTGCGAACTCGACAGAACGCAGCCACCGGTCAGACACCCAGCGTTACCTGGTAAAGCGTGATCAAAGATGCACCAAGATTCACGCTAACATGCTGAAACCAGCAAACATAAACTACTCCTGGGAACAAACATTCCGAAGCCGGGCGAATGGCGATTGCCCGCACTCCTAGACGTCCCAGACCGTGCACAACGCATTCAACGGGCTCAGGAAACCCAAGTCAAATATCAGAGTAACTACGCCCCAGCCACCAGAACTGCACCAAAGTTCCGAGAGGGGGACTTAGTCTATTCAGAAACACACTTCCTTTCAAAAGCAATAGACGGACAACATGCGGGGTTTAATACCCCGTGGGAAGGACCCTACACCGTCGAATCCAGCCTGGGAGGAGAAACTTACCTGGTAAAGCGTGATCAAAGATGCACCAAGATTCACGCTAACATGCTGAAACCAGCAAACATAAACCACACACCTACCGAGACACGCCAAATCAAAGGGCCGGTCTCCCCTAACGAGCTTTCCAACCCTACGGAAAGACAGTTCGAGCCATTGCTGGCCGAGCAATCGAGAAGTAAACCAAATTCTCCACAAGAGGAAAATACCACAGGATCAGTGGCGTGTAAGCCAAACCATACGGCCAATACACAACTGACTCCTGGACCACCAAAGTTGGCATCAGCCCAGCTGCCACCACGACTAGGGCCGGGACGGCCCCGAAAGATTTTACAGGGTCAGGAGACCCCCCCTCGTTTGAACAACGGAGGACAAACCATTCCGGGCCGAAAGGCCCCGCACCTAGAACAAAAGAAAAAAATAAGAGCCCCGATATTCCCTGCGATCGCGACAAATATTGTAAACGGTCTCCCCTTAAAGAACGAAAAAATATAATTAAATTACAGCTTAATCAAAGACAACCATCACCGAAATAAATAACTAAATTTAAAAAAAGAAATATAAATAAAGCTGAAGAAATGTTAAATGTAAGCGCGCAATGAAAGTACTTAAGTCAGTTGCCTTCAGCAACCATAGCATGTAGGTCTATATCATTTAAAACCTAAAAAAATCCTCCTATCCGGGGGTGGAATTGTTGTACGCTGAAACCGGCGATCATTATTTTATATCGAATTTTTTGAGTTTTAAACACACACACAACCATACACACGAAATCACACACACTCGCATACACACCGATACGATACCGTGCGGGTCGCGGCACGGCGAGCGGCCGCACTCGGCAGCGCCTAAGCGCTGCCGCCTACCGCTCGATAGTTCCAGCCCAGCCGATAGATGCCGACTGGCGCCTCTGCTTTCCCGCAAGCGACCGGCCACCCGCACGCCTATTTAACAGGGAGCTCATCGAGCAGTATTCATTCCGCTCCTGACTTATTATCTGTGAAAAAAAGTCTCCTGGAAACGAATCTTCCCTTTGGGAAATTATTACGTTTGGCCGCGACTCGAGCCTGGACGTTCGCCCCATCGTACCGTACCTGTCCTCCCCGGCAAGGATTGACTGCCCCGAGTTATCTCGGCCGCTGAAATCCGAAACCGGGGTTCCTCTCCTCTACCGAGGACGTTAGCCCCGAGGGGTCTGGACGCTGCTTCTCGCTGGCCCCAGGCGTGCTTGGTCGCTGCGAACGGCTGGCCCCAGGAGACCGTGGCCGCGGCTAGTGGTTGGCCCCAACTTCGGGTTGGTCGCTGCTCTAGCTCCCCCCAGGGAATCTTGGCCGCTGCCAATCGCTGGCCCCAGGCATCGCTTGGCCGCTGCGATGAGCTGGCCCCAGCTCCCCTCGGACGCTGCTCCCGGTAGTCCTTACCCTATCGTCCCCCCCCCCCCCCTCGTAGCCCGGATCCCCACCGGCAACTCGAAACATTCGCATCGCTCACATCCGTCGTTCGTCAAAATCGTGAATCGTGTGAAAAGAGAATCTCCCGTGTGACAACATTATGCAGAAAAATAAAATCGAGGTTGCCGTGCGGCACGTGCAAGTTGATAGCAGAACTGAAGCACGAGAAAACAATAAAAAATAAGCGAACGTGTTGCCGTAAAATTCTTCTGCGCAGCCAATTTTAGCACGATCGGTATTATTTCTGATAAGGTGGCTCCTGCAACAGAGAGACGCAACGGTGAAAAAAATCTTAAGAAACATCCAACCACGAACAAACTCTTCATCTCGTAATTTAGAGTTTTCGGGGGCAAACGTCTTATTTCGGCACACATATTTTTTTAGGATTTACTTTGGGAAATACTCGAATCGCTAATTGGAGGAAGCTTTTGAAGGCAATCTTGATCGATGCAGCCCTTTCCGGACACAACGGATATTGGCCAAGCATGTATTACTAAAAGAACATAGGCAGCGTTCGGATTAGATAAAACGAGCTTGTAGAGAATCGAAAGGCTGGGGTTATTTCGATTTCAATGAATTTACTTGAGAATTATAGCGGTCACATTATGCAGAAAAATAAAATCGAGGTTGTCGTGCGGCACGTGCAAGTTGATAGCAGCACTGAAGCACGAGAAAACAATAAAAAATAAGCGAACGATTTGCCGTAAAATTCTTCTGCGCAGCCAATTTTAGCAGGATCGGTATTATTCCTGATGAGGTGGTTGGCTCTTACAACAGAGAGACAAACGTCATATTTCGGCACAAATATTTTTTTAGGATTTACTTTGGGAAATACTTGAATCGCTTATTGGAGGAAGCTTTTGAAGGCAATCGTGATCGATGCAGCCCTTTCCGGACACAACGGATATTGGCCAAGCATGTATTACTAAAAGAACATAGGCAGCGTTCGGATTAGATGAAACGAGCTTGTAGAGAATCGAAAGGCTGGGGTTATTTCGATTTCAACGAATTTACTTGAGAATTATAGCGGTCACATTATGCAGAAAAATAAAATCGAGGTTGTCGTGCGGCACGTGCAAGTTGATAGCAGCACTGAAGCACGAGAAAACAATAAAAAATAAGCGAACGATTTGCCGTAAAATTCTTCTGCGCAGCCAATTTTAGCAGGATCGGTATTATTCCTGATGAGGTGGTTGGCTCTTACAACAGAGAGACAAACGTCATATTTCGGCACAAATATTTTTTTAGGATTTACTTTGGGAAATACTTGAATCGCTTATTGGAGGAAGCTTTTGAAGGCAATCGTGATCGATGCAGCCCTTTCCGGACACAACGGATATTGGCCAAGCATGTATTACTAAAAGAACATAGGCAGCGTTCGGATTAGATGAAACGAGCTTGTAGAGAATCGAAAGGCTGGGGTTATTTCGATTTCAACGAATTTACTTGAGAATTATAGCGGTCACATTATGCAGAAAAATAAAATCGAGGTTGTCGTGCGGCACGTGCAAGTTGATAGCAGCACTGAAGCACGAGAAAACAATAAAAAATAAGCGTACGATTTGCCGTAAAATTCTTCTGCGCAGCCAATTTTAGCACGATCGGTATTATTCCTGATAAGGTGGTTGGCTCTTACAACACAGAGACGCAACGGTGAAAAAATCTTAAGAAATATCCAACCACGAACAAACTCTTCATCTCGTAATTTAGAGTTTTCGGGGGCAAACGTCTTATTTCGGCACAAATATTTTCTTAGGATTTACTTTGGGAAATACTCGAATCGCTAATTGGAGGAAGCTTTTGAAGGCAATCGTGATCGAAGCAGCATTTTCCGGACACAACGGATATTGGCCAAGCATGTATTACTAAAAGAACATAGCCAGCGTTCGGATGAGATGAAACGAGCTTGTAGAGAATCGAAAGGCTGGGGTTATTTTGATTTCAATGAATTTACTTGAGAATTATAGCCGTCACATTATGCAGAAAAATAAAATCGAGGTTGTCGTGCGGCACGTGCAAGTTGCTAGCAGCACTGAAGCACGAGAAAACAATAAAAAATACGCGTACGATTTGCCGTAAAATTCTTCTGCGCAGCCAATTTTAGCACGATCGGTATTATTCCTGATAAGGTGGTTGGCTCTTACAACAGAGAGACGCAACGTTGAAAAAATCTTAAGAAATATCCAACCACGAACAAACTCTACATCTCGTAATTTAGAGTTTTCGGGGGCAAACGTCTTATTTCGGCCCAAATCTTTTTTTAGGATTTACTTTGGGAAATACTCGAATCGCTACTTGGAGGAAGCTTTTGAAGGCAATCTTGATCGATGCAGCCCTTTCCGGACACAACGGATATTGGCCAAGCATGTATTACTAAAAGAATATAGCCAGCGTTCGGATTAGATGAAACGAGCTTGTAGAAAATCGAAAGGCTGGCGTTATTTCGATTTCAATGAATTTACTTCAGAATTATAGCGGTCACATTATGCAGAAAAATAAAATCGAGGTTGTCGTGCGGCACGTGCAAGTTGATAGCAGCACTGAAGCACGAGAAAACAATAAAAAATAAGCGTACGATTTGCCGTAAAATTCTTCTGCGCAGCCAATTTCAGCACGATCGGTATTATTCCTGATAAAGTGGTTGGCCCTTACAACAGAGAGACGCAACGGTGAAAAAATCTTAAAAAATATCCAACCACGAACAAACTCTACATCTCGTAATTTAGAGTTTTCGGGGGCAAACGTCTTATTTCGGCCTAAATATTTTTTTAGGATTTACTTTGGGAAATACTCGAATTGCTAATTGGAGGAAGCTTTTGAAGGCAATCTTGATCGATGCAGCCCTTTCCGGACACAACGGATATTGGCCAAGCATGTATTACTAAAAGAACATAGCCAGCGTTCGGATTAGATGAAACGAGCTTGTAGAGAATCGAAAGGATGGGGTTATTTCGATTTCAATGAATTTACCTGAGAATTATAGCGGTCACATTATGCAGAAACATAAAATCGAGGTTGTCGTGCGGCACGTGCAAGTTGATAGCAGCACTGAAGCACGAGAAAACAATAAAAAATAAGGGTACGATTTGCCGTTAAATTCTTCTGCGAAGCCAATTTCAGCACGATCGGTATTATTCCTGATAAGGTGGTCGGCTCTTACAACAGAGAGACAAACGTCTTATTTCGGCACAAATATTTTTTTAGGATTCACTTTGGGAAATACTCGAATCGCTAATTGGAGGAAGCTTTTGAAGGCAATCTTGATCGATGCAGCCCTTTCCGGACACAACGGATATTGGCCAAGCATGTATTACTAAAAGAACATAGGCAGCGTTCGGATTAGATAAAACGAGCTTGTAGAAAATCGAAAGGCTGGCGTTATTTCGATTTCAATAAATTTACTTAAGAATTATAGCGGTCACATTATGCAGAAAAATAAAATCGAGGTTGTCGTGCGGCACGTGCAAGTTGATAGCAGCACTGGAGCACGAGAAAACAATAAAAAATAAGCGAACGATTTGCCGTAAAATTCTTCTGCGCAGCCAATTTCAGCACGATCGGTATTATTCCTGATAAGGTGGTTGGCTCTTACAACAGAGAGACAAACGTCATATTTCGGCACAAATATTTTTTTAGGATTTACTTTGGGAAATACTTGAATCGCTTATTGGAGGAAGCTTTTGAAGGCAATCGTGATCGATGCAGCCCTTTCCGGACACAACGGATATTGGCCAAGCATGTATTACTAAAAGAACATAGGCAGCGTTCGGATTAGATGAAACGAGCTTGTAGAGAATCGAAAGGCTGGGGTTATTTCGATTCCAATGAATTTACTTGAGAATTATAGCAGTCACATTATGCAGAATAATAAAATCGAGGTGTTCGTGCGGCACGTGCAATTTGATAGCAGCACTGAAGCACGAGAAAACAATAAAAAATAAGCGAACGATTTGCCGTAAAATTCTTCTGCGCAGCCAATTTTAGCACGATCGGTATTATTCCTGATAAGGTGGTTGGCTCTTACAACAGAGAGACAAACGTCTTATTTCGGCACAAATATTTTTTTAGGATTTACTTTGGGAAATACTCGAATCGCTAATTGGAGGAAGCTTCTGAAGGCAATTTTGATCGATGCAACTTTGTCCGGACACAGCGAAATTTGGCCAAGCATGTATTACTAAAAGAACAGAGGCAGCGTTCGGATTAGATGAAACGAGCTTGTAGAGAATCGAAAGGCTGGGGTTATTTCGATTTCAATGAATTTACTTGAGAATTATAGCGGTCACATTATGCAGAAAACCAAAATCGAGGTTGTCGTGCGGCACGTGCAAGTTGATAGCAGCACTGAAGCACGAGAAAACAATAAAAAATAAGCGAACGATTTGCCGTAAAATTCTTCTGCGCAGCCAATTTTAGCACGATCGGTATTATTCCTGATAAGGTGGTTGGCTCTTACAACAGAAAGACGCAACGGTGAAAAAATCTTAAGAAATATCCAACCACGAACAAACTCTTCATCTCGTAATTTAGAGTTTTCGGGGGCAAACGTCTTATTTCGGCGCAAATCTTTTTTTAAGATTAACGTTGGGAAATACTCGAATCGCTAATGGGAGGAGGCTTTCCGGACACAACGGATATTGGCCAAGCATGTATTACTAAAAGAACATATTCAGCGTTCGGATTAGATGAACCGAGCTTGTAGAGAATCGGAAGGCTGGAGTTTTAACTACACTCAACCAAACAATTGAAGGAACAAGAAATCGCTCAAATTTTTTACGATTTTTTTGCGTGGCTGTAACTTTGCGAAAAATTGTCGTATTTAGATGAATGAAAAAGCATTTCGAAGCTTGATGATTTTAGTTCCAAAACCGTATGATGAAAGATTTTTTTTGGCCATTGGTCATGCCACACTCAAGAGAAACGTCATAAAGAATTTTTTTTTTCAAATTTTCGTTTCTCCAAGTAGTCCCCGGACTTCAAAAAAAATTTTCTAAGGGTACCAATAACACAGTCATTAAGCCTGATTCTCAACCTTCGATTTTATTCATTTTTTTTTCTGTAGAACGATTTGTCGCTGAGATATCAGCCGGTGAATAAAAAAACATTTTTTTTCGTTTGATCATCGGTATCTTATGAACCGGTAATCTCATTACCAATCTACCTGCAATTTTGACAACTCAAATGAATTGCGTATGAGCTTCAGTTATTGTTTTTGGAAAAAATAGTTTTTTCACCCCTTGCGTTCACTTGAAAAAGTTGCAAAAAAAGCACTTTTTCTGGTTATTTAGAAATCTCACCAGTCCTTTGCAAATATTGCGGTTAGAACAAACGTTTGTGCGTCGGCATTTAGCTTAATGTATCCACAATAACCCTATCAAATTTCAAGATGATCCGTCCATCCGTTTCTCCACCACGAATTGTTTATTTTAGGCTTCACTTGAAAAAACGCCTTTTCTGCTCTTTGAACATCATCGGATGATTATTGCGATGAAAGAAAATAAATTCTCTATTTTTCGCAACATTTGGCATTGAATACTCATCAAGATTGTTTTTGAAATTAAGAAAAAATGAAAAAAAAATTGTCTTAATCTTTATGAGTATTAAGAATGTTCGGACACCGTTTACATCAAATTTTTTTTTAATTTAACAATGACAAATTTTGTGTTTTTTTTTTTTTATTTCAAATTCGGGCATAAACGAAGCTCGGGCGACCGCGCGACGCTCGAGATAATTCGAGCGTCACGTGATCACTTTATCTCGTGAAAAAAGTCAGTCTGGGATGAAACCCAACTGGGACGAAACCCAAGTGAGAAAAGGCAGATCGGCGAAAGTCAGTCAGCCACCATCCCGGTTTCGAAGTTCAGAATCTTATTCGGCCGAAAACGTATATATAGATATAGTGGCGCTCCTTGTACCGCGTGAAGATGGTTATTTCCTACGCCACTATATCTATATATACTAGAGTGGGTCAAAAAAAAAATTTTTTTTTCCTTGAATGTCACTCACGAAAACTAGTTCCTAGGTACCTCTACAAAGTACTCACCAAGTATAAGCTCTTAATATTAATGGGAAGAACGGGCTCATCGTCGTTCTCCATTTTCAATTTAGTCTCATATAAAAATGGTCATATCTTATCATCAATAGATTGTTAAACTAGTTTCATCATGTATCCTTATAGGAAATTGAACGCTCTACAAAAATGGCCTCTTATACTTTTTTCATTAATCGAACCATTTGAAAGATATTCAAGGTCAAAGATCGAAGAATTTATGAAAAAAATAACTTTTTTTTTGAATTGTGTAGCTTACTGAAAAATAATTATTGTCGAATGGGTATCAGGTATTTCTGTAGGAAATTGAACGTTCTACAAAAAAGGTCTCTTGTGGTTAATCGATTACTCTAACTATTCAGAAGATATTCGCATTAGAATTCCAATAATAAAATTACATATGGTGAAATACAATTTTTTTTTCTGTTGATATATTTGATGATGATTCTCAAATAAAACACTTTTTTTTTCTGAAATAGATCACGAATTGTCTCAAAATTCGGATATTAAATGGATTTAAAAAAATATTTATTAAAAAACTATTGAAATCAGTAAGCATTGGAATTCTGATGCGAATATCTTCTGAATGGTTAGAGTAATCGATTAACCACAACAGACCTTTTTTGTAGAACGTTCAATTTCCTACAGAAATAATTCATACCCATTCGACAATAATTATTTTTCAGTAAGTTACAAAATTCAAATAAAAAAGTTATTTTTTTCATAAATTCTTCAATCTTTGACCTTGAATATATTTTAAATGGTTCGATTAATGAAAAAAGTATAGGAGACCATTTTTGTAGAGCGTTCAATTCCCTATAAATATTCATGATGAAACTAGTTTAACAATCTATTGGTGATAAGATATGACCATTTTTATATGAGACTAAATTGAAAATGGAAAACGACGATGAGCCAGTTCTTCCCATTGATATTAAGAGCTTATACTTGGTGAGTACTTTGAAGAGGTACCTAGGAACTAGTTTTCGTGAGTGACATTAAAAAAAAACAAAAAAGTTTTTTTTTGACCCACCCTAATATATACGTTTTCGGCCGAATGAGATTCTGAACTTTGAGACCTACCCGCGGCAACTATGCTATGTTTGACTGCTTAATCAATGTCTCGAGAAAGCAAGCCTACCTCATTCTCGCAGTGCCCAGAAGGACCTGAAATGATTAAAATTTGCACGAAAAGTTTTCTCGAATTAGAAAACTTGAAGTGGGAAAATAATATACAGAGTATAAAGAAAATAATCATGGTTTGAAAGACCATACATTAACGCAATTGAACGTATGAACAATTTATTGACAATTTTTTTATGCATGAGCCATTTTACCAAATCGAAACGACGTTTGAGACCGCCTTTTCGTGGAAATGTTTCAAATAATTCCAGGATGTTGTTCTTAATAGTATAAATTAATTGTTTTCGGATTTATTCTTTTATTATTTTGGCTATAATTATACAAGCTATTCCGTGACATTTCAGTTTTTTTTTCATTTTATTTCTTCGTATCTTTTTTAAAAATTCAATTTACACCATAAGTGCATATTTATGTAAATCATTTTCAAATTTTCAAAAACAATATTAATCTTCGTTTTAGATTTTTAGAAAGCTCTTGAAAGCGAGTTTTGATTGCAAGAAGATATTTCTCGAGCACTGCGCATGTTTTAATTTTTGTTCGAATAATTTTTCTCTATCTATTTTTTCTGTATATCTATATTTTGTTGATCAATTGCACGTGTCTCATGATTGAGCTAGCGCGGTTTCGAAAGAACAAAATTGTCGAAAATATTTGTCGATCTTATCTCGTTATTTCGATTCCTATTCATATTTGCGTCTTTTTCGTTCTTCTTTTTTCCCCCGGCATTGATCGTCAGCCTATGATGGAATTCACGGTGTAGTTGCGATATCAAAATGAAGAATAAATTGAACGCGATAACGATAAAAAAGTGGTTATTTCTCGGTTCAATTGTTTGCATTACATTTTTTCAACGCCGTATGTCGTATGTCGTATGTCGTATGTCGTAGTTACGAATTACGGCGTATTGCCACTCGAAAAAGCTACAATAATAGTGAACGTCCGCGACGAAAACCAACACAATGGTTTTTGATATTTTTTTGTAGCCCCAAATTCTCGAACCATCATGCACAAGCACGGGCGTAATATATATAAGCCAAAACGCCGATTATCGGACACTTCTGGGATTTTTAATTATTATTTTCGTAGCTTTTCGAAAAAGATATCGCTTTCTTATACAGCCACTCGAAAATCCATTGAAATCGAATTTTCAACTCAAAGGTTGTCTCTCGGCCATTGCCGAAATTTTGGGAATTTGTTCAATATTTTTCTTGGAAAGATGAGGAAATTTCACAAAAAATGGTATTTTCTAAGTTAAAGATCTATGCAAGTTTTCTTTGAATTAATCGGAGAACGAAAATTCATTATAGAAGTTTGAAGAAATTGGAGTTCCTTATTTGTTCGTTAATTTATTTTTTAAAACACTCACAGACAATCTAACGTGAAAAATTCACATTTTCTGTGGGAATTCTCCAGCCTTACGACAGAAAAAATTGGCAAAAATCATAAAATCGGGACAACGACCGAAAGAAAAGCTTTTCAATATTAGAAATTGGTTTTGATGGACTTTTGACAGTCTGACTAAGAAAATGATATTTTAATTAAATGAATAAGAAAATGATACACAAGATGCATACACACGTGCGCGTGCACGAATTCGCATAATGTTTTTGGCCTTGGTTCGCCGTAAATTTTATTTTCGTGGTAAGTTCGATCGATCGGAATTCGACGCCACAAAAAATAATCAGAAAGCTAACGTGATGATTCATTCCTAGCCCAGTTAAATGAGACTTTTGAAAAAAAAATCGTAACAGATGACTATTTTTACTTTTTGTTAAGGGGGGTTAGTGGTAGGTAGTCCAAGTTCTGGTTTTCGACCTAAAATCTATCTCACAGCTACGTTCGCTATCTTGAATTTAAGGAAAATCCGTTTTTGTTGAATAACTCGCCCATTTTCCACTTTTGACTGAGAATGCATGGTACAAAAATTGTAGAAAATTCAATTTTCTACAACTGCAGCGATTACAAGTTTTTGTCTCTGATTGATATTCTTCGACTTAAGTTGGAAGATAGGAACTCAATTTAATTATCGCATTATCTCGTTTGTTTATAAGTTTACCGTGATAATGGTTCAGAACAACTTTGTAGGGAATAAAATTCTCTACTAAACTTTTGTTATTGGAACTTTTTGTCTGCGATTGATATTTAGTCGGGAAGTCGGAGTAACATTTTTGGTATCGCATTATCTCGTTTATTTATAAGTTTACCGCGTTAATGAGTCGGAACGATTTTGTAGGGAAAAAAATTTTCTACAACAATAGTCATTTGCATTGTTTGTCTACGATTGATATTTTTCGATAAAAAAAGTGTTACTCCGATTAATCGACTTAAGTCGAAAAATATCGATCGTAGACATAAAATGCTAAGGTTGTGGAGAATTTCATTCCTTAAAAAAATCGTCGCCATTCATTAACGCGGTAAACCTATAAATAAACAAGATACTGCGATGATTAAATTAAGTTCCTATTTTCCAACTTAAGTCGAAAAATATCAATCAAAGACAAAAACTTGTTATTACTCAAGTTGTAGAAAATTGAATTTCCAACAATTTTTGTACCACGCATTTTCAGGCAAAAGTGAAAAATGGGCGAGATATTCAACAAAAACGAATTTTCCTTAAATTCCAGATGGCGGACGTAGCAGGGCGATTTTTAGGCCGAAAACCGGAACTTGGACTACCACTGACACCCCTAACGAAAAGTGAAAACAGTCATCTGTCATCTGATTTTTTTGTGTTGAACGCCTTGTTTTTGGTGTAATTTGACTAGGCTATCCCTGTTCGGCGGTACAGTCTTACATTAACCTTCATTGTAGGTGTTTCAGGTGATGTTTGTGTCCTCATGAAATCTGTGAAAACACCGATACTTATTATTATTTCCTCCGCATCGAATCCGCGATCTTGATTACGATACTACGCCGTGTATTTCATTATGCACGGACGATAATTTGCGAGTGAAAGACGAAAATGGAAAAAAAAAATCGGAGATAGGAATTTAAATGAAAAGATAAGATAGACAAACATTTTTGACAATTTTGTTTTTTTCTCAAAAACGTCGCAGTGGTTTACTGAAGTATTAATACCGATTCGCCGAGAAATTACTATAATATATGTTAGTGGACGTTCGTTACGGATAAGTCAACTAAATACTTCAATTCAATTGACCTTCACATGAAATCATTTTAGTAAAAATTATTCAATATTCCAAAAATAGTTTTTATTAAATGAGTTCCAGATTGACGTCCACCATTAGTTTTTTCAAGTTTTCATTCATTTTTAATCCGAGAACGTTCTTCTTTTCGCCATTCCAATTACAATTGAAGGTCAGACAGAGTCGGTTTTGATTTTTTATCGTTCGATAAAAAAAATTGGAATACCCGCACCCGTTTCGGTGCATTTTGAGCTCAATTGCATTAAAAACTTGAAAAAAGTTTCGTATGAAAACAAAACTTCACCAAGGACGTAGCACAAATCAATAAAAATGGATGGGAGATAATTCATAGACCGTTGCAGTATCAAAGCACACCATATGTTCCGCTGGTTGAATTTTATAGTGACTGAAAATAGAAACCAAAATTTCGAGTTGAATTGAAAATCCGGAAAATCAGTACAGGAAAAAATTATTATCATAAAACATCATAAAAACATACAATTTTCGATGAATTAATATGAAAATTCTACGATTTTTTAATGTGAACCGCTATATCTCGAAAGCCGAAAATGTTATATTATTAGACGAATACTTGGTATGAAATTCACCTTTGAAAAGGAAGAAATTCGTGTCTATCATCATTTCCCGAAATAATGGAAGAACATTTTTTGACCGAGAGTGCTTGTAGTATCTCAACGATAAAAACATAAGAAAAGTGAAAAATGCTATTCTGAATAATCGAGATTATCAAGAATTGCTTACGTCAAGTTTTTTAATACCGTTAACATCAGTATGTTTTATTGCGTTTTGTAATCGCTAGACGGGCGGGGCGTCTAATATCAGAGTGATGCTATTGGCTTCGCACGGCTGATGTGACTTTTAATCAGCGTATGGGATTATAGTCCCATAATAATTCACGAAGTTGACGAATTTGGGATCTGGAATAAGTGGGAAAATGCGTTCGTTATCAACACGTCTTTGGAATATAAATATACCTCAGTTTGGCGGTGTCGTCAATTCCGATCGAAACATCGACACCTGTCTTTTTGTCAGAGTGAAAAAATTCCCGTCGAACGAACGTCGCGAGATTAGGTAAGCTTTCAAAGTGTATCTAAATAATGAAGGATAAAAACTATTCCAAAATAGAGATTGGGATAGTGATTGGATGCATTTGTTAACTTTTATACATTTTTATTTAAAAATTGCAACGAAAAAATAGACTTAAATATTAAAGGACGCAAAAAAATTCAAAATTTTGACTTATTTTTCAAAACGCTGTAAATTGGCCACAAATTGTTTAGGTGTTTTTTCATTTGCTATGGTCGACGTACCTGTACATTGATAAAAACATATGGGGTTTGTGACGTGGCGGTCACAATATCTCCCCCGATACGGATCGAAGTCCCCGCGTTGCGCCCTCGGCACCTGAAACATTATAATAAAGTATTAACACTATGCCCCGACAAATCTGAATATTTATCATTGATTTTAGGATTGAGTAATTAATGTAATTAATTAGGAAATAAGAAATTACCCCACCTTCCAGCCTTACCCTGATACCTACCACCCTCCGTCCCAGTCTCCCCGTCGAAGCCCCGGAACGCTCCCACCGCAGCCGTCGCACATCCAACACCTGAAAAACATACAGCTGATTAATATTAATCCCAAAACCCTTCCCAAATACACCCCCTTACCCTCTCACATCCCACATCCCCTAAATAACACCCCATACTCACCTGAGGCCCCTCAGTGACGAGGGATGGTCCGTCGCCAACCCGACGGAGACCCCGCAGCTGCACCCGAGAAGAACTCTTCTTTTTTTTTTATTCAGTTTCTTTTGCGTTTCGGTGCCGAGGTACTTTTAAGAGCCAGAGACAGTGCCCCCACCCCTGTGTGTGTCCATCCCCGCCGACGGCTAGCCGCGCGTCGAGAGTTTTTTTTCGTGATTTTTCCAGTTCCATCTTCTTTCATTTTTCGTTTATTATTTTCACCACCGCGTTTCTTTCTTTTTTTTTCTTTATCGGTGTTGCTCCCGCCTGAGCAACTGGGGCCCAAAATTTCTCTTTCTATCTTTTTTTTCTTTCGAGTGTAATTTCTTAGACCGACCAGTGCCGGCCAGCCACCCCGTCTACCCCACTTCCCCCTCCCCCGTGTAATAGCTAGCGTACCACCGATTATTATTTTATTATTTATTTTTGCGGACTATTAAATCATTCTTGAGACGATTATTATTTATTTTATTATTTTCTTCTGGCGAATTATTATTTCACTTTCGCGATAGTTATCGTTAATGTTATTATTTCCTTTTGGCGAATTATTATTTCATTTCCGAGGCGGTTATTATTGATTTTATCATTTCTTCCTGCGGATTGTTATTTTGTTTTTGAGGCAGTTACGATTTGCTTAGTTATTCATTTTTGCGGATTATTATTTCAGTTTTGAGACAACGATTATTTATTTCATTATTTCTTTTTGCGGATTTTTGTTCTTTTACTTGCGTTTTACTTCTGGTTGCGATTATTATCAACTATTTCTCCCTTTGTTTTGCGTGATTATTATTTCCCTTGTGAGGCCGTTATTATTTCTCCAATCTTGTTTTTTTTTTGTTATCTTGTTATTCTCCGGCGAATTATTACTTGGTTGTTCTTTCAGTTTGTTAATTATCAAGGATTTATTGTATTGAACCCCGGAGAGGGGGCAGCCATCTGATCTGCGGAACCCCATTATTTCATTTTCTTTATCAAATACACTCTTACTAATTTTTCTATTCTACATTCCCCCTCTGGTTTATTTTTTTTGTCAGTTATTTTATTTTTCTCCCTCCCTGTCATTTTCCCCACGCTCCCGATCAGTCGCAGATTACAGGTTATACATAGTTAAAAAATTGATAGTTTTTTTTTCTCATGAAGAACACGTTTGATGTAAAATGAACACATTTAAGCTGTAATTTCCGAATGAAACGTGAACAAGCTGAACAAGCTGTGTAAGGTCTTTAAAATTTCGTTTTTTCTGAGAAAATACGTCACAATATATATGTTGGTGGATCCATCGAATTTCGGAAATTCACACGGCTTGGAGTGCAAGTTAAAAAACAAAGTCCCACTTTTTTTCAAATTTTTTTTCTATTATTTTGGTTGCTGTCAACTAACGTATTTTTCATTTTCTATTTTTTAGTCAATTATTTTTTTCACACGTTGACGTAGTTAAAAAAATATTGAAAATTCGTTATTGACGTGAAATTGTCTACGCTTTTCGGAAAAAATATGAGTTTTTTATTTCAACTCTCGAAAATTTATTGAAATCGAATTTGCAACTCAAAAAGCTGTTTTCCGGCCGTTGCCAACATTTTGGGTATTCTTTCAATACTTTTGTCGAAAAACTGAGGAAATTTTACAGGGAATATAAATTTTTCGAAAGTGAGTTCGTTGTAAGTTTTTTTATAATATATTGAAGAACAGAAATCCAATGTTAAAGATCCAAAAATATAATTTTCCAGTTTTTCTTCATACATATTTCTTTCGATAAGTTACCACTCAAGACGATTATCCGTCACGTCTTGATATTTTCAGCGAGAATACTCGCAAAAATTTTATCGAACATTCAGTAAACATATAATTTCTTCGTGTGACCACGGAACAATTGTTTTCGTCATCCAATTTTCAGAACTCGAACGAGAACAATATCAGCCCGAACATTTCTCAACGACGTTCCAACGTGTTGAGAATATGACAAGTAAGTTTGATAACCGACTGGACACGTTCCAATTGAATATGGAATATAAATATTGTTATTATTATTATAGTTATTTATTTATATCTTCGACAGCGCTGATTGCAATACTCGGCTGCGCGGTTCTGAGCCTGGTGAATCCGGTTTCTCTCGAACCTTGTCATTACGGCAATGATTACCGCTTGTCTCGCACTGACGATGTTCTGGCTACAACAGATACGCCAGTATTTTTCTTCAGGTCTGTCAGAAATTCTTCAAGGGGGCATACCCTCATCGAGCAGTACGATGTAAGTTTTCACCGCTCGGAAATGTGAAAAAAAAAACGTAAATAATAAATTTATATCAACCAAACGATCGATTTCAATCCGTATTTGTGTTGAATTACAGGCAATAGACAATTTGATCTTACAATCACCGTTTTTCAACCTGTCACGTACTGCAGGAATCGTCGACTGTACTGAGGTTTATAATATGAACGAATTTAAGAAATTTAGTAAACGACAAATAAACGAAATTTCGATGTTTCATGATCGTTTCTCCGCAGCGTGCAGAAAATCCGACTTCCGGCACCGTTTACCTGCATTTCGTCGTCGTCGTAGATTACGGAATTTACCAGTTAGTATTAAAACAAGTTTGCTTTTGATTGTATGAAGAAAAATACAAAAATCAAGAAAAAACTAACAATATCTTCCGATTCAGACGTTACGAGAATCAGAGCAATAAGCTAACAAAACTGTTGGAGTATGTGCTGGCCTACTGGAACGGCGTTGATCTGAACTTCATGACTCTCAAAAACCCAAATATGAGGATTCATATCGCTGGGATAATAGTCGAAGAGGTCAGTACGCGTTTGTCGGTGGAAATGAAAAATAAAATAGATATGGTGACCATTCCATAAAACGAAGTTTTCAATAATCTTGCAGCATGCTGATGAACTACCGTTTCTATCCATCAAACATACCGATGGTCGATTGATCGGTCGGGAAAGTGCTCATTCGTTGGACGAATTTCTCAAATCCAACGGATCTTCTTGGTCTCATACATTCGAACGTTATGACACTGTCGTCGTCATGACATCGTAAGCAAACCTGTTCGAATGCTGAGACCCAGCCCTTGTTATCGTAAATTTCAAATATTGTCTTATTCTTTAGGAAGAAGATAACCGCTTATTACGAGAGAGACGGTCCTGATGAACCATGTAAGTAAATTAACAAATAATTTCCAACAAATGTTCATAGACTGGATGGTAATAATGATAATTAATTATCCGCCACCAACAGATTCTTTTACTTACCATGGGGGCACTGAAGAAGGTCTCATGGAACCGCTGAGTTTTGTCTTGTCTGTCGACGAAGGGTGGTTGGGAATCCGCGCACTATCTTTTGGGGTTGGAAAAATGTGAGTCGTCCGGCGTCATGGCATGATTTAACAATGGTGATCCATTATTTCAGAATATACCATAAAATTTCGTGGATTGTTACAGTTTTGCCGGTAATTGTCCGCGTGGCGAAAGCGCGGTCGAGAATTATAATCCGCCTGCAACGACAGATCTGCCTGACTGGTCTGAGTGTTATCGAAAGAGTTTTCCATCCCAATTACTGTGAGTGCTGATTTTTTTTCGTTACTTTTCAACACGTTTAACCGTCCATCCTTATCGGAGGATCTCAATAGCTCGACACAATTCAACGATCCGACGTTTTCTATAATTTTGATGAATTACTTGTTTCTACAGATTATGGGGGGTTGAGTACGGTTTACGTTTAAGACCCCGAATAACATCACCACTACTGCCCCGCGCATTATATGGAGAAATATTGGACTGCAATAGCCAGTGCAGGATCACGAAAGGAACGAAATGCTGTGTAATTGCAGATCTCAAAACATAAAAAAAGGAAATTCGGTTTCAAGTCGCTGACGCGTTGCAATTTTTCGTTTGCAGATGGATGAAAGTATTTGCCAGGATCTCAAGTGCCAGACGGAAGATGGCTGCAAACCGATTGGAATTTACGCTGCTGATGGAACAATCTGCGGTGATGGAAAGGCAAGTCGAATCGATTTTTTCAGTGCATAAAGATTTTTAGCGCAACATAACGTGAAGATTTATTATTATTTCGATGCTGACATTCGTTCAACGTTGCAGATTTGCTTTCGCCGTAGATGCGAGTTTAGAAAAGACATAGAGTGAAACGCAGCAGACAATCGATGATCCGAAAACTGGACTCAAACCGAGGCTATAGACCACTTTGGATCTTCGTCAACGACAGCTGCGTTGTATTGCCTCAAGCATTTTTAATCTAGTTTCCAGGAGACAACGCAAACTTGTCGATACCCTCGACGACAAAAATTATATTATAACCGGCGACGGAGTCAAATTACTATTACTACTACTATTACTATTATTATTACTATTATTATAATTTCTGGTGGCTGGGATTTAAAATTTATTGATGGAAGAGTCAAAAAAAAAACGAATGATCGTTTTTCAGTTTTTTCTTCTCAATGTTCATCTTTCTGTTCGATTCCAATGATTGTTGGCGAACAATTGAATTCTCTTAGAATAACGAACTGATAGCACACCCTCTGAACTCTTCATTTCGATCCCATGCGTTGCGTCAGTTTTTTTTCTAAAGAAAATGACAGCAGAGTTGGAATTTTAAAAATTCTCAATACATACCGTATATCTGTCGCGTGAAGGAAAAATCGGATAGGTCAATTTTTTCAAAGAATGAGATTATAACCGATTTCTGTAATGAAAAATGTAAAAATCGTTGTCGAAAATTGCTGACACACGAAGAAATAAACAAGATTAACCTAACCGGATAAATCTACAGTTTCTTCTTCTCTCACATCTGTTTTTTTTAAGCAAATCCGAATAAATCGACGCCCTCTGTTGTAAATTTGATTATTGTAAAGAAGATAAAGGGGTATTTTATTCGAGACGTCATAATTAGAGACTGCTTTGCGGTTGAGGTTGGTTGGCGGAATTTCGTTCCTTCGAAATGAAGACATAAGCGTAAGACCTGCAGTACCGATCCTAGCGGAAAAAAGTAATTACAAAAATGATAGAGAATTTTATTGTTTACAAAGGGGTCAACATTACTACCGCGTTAAACCCGTAAATAAATGGCAAAATAGAATAATTAGATTCATAGGCGAAAAATTGTCATGACTTAAGTTGTAGAGAATCAAATTTTCTACAAGTTTTTCGATAACCATTTCGAGTCGAAAGTTAAAAGTGGTCGAATTATCTAACGAAATCGAATTCCCTGCAAATTCAATATGGCGGATGAAGCCGAAGTGAAAACAAAAAAATGAATTTTATCTGGAATTTTTTTGAAATTTCAGCTGTTTCTTTGTATATCCCGACTAGGCTATATATACGTTTTCTGAATTATGCTTGTTCGAAAAACTGCATTTTCTGATCTTCGCGCCGTCGGGACTTTGACCTTTCGGAACTATGAACCGCACCCGAAAAATCTGAGCAACTTTTTCATGGATTTTTTTTTGCTTTATTTATTTTATATTAATTATATTTTTTATTATTATGGTTATGATACCATTTTATGTATTTTTGATTTTTTTCCTGAACAAGCGGACAAAGATACAAAAATGCATTACACCATACGGATAACGAATAACTTCAGTCCATATTAGCGTGAATCATCTATTTATTTGTAAAATAGTTACATACTTACCAGTTATGATACAATGAGCTGATCGATAATAATAATCGCAATAGTGGCTAGGCTTTGGCAATAACTAAGATGACTCCGGACACTACAGCGACTCAACTTTCAATGCATGTACCGCAGCATGAATTTCTTCTTTTTTTTTTTGTTTTTATCGTAACTTGCCTTGAATAAGCAAATTGAAACATTTTAAGAAACTTCCGGTTCCGGTTCTGCGAGGTATTTTGTCACGCGTTCCCTTTCAGAAAAGCCACCAGCGTGTCAAGCAATATATGATAGGTTCCGTTGTGTTTGGGTGTCTTTCGAGAACCCTCAATCGTCGTGACATTCCCCCGCAGCAACCAAGAATCTTATAAAAAACGATACGTTTCGTCCGTAAAAAAACTACGCATAAGATTTAATTGTAAATCGTTAACTCGTTTTTATTGTTTTGTTTTGTCCCAGTCGCAGTATCACTATCAACTTTCCCGTTTTGCGAAAGCCTTGATTTTATATTTCCCCATCACGTACATTCTGTAATTCTCGAATAAATATTTGCCAATAGAAAAAGGATTAACCTTTTAAGACCCGAATTATTTAAAATCACTTTTCATTCGGAACTCCGACGGTTTTGGGGTAATACTAGGACACAGATGACAGAAAAAAATTGCCATAATTTTCACACCCCTCAAAACCACCCTTTTCGTGAAAAACCACCCTTATGTTTGAAAATAAGATTAGAAAATTTTTCTTCGGAATATATGCAACTAAAATCATTTCTGGGGCCCAACAAGAGTCACCTCTATCCAATGATAGAATCAAAATTCATTCTAGGGGTTGTATTTTCATCCCTTAGTGTCTGTAGCGTAGAAAAATCGTTTTTTCATCGGCAAAATTCTTGAGAATTTTACCATCGAAATGTCGACTTTTTTAATCACTTGGGATATCTACAGGAAACAATTATACCCCCGGTTGTTGTGCAACCAGCACACTTGAAATCTCTTTTTTCTGCACGAATTACTGCCTGAAACAAAACACAGAAGAACAGAATTATTAATAATTAATTATTCAACTTACCTGTAAATAGTCCAGTCTTACTCACACTCATACTACTTACAGAGATGAGTAGGGAGATTGGTACAGAGCCGTATATCGGCCATTCCGGCTGCTTCTCATTCGTTGGTCGTGCAGAGGCGACGCCTCGTGGTCGACGAGGAAAAGACGCCGGCGTTTTTGCTTGTTTAGCGTATACTGGGTAGCCGAAAGCAAATTCTCGGCCGCATTGAACCGCTCGCGTATTGGCATAGCTCGGAGTGGTGTGTGTGTGTGTGCAGAGATTAGAGGAGAGATCGCCAACGAGGTCGGGGAAGCCGTTTCACCGACTTGGTGCGCCGCCAACCAGGGGGCCGGCGAACTAGCTCCCCCCCGGGGCGTATATATAGTAATAGCACAATGCTAAATTCGTATCGTCGCCGTCATAGCGGGTGACATTTTCGAGCCGGAGCTACATCGGCAAGGCCATACTCGGTCGTATGCTGAGAGGGGGACGTCAGAGGTGGTCAGAGCGTAGTGGGGAATATCCGAACAGGGCGCATCATTGAAATAAGATGTTACGACAGCGAGACCCACGTGTATTTTCTCGCCACCGTAATTTAAAGGGAAACTCGTTCTTACGAAATAACTCGTTTATTTTCTACTTTTGATTAAGGATGGTCATGAACAAATTTGTAGGAAATTTAATTATCTAGCGGTTTTTTCATAACAATTCTTCGTCTCTGATCAATATTTTCGACTTTAATCTGAAAGAGCAAACCAAATCAAATAATGGTGTTGTCTCGTTTACATTTCTAAGTTTAGCGCACGAAGGGGGGGGGGTAGATACTTCGATATTAAAAAAAGCATATTTTTGATAATTTTTTTTGCGACACCGCTAATGTACATTTATTTCTATAATAACTACTAAATAACGTAACACTCGAAGAATAGGCTATAAAATTTTCATTAACTTTTATAAGCAAATGAGCCATTGACGGAGAATCTCTGCAGACGTCTAGAAAAAAAAGTTTTATTGCGGTGCACACCATAAGCGGATCATCTGAAACCGAAGATCCAAAATGATTTCATTAGGTGATAAGTTATAACAACAGCAGGTTATAACAACGAATATTTGTTTTCATTGATTGGTCAATATTTTACAGCACTCAGAAGTCAAAGTACTGATTTTTCATCAAAAAAATTGAAAATGTTGCCATTTTTAAATGATACAAAATTTGAAAAAAGTCTTGACGTCATAACCTGCAGAAATTTATCACCTAATAAAATCATTTTGGTTCTTTGGTCTCAAATGATACAGTGATAAGTTATGATGGGTACGGCAATGACACTTTTTTTTTTAAACGTCCGCAGAGATTTTCCGTCAATGGCTCATTTGATCATAAAAGTTAATGAAAGTTTTATAAAATATTCTCCAAATGTTACGTTATTGAGTAGTTATTATAAAAATAAGTGTATATTAACTCTGTCGTAAAAAAAAATGATCAAAAATATGCTTTTTTTCTATCCAATCTACCTCCCGCCCCCCTTTGGGAGTATTAACGAACTTTTTTGCAATCTTTGTTTTTTACCGTAATGTTTGTAACGTTGTTTCAAAAAAGTACCATGTCGACAAAGTCAAGTTATCAATTGCCAAATTATCTAATTGTAAACAAGTAAAACTGAAATTGTACAATCAGGATTACATATATGAATAATGTCGTTAATTATTTTTTTAAAGACACAATTTTCAATTGAAACCGCATGGGTTATTGGGAACAGTTTGCCACTTTTTATAATTTTTCGTTTCATGCGTTGAATGCATTCATCGTTTCATGGCTCTCGACCATCGAGTTAAAAATCGTTGTTAATGGGGAAGCCTGCTTTAGAGGCTTCAAAAAATTTATTTTTTTGAGGAATTTTCAGGGAAGGAAATAAATATTTAATTCAATCGAAACTTTCAGGTTCTGTTGTTATATATTTCAACATTTTTCTCAATTTTTTTCATTAAATTATATGTCATAATATGCCGGGTACAAGCATTTCGCCGAGACCTAAAAAATCTAAAAAAAGTGAGAAATTCAACAATTTTTCGCAACTTAAAAAAAAAAATTTTTTTTCCAAAAAAATATTATTTTTTTTAAGTTGCGAAAAATTGTTGAATTTCTCACTTTTTTTAGATTTTTTAGGTTTAACTAAAATCTATACTATTGAAAATATAAATTTGTTCTGGTTTTTTTGTTTCAGATGGAAATTGTGACCTGCATCTTTCCCGCCACACGACAGATGCACGCTCGAGGCGCCTCGGCGAAATGCTTGTACCCGGCATATTATGACATATAATTTAATGAAAAAAATTGAGAAAAATGTTGAAATATATAACAACAAAACCTGAAAGTTTCGATTCAATTAAATATTTATTTCCTTCCCTGAAAATTCCTCAAAAAAATAGATTTTTTGAAGCCTCTAAAGCAGGCTTCCCCATTAACAACGATGTTTAACTCGATGGTCGAGAGCCATGAAAAGATGAATGCATTCAACGCATGAAACGAAAAATTATAAAAAGTGGCAAACTGTTCCCAATAACCCATGCGGTTTCAATTGAAAATTGTGTCTTTAAAAAAATAATTAACGACATTATTCATATATGTAATCCTGATTGTACAATTTCAGTTTTACTTGCTTACAATTAGATAATTTGGCAATTGATAACTTGACTTTGTCAACATGGTACTTTTTTGAAACAACGTTACAAACATTACGGTAAAAAAACAAAGATTGCGAAAAAGTTCGTTAATACTCCCAAAGGGGGGCGGGAGGTAAATTGGATAGAAAAAAAGCATATTTTTGATCATTTTTTTTTACGACAGAGTTAATATACACTTATTTTTATAATAACTACTCAATAACGTAACATTTGGAGAATATTTTATAAAACTTTCATTAACTTTTATGTCCTATGACTTTTGTCAGAGGTTTTCCAATGGCGCGTCAATCTAATATTTAATGACGAAGTCGTTCCCGGGCTGTCCCGGAGGTTTTTTTAAACTGCACTTCGTTGATTTTTCATGTTCGCAACTAATAAATACAAAAATCGTTCCCGACTCGTGTCGGAGGCTCGCTGAGCGGCGTTTTTGTGGGGGGTGGTGCTGATTGCCTTCTCGTGGTGCCCCCTGAAAACGAGTGCACTTATCATACGCATAAAATATATAGTCGATATGCATAGTAAATCTATTGTAGGGTGGTTTTTAATTAGGAACTTCATGTTTATATATATTTTTTTTAATGTCGGAATTTCTTTGGTATCACCCTCGAAAATTAATGATCATAAGTAGAAAAAAAATTAGTCGCAATCGCGAATTTGACCGATAATGGCTTTTTTGAGCCAGCCATGAGAAGCCATTTTTACGTAGTAAATATTGGATTCACAGAAATTTTACAAGGAACCTTTTTTGTAGAACATCAAATTTTCTACAAAATTGTGATGGGGGATTTTTGTATCATGTATAGTTTTGAAGAAATATAAAATGTCCCCAACAATATTCCAAATGCATTTTGTTTTTTCAAATTCGATTGCTTGTCGCCCCGGGTTAGACTTATCGGGCAAATTCCCGATTGCGACCAATTTATTTTCTATTCATATCGATTACTTTTCAAGGGCAATACCAAAAAAATTCCGAGATCACCCAATTAAGAACCATCCTAATATATAGTCATTATTATTTTTTACGCTTTGCGCGTAAACTGTATGAATTTATACAACTATCACAATTCGTGGTATTCCGTACAGATCAGTGCACTCGGCTAAACAGTCAGCAAAATTGAGTACGTTAGTGTGTAATTGTGGGCGAATTGGAATAATAATGTATCAGAGACAGCATTCCAGCATTCCAAATTGCTGCAATCTTTTTTTCATTGTGATCCGAATGATTAAAATAGTCGCTTTCGCTAAAGGTCAATGAGAGGGTCAATTTTTGTTAAATTAAATTTTCGAGGATGAAATTTTTCTTCTTGTCAATAATCCATATGTTTCCGACTAAAAATGTTGATCATTGCAAACAAAAATAAAGCGAAAATTATTTATTATTTTGAAACAATACATTTTTTTTTCGAGAGCTAATTTTTATTCATTATTTGAGGATAACATTTATTCTTCGATCGATAATCCATATTTTTCACCAACAAAATGGTGGGTTCCGGTTATCAATATCAAAACAAAGTATTGCACAGCATTTGTTTACACCCCCCCCCCCCCCCAATTGAATTATTGGAGGCTTATTGATATTTTATACATGTGGCGAATTCATTTCACTTCGATCGATGCTCGGTTCGATGAATTTATCGGTAATTACAGAGACAAAGTTGATTTGTCGAAAAATTGAAAATATAATAAAACCCAGGTTTCTCGATGGATTTAGCTAAAAAATCGTGACTATTGCAAAAATTACATATGCATAAGGCACAGAATGTGTGCAAAACTTGGGGGCTGTAGCTTACGCCGTTGTCGAGTTATAAGCGTTTGAATTTTGGATGGTCGATTCATCCATTCGCACCCACACATACAGACCCATACGTACACACAGACACGCATGCACATGCACTGTAACGCGAAATAATTCGCTGCACCTATCAAACTGCGCTCACAGCCTTCGCCACGACGACGCCGACAAGCCCAGGGTCCGATTAGGGAGATTATACTTTTATTCTAATTATTTTTCTTTGTTTTTTATTTTTTTCCCATTATTGTAATCGTCCCGGGCGGCGAGACCTCACCGCAACCGCGGACAGTACCGGAGACAGCGGGAGAGGGGAAAGAAGGAGAGCGTTCCCGCGAGGGGTAGCCACGCCGGTCAGCGTAGCGGGGGCCCCCCCATCAAGACGCCTCGTCAACTTCTCCGACGTCAAAGCAGGCAGGAAGATAGAGCGTGCGAGGACCCCCGAAAATGTAGGTGCGCGGGGAGAGGTCAGAGTTGGTCGCCTGACCCCCCGGCGCCGTGATGTAAGAGGAGTAGGGGTTCAGGGGGCACGAGCCATCCGTCACGACGTTGTTCAGGGCTGTTCTGCGGGAGTCGTCGTGGCGGGAGCTTGGCGTGGGAGAGGTTTCGAGAGGGCGAGAAGATTAAGAAAGTAATTTTGAATACCCGTGGTCCCGGAGGAATTGTACGTCGTAGTCCCGGTCCCGGAAGTATCGGGGAAGTTGTTGCATCGTTGCCGGTGAGTCCCGCTTATTCAATTCCCGTCTCGGGGCGAAGATAGGACATCGTTTCAAAAATTGTAGCTTTTTCCTTGTCGCCGTGGCAGCGGTTCGGCCACAGGGTCGGACGCGGTAATCGTTATTTCTTTTGCGCCGACTCGGGCCTCGTCGGTTACGAATTATCGCAGAATGGTCATTGTTATTTTCTTTTGTTATTTTTGATTTTGTTTGTTACTTTTTGTTAAAATTCTTGAAGTTGTTATTTATCGTTATGACGTGCGGGGATATTTTGCCGGAAGGGCTGGATCCGCGCCGTTATTTACTGTTCCCGGTGTCAAACCTAACTATGAATTTTTGGATCGGATAAATTGTTGTTCCCGGTGTCGAGTCTAACCGTAGAATTCTCGGATCGGATGAAGTGCTGTACCGTGGGGAATCGGGTATCGGATATTTTCCGTTTCAGTACCGGAGGAGTAGAGTGGGGTTTTTTTGGGCGGATAACAGATATTTTCTGGCACCGTACCGGTGTTATATCGAGTCCCGTTTCGAGTGGGTTTTCTTTTTTGTCCCCGGAGAAGGCGGTTATCGGATATTTTCCGGTCCCGTTCCGGCGGCATAATTGAGTTTTTTTCCCGTTAATTTCGGGGCGATTTTGAAATTGTTCGTTAACGTGCGCGGATCCGGCCGTCTTCGGGGTACCGGCCGTTAGCGGGGCGTGGCGGGGAGACCGGACGATCCGAGGGTGTGTGTGATGTCGCTGTGCGTGTGATCGCGGATAAAATTATTCTTCTTTTATTATTTTGTTGAATGTTTTTTTTGTTACCGCGGTGGACTGAGTAGCCGCAATCGGGAGTGGGTGTCGCGAGGTTTTTTTTGTATTATTTAATCGGTTTCGAGTATGGGAGTGAGAGTGAGGGGTGTGGATCGTCGGTCCGAACCGCGGGTAGGCGAGCGAGTCGCGAGAGCGTGTGTGTGGGTGCGAGAGTGCGTGTGCGTCGTCTTATATTTTCTTTATTGTTTTTCCGGGTTTTTTTTGTGTTCGTTTCCGAATTAAATCATTTTCTTGGCTTTCATTTATTTCGTTGTGTCTGGGTTTTTTTTGTTAATTTCTTCCCTCCCTGTTCTGTCGAAAACCTGTGCGGTACCGATTTCAAGGATACCGCCACTCTACCATCGCGATTGGGCTGCGGCTGGCCGGTGCACAGCAGCTTGGCTCGGGGGTGGGATCTTTCCCGGCGTGCAAACGCCTGGCGCCCATGGTAAAAATTTAAGGGGAAGATCTCACGAGCTTTAGCTTGTGACGTGAGCAAAATTCGCGTTACAGCACATAGAGACACGCGCCCGCGATCACCCGCGATGCCCGGCCCGACGGCCGTTGAAACGTTACGTTTCATTTTTGTTGAGTAGATCGAAATGGCTCATCTACACTCGGGCGTTCCCACTTGTCGTACACGCCATATACGCCACACAACCATGCGTCTCGTTCCGCCCGCTCCCCGCGTACATCGAGCCGTAGATCGACGCTGGCCGCTGGGCTTGGCTGGGTTCCACCGGGCTCTGGCCTCCCGTTGAGGCTCACGCTTGAACCTGACACCCGGTATATTCTGTTGGACTCCATTGGAACCTCGGCTCGGCGGATCCCGCTCTCTCCTCTAATCTCTGGTGTGTGCATGTACAGGAAGGCTGGCTAGGATGTATTGTATCAGACGGGAGGATTTTCGACGCCGCCGTGAATATCTCGTTTCGACAAGGGTTCTTGGCTTGCCGCGCAACGATGATCGAGCGTTGATGTATTTCCCTTTACAGTGTCCCCGTACATCGATGTTTTTGCATTTATTTCTAACTCATTTTGGTTATAATTATATCGCATATTCTGTAAAATTTATGTTTTTGAACTAAATTGTTTAGCATATTATCGAAAAAATAAATCTCCATTGATGGCGTATATTTATGTAAAATTTCCGAGAAAAACGATTATTGCAAATATTATTTTAGATTGAACACAAACCTTTGAAAATTGAGTTTGACCGGTGGAAAGCTTATAAATAATCGAGTCCATTGATATTTTCATATCAGGTATAACTCACAGCACTCCCGCCTTCTCAAGAGAACACAATTCACACACGTTTGCACAATCTTTATGATAACTCAAGAACCAGCTAAGTTTTTCCGTGGTTCTTGGGCTCAAATTAAAGATAAAAATGTAGAAGTGAGGCGTGAGAAATTTTAAATAAGAAAAAATTAACTTTCTCTATAAGTCAAAATCAAGATAGAAAATTTGGGAATAATCCTTAATGATGGAAATATATTCTTTTTAATATTAATAAATTCAAACATCCATAAGCTTTCCAATAGTGCTTGCAGAAAGTTCTTAGCGTTTTTCATCTCAAAGTTGTCGACGTTCAAAAACCAGTGATTTTTACGAGCACGTTTGTGGCCTGATAATGTTCTCCGGTAGTGTATAAAATAAAAAATTACTGTTTTAATATTCTGTTTCAATTTTCATGTCATGATCAAAAGTTTATTTTCAGAATACATAAAAAATCAGTCGTTATTAATAAATAAATGAATTTGAATTATGATTTCAAACTTCACATCCTTTATATATTTCTACTAGCCGAAACGAAATGTCCACGGCCTCGCAGAAAATGTTTTTTTTCTGAAATCGGCTCTCAGTCAGTTTCGATGCTTCTTCGGCAATCGAACGTTAATCTCGTAAAATTAAAGTCCTCTAAAAGAAAGAAAAATAAATAATGAAATTAAATGAAAAATTCACAGTTACGCCTCACTATTGAGATAGAGAGCTGAAATTTGGAGGATCTTCTTCTCATGAGGTCAACTTCAGATTTTTCAAGTGGAATACATTTTTTTTAATACAAATAAATTATATAATATTAAGAAAAAGCGCTAAAATTTGAAAGATTGTTACGTCCTAACTACGAATATAATAAAATATCCGCTCAGACGTAACCCAGCTTTTGATCTCGCTTTTGAGTCAGGTTTTTACGCCTTTACTCGGGGACCGAGATCCAGCCTAATCACGATCGAAATGTATGAACCTCTTGGTTTTTACTTGTCGTCTCTTGTCGGTGGTGCGGTGTGGATGGCTGCGGATGATTGTTGTTGCAGTTACTCGACCTTCGACCTCTAGTATTACTTTTCTACTGTAAAGGGGCAGGTTGGTCGAAAGAAAGTTCGGAATGTCAGATTTGGGACGCACACACAATCTTTTGTATTTTCACGTGTAAGATGTTTCGGTATACAGTTCAGCTTGGTTAACATTAATTGTTACACAGTTCACAGTTCGTTCGCGCACAAAATGTCAGGTTGAAAGCGTTGTTATAATTATTGTTTTAATGTCTATTGTCGATCGGGTTAAATCTTATTCAAGGTTGTGGGCGTATTATCCCGTTTTCGGTTATCTCGATTGCCCTCCTTTAGGCTTCAATTATTTAGATTCTACGCTGGACTCTACGGTCTCTTAAGCGTATGTATTTATTTATTTATGAGGACACTTGGTCCTTGATTATTCTTTATTTATTTAATATTTATCAATCGCGGATTTTTGTTATTTATTAATTGCCGTTAATCGCGGACTCTTGGTCGTTGATATATTTATTCTTCAGTATTCAGTTTATTTATTTGTTTATTTCGTTTATTAATTCTTCAAGGCTGGACTTCCCTGTCTACAGCTTATTCAGGAACTCGCGGACTTTTAGTTATTTATTTATTCTTGTCAATCGCAGACTCTTGGTCGCGGACGTATTTATTTATTGGTTCTCAGTTTATTTGATTTGTAAGTATTTTTAGTCACGCGGTTAAATTTATATTTCAATATTACTCAACTCTACCTGACTGTACAAAGAGTCAGGTGGTTTCGAAAGAATCTACGACTGCACGCGTAAACGAGTCTAAGTCCCAACCGTAGATGATACGGTGGACGCAAAGAGAAGTCCGGACGCGAAAACGAAAAGTCCAAACCGAAATAAAAATCGGTGGACACAAAAATATTCTAAGTCCGTTCGGGCAGAGTAACGGTACTTATTCGCGTCGCGAAAACAACTGTCGTGGACGTATTACATTTTAAAACTGAGACACTCTGGGGCGAAAACCATGGGTTTATATACTGTTTTCCAGGGTGGCACGATCGTAAAATCCAAAAATAGCTCAGGGAGAAGAGAGATTCAAAATGAGATTATAGAGGGTTTCCAGGAAATATCGGGGTTAAAAAGGGTGAACGTTAGAGAGAGAAAACACTTCCGACAGAGAAGGCAGGTGAGCTCAGAGAGAGAAAGGGAGATCGTTAGAATGAGAGAGCATTCTAGATAAGATCGCAGATAAGCTTAGAGCGAGAAATGAAGAGTTTTAGAGAGAGAAAACCGTTTCGACGAAAACTCGTAAAATCGCGCAAAGTAGGGCGCGCGTGCCTCATACCCTGTGATGGAAAAAGGGGAGGAAAAGGGAGAACGCACCGCGAAAGGATTTTAGCGGCATCGGAACGCGTTGCCGTCCATCGGCCTATTCCTTATTCAATTTATTGTATTTACGAAAAAATGCGAAGACGTAACAAGATCTTGATTCTTTGAGGTCACTACTGAATTTCGCAACTAGGAAAAATTAAAAAAAAAAGTTAACAAAAAAGTGAAAAAACAAAATTCACGGACACGCTTTATCACCATATCGTGATGGAGAGCTTAAATTTGAAAAACGAGTTCTTTTTGAGCTCAACTTTATATTGTTTAAATAGGAAAAAAAAATTTCAAACGTCGATAAAAAATATTCAACACTTTTCAGGCGTCCCTTAGTGTTAAGATAGAGAGCTCAAATTTACAGGTCCAGTCAATCGGGTCTTTCTGGAGGTTTCCGCAGCTGAGGACAGTTGGGTCAACATTTTTGCCCCCGAATTTTTTACATCAATAAATATCGAAAATGAAAAGAGCCGTATTTCAGCGTTTTTTATTTTGAGCCCCTGCTTTTGAGTACAGTCAAACGAATTTTTTTGACTATCGACCATGCTCCGTCATTCAAATCGATTTACCTCAGCAACGGTTAGTGATGACTTAAAGAACCACGGGTGTTCTTGAACGCTCTATACAATGAAAACATTTACGATTATGTTGCACAAATTCAACAATTACTCATAAGCAATTAAAAATTGAAAGTGAAATAGAACAAAAAATGTACCCTTAATGTAAAAAAAAAATTTTTTTCAATTAAACGGAATAGAAAACTTCAGCCACCTTGAACTATTTGGGCCGACGCTTCGTTCGGAAGCTATAGCTTTTTTTGTCATAAAAAACCCGTAAATATACGTATGCTATTTGTAAGAAATTGCATGAAAGAAACGTATTCTTAATTATTGAAATTTATTTTTTTCCCAATACCTTGAACGAAAACAAAAATTTTGAAACCCTGCCGAACTTGGGCTGAGACTTCGTTCGAAGGTTATAGCTTTTTTTGTTATAAATAACCCGTAAATATACATGTTTTAGTAGTCAAAGATTACATGAAAAAAAAAAATATCCTCAATTATTGAAATTTATTTTTCTTCAAATTCCTTGAACGAAAACGAAAATTTTGACAACCAGCCGGACTTGTGCCGACGCTCCGTTCTAAAGTTATAGGTTTTTTCTTGACAACCGGGTAAATATTTACGGGTTATTTAGGTCGAGTAAAAGCTATAACTTCCGAACGAAGCGTCGGCCCAAAAAGTTCAAGGTGGCTAAATTTTCATTTCCGTTTAAGAAATTGAAAAAAAAAGTTTTTAAAAATTAAGTAAATTTTTTCTTCTATTTAACTATATATATATGAGCAAGTCCACCAATTCAAGTACCGGTTTTGGCCGTCGATAGCAGCGATCTTTTTGTAACTTTGAGAAACGGAAGTCCCCATTGAGAAAAGAACTCTCAGTTTTTCTTGGGTTTTTCCCTTCGTTATTGTCGCTGTAATTATATGGGTAATTCTGTGAGTTTTTTATGTTTTTCTCGTTTTTATTAGTTTCTGAATGTGTTTTGATAGAAAAAAAAATTGGACTCGACCGCCTTTTCTATGTAAAAAAAGCTCAGCTTTTCGAAAAAAGATACGAAAACATTTTTGGGACTCGAAAAATTACTTAAAATCGCATTTGAAATATCAAAGTCAATTTTCCGCAAAAGTATATTTAAAAAAAATGTTCAAGTATTTTTTTCTAAAAGCTGAAAATTTTTTCCGTAATATATGTAAAAAACAAGCTGGGACCTCTTTAATAATTCGTTAAATCACCAAATGTATGACAAAACATCTAAAACCTCAATTTACATTTTCTCATTTTGAAATGATTCACAATACTGAGATCATGAAACCGAAATGATTCGATTAGTTGATAAGTTTCTGCAGGTAATGACGTCGTTTTATTTTATTGTATCGTATTTTGAAGTGGCAACATTCTCAATTTTGTGAATGAAAAATTGATCATAAAGGTTAAAAAAAATTGTTAAGAATATTCTTTTAACGTTACGTTATTGAGGAGTCATTATAGAAATAAATGTATGTCAACTGTATCGTCAAAAAAATTATCAATAATATCCTTTTTCAATATCGAACTAATCTTACCTCACCCTTAAGTTGTAGATAGGACGCACTTGCGAAAGTCATCTTTGATCATATGGTTTTCATGTATTTACGGTGAACACGGTCTTGCGTCACTGTGCAATTGTAGTAGAAACATCAATACAATTCATTTGAAAATAAAAGATATAAATTGAGGTTTCAGTTGTTTTGTAATACATTTGGTGATTCAACGATTTATAACGGAGGTCCCAATTTTATTTTTGCATGTATTACGTGAAATTTTCTCAGCTATTCGAGAGAAATACTTTCAAAAATTTTTAAAAATATAATTTTGCTAAAAATCGACTTTTATATTTCAAATGCGATTTTGAGTAACTTCTCAACTCTCAAAAGTATTTTTGGTAATTATGCAGAAAGTGGACGCCACCTGGATTTCCCTGGAATGAAGATATGTTATAGAGGGCACTTTTCTGAGTAATTTTGCGAACCTTACTTATATGCACGCACAATGCGCGTCGCGCGCTGTGAATTCCTCGCCACCTGACGCGCGACTCAACAGAAAAATCCTCATAACTTTTTCAAAAATGTAAGTTCCGCACTTTTTCCAACGGAAAAATATTCTCAATTAAACACAGAATGAATATCTATGAGAAAAAATATGAAAATCGATGGAGAAGTCGTTGAATTTTCTATTTGTTTAACAAAGTTGTTTATATTTTAGATAAATTTTTGCATCACGTTTTAAAAAAAAATGTCATTGAATAGAACAGTTTGTTCGAAATATTTCCTAAAAATATTATTTAATTTTATCAAATAGATCGAGAGAAAAAAATTTTCGTCTAAATTAATACATAAAAATTCAAATGTTAATAACTTTTAGAAAAATGGAAATTTCGAAAAAACGAAAAATACGTACTCTTGTATCTCTCAAAAGTATCAGAATATGTTCATTACTTTCATATCCCCGAGGGACGGTTTTTCCAGGGGGCCACTTGTTTTATTTTTGCTCTGCCAACAAAATTATACACGGTACAAATAATATGCTACGCATCCCTACTCTCCCAAAAAGAACCTTACGACATGATTTTTCTTGTGTCACTAACCACTCGGCTACATTAAAAACCTAATTTTGACAATTGAAACCTGGAGAATGCAATTAATTCTTATTATTTTTAAGTTCCCGACTTTATAGGAAAGTTATTATAATGATCCCGAAAATCAATTTTTTGGCAATCTTCATGTTTCAAGGCCATTGGGATCATTTTAGCCAATTTTGAGCAAAATGTATATGGGGCATTCCATGGCATTCCGGGTAGTCGCGTACCCTTGACTCAAAATTTTTGCCCCACGATTTTTTCCATTAATCTACATCGAAAATGAAGAGACACGTGTTTCGGGGTTTGCCGTTTTCAGCGCCCGCTAATGAGATGCAGTAGATTGAAGGTTTCCAATTATTGGCAATATTTCGAATTTCAAATCGATATATCTCGACAACCGCCAATAATAATTAAAAAAACCAAGGGAGCTTTTTCTTTTGTCTTTATACGGTCTATGCAATGAAAATAAGTACAATTATGTTGCACTGTTTGAACTGTTATTAATTAACAATTAATCGATTAAACATTGAATATCTCAAAGAAACACCTATTTGATTTTTCTTATTTTTTTTCCCTAAATTCTATGAATAAAAACGAAACGATTGAGACCAGTCTCTATTTGGCTATGGACTTAGTTTAGAAGTTACAGATTTTTTTGTGATAAAAAACACGTTTAATTCGGTTCATTTCTCAGCGATAATTCATATTGCACCGGGAACTATTGGCCGCTCGTTGTAACGAACATAGTAACATATATACGCATAGATAAGCATATATTAGTATACAAATATGAGTATATGGGGGATTCCACGGTGAAACCGGAAGCTGCATACCGTCGAATCAACATTTTTGACCCACGATTTTTTATGTTGATATACGTCGAAAATGAAGAGACAGGTGTTTCGGGGTTTGACGTTTTTAGAGCCCGTTATTGAGATGCAATGGAATTAAGTTTTTCAATTATTGACGAGATTCGGTATTTCAAATCGATATATCTCAACAACGGCCAATGATAAATTAAAAAACCAGGTAAGCTTTTTTTTGTCTTCACACGGTCTTTGCGATAAAGATATGTACAATTATGTTACACCGTTTGAACTATTATTATAATGATTAAACGTGTTTTTCATGACGAAAAAAGCTGTAACTCCTAAATGAAGCCAACGGAAAAATTGAGCGGGGTCTTTTTGTTTTTATTCAAGAAGTAAAACAGAAGAAAATAAAATGGCTGTTTTTCGAGATATTCAATATTTAGACGATTAATTGTTACTTAATAATAGTTCAAACGGTGTAACATAATTGTACATATCTTTATCGCAAAGACCGTGTGAAGACAAAAAAAAGCTTACCTGGTTTTTTAATTTATCATTGGCCGTTGTTGAGATATATCGATTTGAAATACCGAATCTCGTCAATAATTGAAAAACTTAATTCCATTGCATCTCAATAACGGGCTCTAAATACGTCAAACCCCGAAACACCTGTCTCTTCATTTTCGACGTATATCAACATAAAAAATCGTGGGTCAAAAATGTTGATTCGACGGTATGCAGCTTCCGGTTTCACCGTGGAATCCCCCATATACTCATATCTGTAAACTAATATATGCTTATCTATGCGTATATATGTTACTATGTTCGTTACAACAAGCGGCCAATAGTTCCCGGTGCAATATGAATTATCGCTGAGAAATGAACCGAATTAAACGTGTTTTTTATCACAAAAAAATCTGTAACTTCTAAACTAAGTCCATAGCCAAATAGAGACTGGTCTCAATCGTTTCGTTTTTATTCATAGAATTTAGGATAAAAAAATAAGAAAAATCAAATAGGTGTTTCTTTGAGATATTCAATGTTTAATCGATTAATTGTTAATTAATAACAGTTCAAACAGTGCAACATAATTGTACTTATTTTCATTGCATAGACCGTGTAAAGACAAAAGAAAAAGCTCCCTTGGTTTTTTTAATTATTATTGGCGGTTGTCGAGATATATCGATTTGAAATTCGAAATATCGTCAATAATTGGAAACCTTCAATCTACTGCATCTCATTAGCGGGCGCTGAAAACGGCAAACCCCGAAACACGTGTCTCTTCATTTTCGATGTAGATTAATGGAAAAAATCGTGGGGCAAAAATTTTGAGTCAAGGGTACGCGACTACCCGGAATGCCATGGAATGCCCCATATATATATATTTCCTTTCTCGTTTCGTTACATTCGCTCCATTATTATAATCGTAGCGCAGGTGCGCGTCGGGCTACGAACGGGAATTAACGAGAAACCTGAAAAAGCCCTTTCGTTAAGTAAGGTAAAAAATGAGAAAAGAATTCCATTCACCTACCGCGAATTAAAATAGCCCGACATTGAGACACCGTGGTCCGGCAATTATTATTCATACCTCTTTTTTTTTTTCGTTTCTGGAAGTCAGCCAACGAGATTTCAACCCGTTTCCAATCTTTCTTTTCTTTTTATTTCATCCTCTCTTGCCGAGCCTTTTTCTCCTTACAACGCGTGACGCGAAACGACGAGGAATTTTTTTTTCTCAAATTTTCCATTCTCCATTTTCTTCGCCGCTATTTTCAGTGAGGGATTGCGAATGAGCGGGATTATGAGTAATTTCGAAAACATGAATTATCGTTCGCTCTGTGTTCCGGCTTGTTCTCCATTCACCAAAAAATAAAAACAAAAACAGTAAATGAATGAATAAATTAAATGAAGAGACTCGGATTTTTCATACATAAATATTTAAAGAGGGGATTTGATAAATGTACCGGAAGAACGAGGTATATTATTGTACGAATTGCGTGTGAGTGTGTGGGAGGAGGCGGAGGTTGTGTGTGCATGTACGAGAAGGCTGTCGGAAGAGCTTGCGGAAAAGCTCAGCTCTCCACGTACGTATTATGTGCCGCCTCCGCGACGTGCGAAAAGCAAACTCATTCGCACTCAACCGTCGTTTCGGTTTCCGGTCTGCCTCCTTTTCCGAATCGTCCAAAAGCCCGAGGACGTGAGCGGGCAAGCGCCTGCACTTTCCAAGTGCAAATCATATCCGTTTCGTGGAACGTCACCGCGCTGCTCTTTCGACTTTTCGCGGTCTTTTTTACTCCTCCGATTTCTGTCCTTTCACGGTTCGTCACTCGAGCTCTAGCTGCTTCCGCCAGTTTCACACTTTCACGCGCTTTCGTACGTACGAGGGTGTGGTAAGTTTATGGAAAAGGTCTTTGGTTTGCTGTCGCGTTGATGTGTTCGAGGAACCTTTGAGAGGCTGGGGATTTGCGGATCGACGACTCGAGCACGAAAAATTTACAATCGAAATTGAGTAAACGACTATGAAGTAGAACATGAGATAAATAAATTGATATATTGATGTATAACAATGGGCGATAATTATGATTATTGATAATGATTATATGTCCATCAATATTTTTGTTGATTTATAGATTATGGATTTATTAATACTTAGTATTATTATTATTATTACTCATGATAGATATATTATCATATCAATATAATTAATTTATTGATATTGATGGACGTCAGCCGTCGGCCATCGGAGTACGAGAATTCATAATCGAAATTTTATAAGCCACCAAAAAATAAACAAATTAAAAAAGATAGATTGATATATAAATATAAAGCAACATATAATAATTATTATTACTATTGATAATGATTTCATTAAGATCCATCAAGATTGTTATTAATATATAGATCGGAGATATATTATTGAATTATTATTATTACTTATATAATATATTTACTATCGAATTAATATTATTTATTTATGGATATTGATGTTCAACATTTTTTCCCCACAAATGGTAAATTCGAGTGTCACGATTTAAAAAAGTAAAATAATAGAATAATCTTCTACGCCATGTTATTTTTTTTTAATTTCACGTTGTCCACTTTTATGTATATTATCAAAACTGTTATATAAACGTTGTGCGATATTTGAAAACCACTGGAAAATATCCGATCAAATCCCGTTCGCAATGAAATAGAAAAATAATCATAATAACACGTACACGTGTAATGCGTTTACTTCAAAGGGTCGTGCGTTTCTCGTAGAGTGCCCGTAGTACCTTTGAGACGCGCCGGGGATTGATTTACCGAACACGCGAGTACGACCGATTCGTTGTCCAACATGATTTACACTCCGTTCGTGCAGGATTGTCGATACGACAAAAGAAAATCGAGCTACTACATTCGCGCGTACGAATTTTAACTAACCTTCGTGTATTCGTTATGTAGATCTGTTTAAGTTTCCGTATTGGAATTCAGTGCTTTTCAGCGACGGACGAATTGGAATGGAGTTAACTCACAGTTGTGAAATTACTTCGGATGCGAGAAATTGAGTCGGAAGACTGTGGAAGACGAACAATGAATATCCGTACAAGGAAGAAACATTCGTACGAGGTTTCGAATTTATTTCGATTAACGAATCTAGAAAAAAGAATATTTTAGATGTTGAATTCACGTGCAAAATTCTAGACAAAATTGAGTCGCGTTTAATTTTTTTATCCTATGGAAAATGGTTTTTCATCTTTCATTTTCCGAAGAATTTGTGAGTTAATTAATCTTCATCACTAAAAAAATAAGATAAAATAAATTTCTTCGAACAAAAAAAAAAAGGATTTATATTCCATATTTTCAAATGAAGTCCGTTGAAATGAGAGAGCTTCGATTATGCGAAGCCCGCTTCGACCATTTCGATGTATAATTAATACGATTTTATTTGATTTAAATGAATATTTAATACGTTTAATTAATATTTGACGATACAACGTTAATCAATGCAAATATTGATGAATACGTGACCATCCATACGCACACGAGGATGCAGTGACGAGGTTGTTTTTACGTTCACGGAAATGGTTATATGATTTCACATTCCGTATGGAACGTGAGATAAACGACGAGTAATTCGCTTAATCACATTTTCCTCGTAAACATCTCCAGCTGATTTACGGATCCGCCTGATGTTACCGCGGTTATGCATAAGTACCGATGTTTCCTAGGCAACCAGATGCGCCTATGGCACTTGCCGGGCGAAGATTAAGGCCGGTTGGAGCATTCCGAATCCTGCTCAGACCAGCGTAATGCGCACATACCGTGTAATTAACCAGAATCCATCTTTCCGGGTGGGAACCAAACTTCCGAATGTTCAATTTTCCGAAAGCTCATAATTTCAACATTTTTTAATTTGAATTGTAATTTCTCTGGAATTTAGAATCGCAACCCTTTGTATAACCCTCGAATACAAACCCTTCTTACCCTTCTTTACGAAGCCGAAGAAATTACTCCTATAGAAACCAAAACATAACAACTATCCAACAACTATTCCAACAAATCTTCAGCGAGGGATTTATTAAAAGCTTTGTATAAGAATCGATAACTTTTCTACCATGATCAGTTTCTCGTGAAGTGGAACTCGAAATATGATTCGACATTATTTCATATCGTCCAGAACAATTCAAGAAAATGACTCCGATCGTTCTCGATGCTTGATCAAAATTTTCCCGTGTGCGTATATTGAAAATAATCGATTGAAAATTCCGGACGAAAGCAATTGTTAAGATATATATTACGCGTTGATAGATAATCACAACGATATCCACAATTAGATCGTGGCTTATGCCGAGCATGAACTCTCGTCACGTTCGTCGATTCACGTCACATACTGTGGGTGTAAATGTTAATGATCAGTGCTGTAACCTTTTCAAGCACTGTTGCTATATTCTTTCTCTGGCTTTCTTTTCATCGAAACTAAAAATACAATATTGATACAAATGTCACGCTGGCTATTACGTAAATTTTCCGATGTCCGTCGTACCAGGTTGTTCCGAACGTGGCTCGTGTTAACCCCGGTATTATATAAATTGGGTTGTTAAAACGAAGGACCGGAAAGTTTAGGGTCTGCCGCAAGATTACGTGCAACGACGGTATTTAAGTGGAGAATGCAGAAGCGAGATAAAACAGCGTTAGCGGTAGCGCTCGCGTGTTAACGAATTACGAGATTGGGCAATTTCCAATTCATGAGACCAAGCGCGGGGGTTGGGTGGTCGTGGCAAGCCGAATAATCCATTCAAGCAATTATGAGAGGAGCCTCGGTTCGTTTTCGCGTGCGAAGAGAGAGAAAAAGAGAGACTGAGAGAGAGAGAGAGGAGGAGGAGGAGAAAGGGGTTGACAGTTCCCACCTATCTATATATTTATTTTCTCGAAACATGGCAAACTTTCGGTGGCCAAAGATAGCCAAAAAGCGAGGTAAAAGCTGCACTGTGCTGTTCAACGTTCGTGCGATATTGCCAAGGTTGTTGTTCGACACGCTAACGTGCGAAATATACCTCTTTCGCCCTCCGTTCCGATATCCTACCCAGTCCGGTGGAATAAATTTGAAGAATGACAGGAACGGGACGTTTCAGATTTATCGTTCCAACGGCGGGGCGAAAATGCGGAGAGACGGAAATGGATGGACGGTATTTAATGGAGAATGGAAGAGGACGAGAAAATATTTGGAATATCGAATGGGGCAGGTGGGAATTGAGAGGACCACGCGAGGGAAACATTATACATTGCGAAAAATATTTTTTTAAAAATCTAGAAAATGAATAAAAATGAAAAAAATATCGACGAAATCAAATCGCGTTGTATCAAGTGTGAGAATAGAAAAGTCTAGAATAAAAACAATCGACGCCTTTGGTAAGTGAATTTCATTCGTTGAATACGATTCCGGTGACGTAGCTAAAGAAAAACCATAAAAATAAATTACAATCCACCATGTAGAGAAAGTAAAAACTCAAAAAGTGCTAAAAACAACGAGAAAAAAAAATTCTGTCACTTTCTAAACCACTATAAAACTTCTTCACGTTGGATAAATAGACGGATTAAACGTCCGGACAAAACGAAACACGCGAGACAGGAAAAGAAGAAACGGAAAGGCGCAAAAGAAGAATTTAAAATAATAAAGCAAAGAAAAAAAACAAGGAAAACGGTAAGGTTGAGATATGAAGAAGAGCGAGAGGATGAAGAGTGTCCTCTTCTTCTATCTGGGTCTCGTATCTCTCGGCCGCGGCCGCGCAACTTCTCGGTGCGGTTGCATGGATTACTTCCGGTCGCTAGTGAAGCGAAAATGCTGCGGGCTGCCTCCCGCGAAAATTGTCGCGGTGATTAACGTTAGCGGGAACGCGATGCTCTTCCACCTTCCGCTGGCACACTCGACACTCTTCTCTTTCCGAGCCCAGCGGGAGGCAGCAGAAGCCACGTTGAACATGCGGAGCCCTGGAAAGGGTGGAATGTGGGCTGATAACGTTGAGTCCAATGCCAGCACGAATACCGTTGCTGCACCCTCTTTTTTTAAATTCTTTTTTTTACACTGCCTACCAACTGAATCGATATGACAATTAGACACGGCGTTCTCCTACTCCACTTTGGTTTTTTTTCGAGTCTCAGTTGGCCATCGTTTCAATTGCAACAGCAGCAGCAGCAGCGTAGTTAGAGAACTGTAAAACGAACAAGCGTACGTACGTTACCCGACCACCTTTTTTTTTCTTTCAACTTCGATGCGTTTCATTCCCGTCGCTAATTTTTTTTTTTTTTTTCGAAATTCTCGTTTTCTCTTCGCATTTTTCCAGAGCGGTGTTTTGTTTGTCTCGATTTCACGGTGATATGAATTACGTGCGAGTGGTGCCGACTCGATCAACGCCGAAGACCTCGGGACGTTGGGTTGAGGGAATATAAACAGGAATGCATGAAAGAGATGAAGCACAAATAAGAATTTACTGCGTGATGTGTCGAAAGTCGTTTAACTTTGCTACTTTCAGTATCATAAACCGGAAGTACAAGGTGTTGAGGGCGGGGGGCTGGAGGGAGTCCTAGCGGTGGAAAAGAAGATTTTGTCTTCAACTTTCCATTAGTTTCAGTACCATCGCTAATGTTCGTTTTTCAAAATTCATTTTTTTTCGTTGTAATTTTCTATCCTGGTGTTTTGTTTGTCTTGATTTTACGGTGATATAAATTACGTGTGCCGATTCGATTAAAGCCAGGGTGTTCGGGACGTTAAGTGGAAAAAATATATTCAGGAATATATCCAAGCGATGAACCACAAACGGACATGTACTATGCAATGAGTCGAAAGTGGTTCAACTTTGCTACTTTCCGTATCATAAGCCGATAACAACGAGTTAACGGAAGGGGAGGGGCGAAGAGCGCAGGGCGAAAAGGAAGTACGATCTCGTCTCGCTAAACTACGGACGAACTACTCAAATAACCCGTCGTGCAGTAGTAAAGATAAAGCTTCGTGCCGACGCTGTCTGGAATGCTTGAGGTTCCTGCTCGGAATTACCGAGAATTCACGGGATCTCAGCTCGTTCGTAGGAAACGAACATTCCTACATTTTAACCATTAGCATTAATAATAATAATAATAATAATTTTGATAGTACGCAGAGCCCGAGTTCATACAGCTGTACATTTGCGTAGGATCGTAAGTTGATATTATCATTAGTTCCGTACAACTGCAATAGGAATAAATAGAAATGATCTGGTATCCCATAAAGAACCTCGGAAGACATAATAATGAAAAATAATGAGCTAAGAAAATCCAAAGCCGTTGGAATAATTTTTTTTTTTTTTTCATTTTTCTTACTTTTACAAAGCACAAAATCGAAAATGATTTGGTGTCGATGAACAACTGTGGATTATGAAAAAATTTCCAAGATTAGCAATAAAAATTGTAAGCTTTTCATATTTAATTGGGGTTTTGATTAATTTAGAAACCGTTTCGAAATATATTCTCAGGTATTTTCTTTCATGTTTATGAAAAGAGTTTTCGAGAAACAACGATTTTAGGTTGCGAAATCTCTATCAAAGTGGACAAATCGATTTCAGATATAATTATTAACGAGCTGTACGTAGTTCTTGGTAGTATTAAAGGTAGCCTTCGGTAGGATTCAAATAGTCTGTAACTTATGGATGATAAAAAAGGTCATTATTATTTCACCTACGAGATTAGGTCAATCTCGTCTCCTCCATGTGCAATTTTTGGCACAACTCTGTGTTTAAAAACGGTGTTTACAATCTAAATTACAAGAATCTGATTCAACGTAAGTAAATGGAAAAAAAAACAATCGACTCATTCGGTTTTGTCCCCAAACCACATATATATCCATTCTCATGCAAACGTTCAATGGAATAAAATCCACTCTCGGTCGTCGGGATGAATATTCCATGAATTATTGTTTTCCCACGACGAAAATGGAATCCAAAGCTCAAGATGTTGATTTACAAATGGAGTAGCAACGTAGTAAGGGGATTGCCTTGTGGGGTACAGTGTTTACCGCGTTAAACTGTGTTTAAACAACTGGAATATATTTCGCTGCAGCGTATGTAACTATACGAACCGACGAAAGAGCACTGGTTCAACAAGACTTAAGTAGAAGCGGGTGACGCAAGCCGCGTCTAGCCTTCCGCAAGGTATGAAATGCGAGAGCCAACGACTCGAGTAGACGTTTGGCAATGGTACGTGTAGACTTTACTTAAACCGAAACGACGAGACCGAAGCATGCAACGACATACTCTCACGAAGCTACGAATTGCGAACAAGTCGAGTGGACAGACGACAGTGTTACACGTTGAATTGAAACGGTGACACTCAATTATCCATTCTACGGTACGCAGACCACTCTCGAATCCAACATTCCATGCACACTTCCTTCGCTTAATTTATTTTCGTTTCGAATTTCTGATAAGTCACAAAAGTACGATGGAAATTCGGCTGGTTGGATTCGAAATTCGGTTTTATAAATTATGGAATACTTGCTGATGGCTCGGCGTTTAGTTCTATCAAAATATCGACGATTGATCAATTCGATTGACTTCTTATCTGATTTTATTGTTCGAGGCTTTCGTAGGGAATTTTTTAAATGAAATAGTTTATCTTGAAATTCAATTAATTGTTGTATCAAAATAGTTAATAATTCCAGTCGATACTATCAATGCAAAATGACTTTCCGAAACGGTACAAACAGTTGATAAAGCATTTGAATATATCAAGAACCGTGGATGCGATTATTCCCAAATTTTCAATATCACGGTGTCAGATCAGTCGCAGATTTAACAATAACTAAATTCTGTAAGCCCAGCCTCAAACACACACACATACCACCCACACGTTCCAGCTCAAAGTTTGTATTCGCTCAAAATAGGAAACTCGACCGCCGCTCGGAAGCTCGGCGAGAGTCCCGGATAAATGAGCCACCAATAGGGGAAAACGTTTGTCAGTAGCACGAGTCAACGATAGTCAGCCCAAGGAAGCCTCTCGAGAATCTCTCGTGAGTGTTCCACGATCGCCGTAGCTCGCATTACCGTTTGGTTTAGCTATTTCTGTTACAAATATCGAATATTCGTGATTAGAATGCCACGGTGTACCAAGATATTCAATGGAGATTGGCGGGCATTGGGGACAAGCGTATCGAACGGTCGGAGAAGGAGAGGATAGAGACGAGTGGTATGAGGAAACCGCGTACCACGCGCGACCCAGCCGATTGCAGCCGCCACAGACACCGCACGCGTTCAACTACTGAAATACATCGAACGTCCTCATATAATGGCAGTTGGTGGCTCTACCGTGTGTCCACGTGTGTGTGTGTGTGTGTGCGTTTCGCTGTTGCCGCCTACGCTTCAAATGAATCGACTGGGAACCGACGACGGAACCGATTATCGTCACCGACGCAAATTCCGAGGTCGTTCGTTACTACGGACCGCCAGACGGAAACTATATATATAACGAAAACGCGGTCTTCGATATCTCGCGTTGTCGTATAACTATGCAGATCCCGTCCCGAAAGCACTGGTTTAAAGGACTTTGTGACTAAATCGTACCGCCAGTTAGTATGAACGTTTTGTGTGTGTGCGTGTATGTGTGCGTATATATGTATGCAGCGAACCGTACCGTTGCGGTAAGCTCGAAGCTCTGAGCTTAGCTACAGTTAATTGGACAACATTCAAAGGCGCACTGTACGGTGAAACCCTTGAAACGGCCAATAATTAAGCCAGCACCGATTACAGTATTTCCCGACGGCTCGACGTAACTCACGGAAACTTCGAACACGCACGCTTTACGGACAAAAAGTTGGGGTTTAAACGGTTTCGGGCTATCGCGACTGTGGAAATTAATTTCGCGAGTACTGAAATTATTTGTTATATTTTTAGTCTATTTTTCTTCGTACCTCCAGTAATCGGGGCTGCCTTGGGATTCATCACGTATTGTATTCTCGGCATTGAAACAGATTTTTCCGTTGGAGACACGAAATCTAATGAAACCTAAATAAATAAATAAATAAATAAATAAATAAATAAATAAATAAATAAATAAATAAATAAATAAATAAATAAATAAATAAATAAATAAATAAATAAATAAATAAATAAATAAATAAATAAATAAATAAGTGAGTAAGTAAGTAAATAATTTAATGAGGCGTTCGTATAGCGTAACAAGAGCTTTAGAAAATCCAAGAAAACGTCGGTAATAAGAGCTTTAGAAAATCCGAGAAAACGTCCGTAATCATAGTCGGAACGGCGGTGATACGCAGGAACTGTCGAAAATTCCGTATGGCAAGCCTTTGGAATAGAATAGATGCAACGAAGCACAGGATGCAATAGCGATCGAAACGAATAAAAGATTAACTTTACCGGAGGAAAAAACGGCGTGTATCACGATTCCCGAGGTTTTACGTTTGGACGGTTCAATTTTGATCAACACCCGGTTTGATCAACATTTTCGTTGTTCAACAATGTTGCGCCCCCGCCAGTGTGATCATGAAATCCACAGCTTCAACAAAAGCGCAGTTTTTTTTCACAATAAACCACACGAAAATTTGTCGAAATGATTTTAATTTCATTTTACCGTGTTCTCAATTCAATAACATTCATCTATCAAACACAATGTCCGACAAATGCCTGCCATGACGCCTGATCGAATTATTTTCGGTCGAACGAACTGAACGATAACGCCGTGGCGTTTTAAGTCTTTCCCAGCCAGACTCTGAAAGTTTCGGACCAAACGGCTTATTGTTGTCTAAAATGGCCGTTTATGTTGACCGAAAAAACACGCAATGCGCAAAATGCATTGATTGCAGAATGATCATTTTCATAAAACGCTTCGATCTCTTTTACAACGTTGTCGAACTGTGCATCGCTTCATGACTAAATTTGCCAGAACAGATGACAGTCGCAAAAAAAAAAAAAACATTGAAAAATACCAAAGCCTCTCTGAAATAATCGCTATCAAAGATCCGCGCTCTTGTTGAATCACCCTTTACGTTTTGGTTTCACGGTTCAGATGGAAAACCGAAGAGCGAGCAACGGGAAACCCAGTCGCAGACGCGACCGTCTGCGCCCAAGTACGATGTACGATATTGTTGCATCGGTGACCGAAACGTACGGAACAGCGGCGGAATAACGTTCGGGGTAAAGCTTCTTCGGGTATTAATTAAACAACGAACGTACACAAGGACCGGCTGGAACCAAACGATTCTCTCTCTCTCTCTCTCTCTCTCTCTCTCTTTGCCATCTCTCCCTCGACTCGTTCTCGGTTAATTCTGTGTGACCGAAATCCTTCCGTTTCCATACTCCTCGTACAAACTCGAATGTTGCAGTTTCGTTGGTGTACCGCGATAACAATGGTACATCATGGACAAAGTTATACGACTCGTGCAGCTAGACCACGCTGCTGTGCACTTGTAGACTACAAACCAGTCGAGAACGTGTTTTATTCGTTTGGCGAATGAACTTTCGAACCAATTTTGGGTTGCAAGAGGAATTGAGACATTTTTTGGACGAAGGAAATGGCACGGTTTTCCTACATTTTTCGAAAATTAAGCCATAATAATAATGATTATTATTATTACTATTATTTTATGATAATAAAATGAAATATATGATAATAAAATTAAAGAACATATAACAATAAAATAATTTATTATTATTATTAATAATAAACAATTAATTGATGAAAAATTATCATACAATAATATTACTTTCGATTAAATACATATTTTCCTAGTTTTCAATTATCAGTGTTTCGCGATTTTTTTTCTAATTAGATAAACGCTTGCCGTGCATACGCCAATGAAAATTAATGATCAGAAGCAAAATAATCCGGAAAGATACGATATCCGCTTTTGAGTAACCAAATAACCCAAATAATCTGAGCAAATAAGTAAATAATAAATGAATATCGTAATAAATTAAATTCTATATTTTTCGATAATAAATAAATGTAATTATTCATTGCCTGATGCACCATACTTCGGTCAATAAAGGCCTACGTGTCACGAATATGCGCCGTACGGAATATAAAGTCAACGGAGAAGGGGTTCGTTGTAAGTACGTTCTACATAGTTGAGTTAGTCCATCGTGGTTGTCTCTCGATGGCCTTCAAGGAAAATAATTGCGATTCTCTCGGCATGCGGGGTGCATTACGTGCGCAACAACGTCCTCGTCTCGCAACGATCGCTGCAGACGCTTCTGGACACCGACACAGCCGCAGCTCTCGCCGCGGTACTCTCATTTGAAAGTAAGATTGAAGCGAGCAGAGGCTTCAAACCGTCGAAAGCTTTCGGCGTCTTTCGCTGCTCCAGCACTCCCGGTCTTATTCACAAATCCGGCAAAGGTCCTTTATTCTCCCGGTTTTACCGATTTTCTCTCGATCCGCATGTACATCCTTTCACGGTGAATTCCACGGTCCAAAGATTTTCCATTCAACCCCCTCCACACTCTCCGCTCCGACGCTTCGCGAGATTTAATGCGTCAACGCGTATTTGCCACAAAGCTTCGCAAGCTCCGACAATTGTTCGCAACCGAAAATCCACCTGTCAAGAATTTCGATGCCGCACGGTGTAGTTCAAACAAGCACTGAAGTTTAGAGCTTGTTTCCATTAACTTTTTTAAAGTTCACTCGACTGTATAATGAAGTTTTGCACGCTTCGAAGAATCTACGTCTCGCGTAGTTTAACGAGAATTAAGAAATTTCGTAAAACTTGTAAGAAAATAAGTTTTCTATTTTTTTTTATTTGAGAGATTAAGCTGTTATGCAGTTGATTTGAGGTAAATAATTTTTCTGTTTTGTTCAGAGAGACGTTCTCTAATATTCTGGATGTACAATTTATTATTATTATCATTATTGATTCCATTCTTTGCATTGTTTGGACATTTATGGAGCATTATTGTACAGAGCAAACCTAATAAAAATTAATTGAAAACTAAAAAAAATTATTTCACCGGAAAAGGTCAAATTTTTTACGTGGCTGTCTGATATTTTTAAATATCGGTTATTCGTTTGAAGTTTGCAGAATTCCGTTTTCAACGTCGGCATAATTATCGCACTGAACTTTTCTGCTTGAACATATTCGAATATTTTCCAGTTAATCGGAATTTTTTTTTATTTCCCGAAAAATCGGGTATTTTATTCCCCCAACGAGTTTCCCACTTCAGCAATTGCTGGAACGCCGTAGCTGGGCGTAGTCTGCAGCGGGAGCGATAAACGACTCGTTAATTTCCTTCCGTGCAAATTTTCGCGATAATTTCATGCGAAAATGCATACGCTCGAAAGTCCGAAGTGTGTGAAAACCGCCCTGAGCATTGCAAATTAACATATTTTGCCTTTAGAACCGTGCGCGATTTTTTTCCTCCAGGTATTGCTATGTTTTTTCATTTTTTCGAGACTTTTCTTTCGGGATTTGTCCATTTCTAGGATTTCGCAAAATTTTCTTCCTTCGCGCTCCCAAACTCGTGCATGTGACGAGGGTTGTAAATATTTGAGTACCGTGCCAGCTTCGTATCGGCTACGTCTTCATACATTATCCCTGTTCAAACGTCGTCACTATTTTGGTGTGGACAACTCTTGAACCGCTCATTCACTGCTGTTCGCGAATCTGCGATCTACATCTACATTTGTTTCGAATTATTTAATCGAGATTCCATAGCACATGCAGGAATCAAACACAATTTAAAATTGCAACAATTCACTATAATTTCAATAGTTACGATTTTTATCGAATAAATTATTATTATTTGTATTGTTATTATTTTTAATATCGTTTGAATTTTCCGAAGCTCAATAAACATTATCATCCGGACAGTTAGTGTTACAATATTTTTCTGCTTGAATTTTCGTTAATTTTATTGGCAATATTCGACGAATAGTCGATTAATTGTCCGTTGCAAATACTTTAAAGCCGTTGCAAGCTGTATCAAAATAAGTTTCGAAGGCAGAACCTCCAATTTTAATATACTATTGAAAAGCTTCGCTTCTTTTTCGTTTCTTCAATCTCGTCTCCCGCTTCTTTCCGTCGCTTTCTGTCCCCCAGGATCTATTCATACTGTACGAAATTTGCTGCCTTCAAGAAACGCACAACCACTGCCACTGTGAGGTAAAGCTTTTGAAAAAAGAAGTCAATATCAATAAACGCAATGAGATATATACCAACATTGTAGTAGAGAAGTAAATTCAAAAGGCTCGAAAAACCTCGCTCTAGTTTCAACAAAAGCTGATGACGTGTGTAATCCACCTGCTCGCTATTCTCACTCAGCTTCCGCGGTTACTTTGTATACGATCTCATATCTTTAGCACTTCGCGAGAAAATACAGCAACGATAAAAAACTTGGCACGGTTATATCTCCTGGAATGTCAAAAATCACCAACCACCGCTTCTGGCTCTTCAACCTTCCCAAATTCGTTCAAGTTTTATCGATGAAGCTTTATTCGTTATGCTGCAACCATTGTTGTGACATTTTTCGAGCTTCCTAGAATCTTTATATTCGATTTATGCGAGCTCCGAGCCTTGAAGATTAATCGAACAGAATTTCGAGTTATCGGAATTTTTGGAGCGCAACGACCTTTCGAGATAAAAAGCTTATGAAATAATAAAAAGATTATGTTTTGAAATATATACCGAAAAATCTATTGGTTTAGAACTAACAATGTTTTAGCTATTGCCACAATATCTAACCTACTAATCTACGTATATAAACTGTAATAACGACAACGAAAAAACCTTGCAACGTTCCAGCTGTGAAAAATTCGCTACTTTATATTCACAAACCTTATCACGACACGGAAGAGCGTCTCTGTGTGAAAAAGGAGGAAAATTACAAGGTTTCCGCTGCCGCTTATATTATACTCGAATATTAAAGGTTCGAAACTTTGAATCGATTTGCCCCAAGAGGGAGATATAAATACTCGTCATCTCATAATAATTAAATATTTATGTATATAATACCAAATAGCGACAAGTAATAGAAACAAATAAACAATTGATAATTTGAATAATTTATCGATATCAAATTTTATATAAAATGATACTGTAATAATTGCAATTTAATTTAATATATATATAAAATTAACTTTCAATTATAAAAATGTAAATTTCCATATAATTGAACATAATTTAATTATTAAAATTATTATTTTTCAATTAATCATTCCATTATTGATTTGAATAACTTAAAAACATATATTTACTTCAATTTTCCATTTCTATAAACCAGAGAAAGTATTTTGCCAGTGAGTAGTCTAGACGAAAATTCGAGAGGGTTTTTCATCGCCGAGCCTCGGTAAGGCGCAATCTCTTTCATTGCTTTCATCTTCCATCAGGTCTGTTTGACGTACAGGCATAGACGCAAACGTGGATATACTCTCCAGCGTAAAACAATTGCAAACGGATATGACGTATGTGGGATATCAACGCATCGAGGTCAAGTGTGTACTCGCTGTCGTCATGAGTCACGTTGTCATTATTTGTCGAGTCAAGTACCACCAAAGCACACTCGTGCCCCGCCCCCGCTTGCCCCGCGAAAGCTGCTTTTCATTTCAAGATAGTGGATGCACATTTTCCCGCCCATGTTATACTCGACTCTACTTCATCCGCGAAAACCTTGCAATCCATGGTTCGTACCCTTTTTAACGTAATTTAAGGGATTATCCCTCATCACTCGTTTTTACTTCTGGATTCAGATACGTTCCAAAAGGTTTTTCACATTTTCTCATGGACGAGCAAAAGTTATGAAAGGTTTTTCGGGATATTTCCTGTACCTCTTTTTACGATTACGTTTTTTCTGTAGCTTAGATAAGTGAGATTAATTTCTGCATAACCCGTATCAAATTTTTTATGGACTATTTCTAAGTAGTACGGGTCAATCAGCAGCCGTACACCTTTTTTTAATATTATCGGTCTACCTAGCTCTTTTTTATCGATCTATCTACTCTTTTCAATAACATTTTCACTTTTTTATCGTGCTGTGCATCAGATTCATCTAATTGTAGTCAAACTTATCTCCGACGTTTCACGAAAGTCTCTGCACGAACTCTCTGTACGCCCATTATATACCCAAAGATAACTTTTTTGGTCACTCATCTGTTGGATTTCATTCTCATTTCCTTCCTCCCTATTCCGTGGTATCACGCTTTTATCAGTATGAAACAACAATATTCCAATCTCTGGGATTGTAACGAAAATATATTATACATGGTTCCGCAGCATTCCGGCCGTGCAGATCCCCGAAGAGCGTGCAGTAGAAAAATCACTGTGTGGTCAGCCGTTTTCTTCTATCTTCCAATATCTGCTGCGGTACAATTGCGTTTCACACAATTCCGAAAGTAAGCTTAAACGATCATGTTTTTTCTCTTCCCCCACAGATTCTTATCCAACATTTGTCGATGTTTTTGTGCACTGCGCTTTCTGGCGGGGTTACAACCTAACGATAGCACAGGGACTACAGATTATAACAGTTTGGTTAGGGGGAGTACGAAAACAGCTGTTACGGTGAGCCACATTGGATGATATTGCATTATAGTGGTATTGTATTTTTTTTCTGAGCACCAGTGCCAAGTTTCTGTGCTCGTGGCAAGTTGGTACCACTGTTTAAACATTCATTGAAGCTAGATTTTCAAGATTTCGTGCTGTATTTAAAACTACGGTTTAAATACACAAACTCATATTCCCCGAAAATCACATTTTATTCTTATCAGATGATTCATTTGCAAGAATTCTGGAATTGCTATTTCCACATGAATTGACCCTCATCAGAATAAAAGAATGAAGAAGGATGAATTCTACTTTCAACTCCGTTGATTTGTCATATAAAAATTATTCCAAGCACGTCGTAGACATTTTTTTTGCAAAGATCCACGAATTGTCAAGTTTTCCCCCAGTTATCTATGGACAAGGGCTTGAATTGCTGCTTCATTGTCCATCGGTCCAAAGTCCGAATGGGTTATTTAAATTAACACCGAAATACTGTTCTACTATCGAAGTATTCCACCCATTCATTCCGAACTGCCTCAAGTCCAGAGCCCGTGATTAATCGTCTTTGTAAGTTTGATTACGTTGGTGAAACTTTTTCTCCCCAGCCATCGAACTTTTTCCAAGTAATCCAAGGTCCGGTATCGGTTTTTTTCATCGAACGCTGCACAGTAATAAATAACTATTATCTCTTTGTCCGGCAGCATCCTTTGAAGCTTCGGTCGTTATGTATACACACAAAGTCTCACTGATACACCCCGCTGCTGTTATCCTTTGACTCCAATCTCCACCGGGGTCACAACTATAGGACGCTTTTTTCCCTATTCCTCTATGCATTTTTATTTGTTTCTGAGAAATATTTTTTATCATCCCGATAGCCGGTACTCTGACGAAACCATAATTACAGGACACATTCTTGGCCACGGCATTTTCAAGCGCTCTTCTCAAGTGCTCCCCTCATTAAAGCAGATTCCCAACGTTCGTTTTTTTTTATTTTCACGATATTTTTGAGAAAAAAAATGTATCTCTGGAGCATCTCTCAGTCCACAGGTTGTTTTCCTCTTATCTGTTTTTATTTTCCATCCTCAAAACTAGAGTAATTGAACCTGCATTCGTCTCTGTTCGTCGGGTTTCGACGGTGGATAAGAGTGCTCGGGATTTAGGGAAGTATGCTCCAGCTATTTGAACTCGTGTGACAAATACGACTTGTGCAAGTTTTTCAAACTCGCCTTATTTCCCGACAAGGTAGAATACACACTCGCCATCATGAACTCAAGTTAGGATGATCAATTTTTTTCCTTCTTATACAATTCGTAAGACGTGGGTACGACTTAATCTTCATCTCGTAATTTTTAAGATTTTTCAAAAATATTTCTCATCTAAGAAACATTTTTTTTACACCCCGAAAAACTTTTTTTATTTCCAAAAGACTTTGTACAATAATGACGCGATGCAGCAGAAGGGCTGCAGATAATGTTGCTCCGTCATTTTAATAACCGGGTAATTTTGAGACGATAAAAACACGGTCAATGCTATTACCGGATTATTGGGAACATTTCGACTCTCATTGTCGCCTGGCTGCCAACAACTGTAGTAAAAACTTTATGACAACGGATTGCATAACTTTTTCCAAGGCTAAGGATTTGCGAGCTAAGGAAATCTACTACCATAAATTACTAGCAGCGGAAATTATTTAAAAATATTGTTATTGTTGTTTTTCCGTTCAATAATGACGATATAAATAAATGAATAGATAATTGATAATAGATATAATCATCCATTCATTAAATAATAATAATAATAATCGTCACGCGATTATTATCATGATATTATTAGTGAGACATTCATTATTATCATGCCTACGAGCTGTTGCAACTAAGATGATCGAGCACGATTGATCGTTTAAGTAACCGTGAAAAATAGCTTCGTCATTCTGATTTTCTCTCCGCATTTTCCACTTGCCCCAACCGTGAAAAACTTTCTTCATCCTCTCGGTAAGCCGATACTCGGGAAAGCCCGATAATGAAAAGTATATGTTGCACGGAGCTTTCGTGATACTCCGGCTGAGATCAGAATCTCAAGAAGGGTCGAGGCATGAACGGAAGCCATCATCGTGTCTTTGACGATCCATCCGACTCCGTTATTGATTTTTCAAATCGATTAAAAAAAAAATGTTTCGTTCTCATACTATTATTCCTCGGCGGAGTTTACCGCCGCTGCATCTCTTTAATCCGAAGCTCCGATATATCGCAAGCTCGATGATGAAGATTTACCGGCATCGATACCAGCCCCAGCGTATGCATCGTCGTAATAGAGGAAATTGTAGGGCGAATTGAGGCTTTGGGATGGTAACAGGTAAGCAAACTCCCGCGCTTGATCCTGATTGCTTTCCCACAGCGAAATCTCCGCGGCTCTGACAAGACGAAGCTAATCAAGAAACTTGGGAGAGTGTGCGTTTGGAAGGGGTACGAGGGGAGGAGGGGAGAGGGTCAGGTAGCCATCGGATGGTGCTGGAACATTGGGCCAAGGGTTGAAGTCTATCCACGCCCCTTCATCGCCTCGAACACCTTAATATCTGTGAAGGATGGTGTGGAGTTAAATCGAAATTCGAGGCGAATTTCCGCGTTACATCGGAGAAGCATCGATCGGAGCTGATGACGTTGGCGAGCGATTTTGATAGACTGCGAGAAGTCGAGTCTCTCTCTCTCTCTCTTTCCCTCTCTCCCTCTCTCTCTTCCTCTTTCTCGTTAAAAAATCTATACTTTGTACCCACTCACTGTATGCTCCCGATTTTTCTCACTTTCCATATAGATTTGGAAAAAACAGTGAGAGGAAGCGAAAAAAGGGGAAAGTATGGCTCAAAGATCGAGCATATAATATATATTATATATACGTATATGAGGGCGTGTTTTTGGAAGATAAAACATTTCGGCAGCTCTCAAATTTGAAGTGTAGCTACGATAAAACATCTAACCAAATTTGAACCCAATCGCCCATTATAAGCGGTTCCGCAGTCGTAATATAGATTCTACATTCGATTAACACGCGGTGAAAAATGTTTGACCAGTTGAAATCGATGTTTCCAGTAAATATAAATATCCCCCAAATCACCCTACTCGTGGATTCATCACTCTTTCTACTCACCGACTTACATTGAATCCAACTGAAAATTATCAACGTGATCGTTCTCTTGAGTCGAATACATTTTCTAAAGTTCTCGATTGTTGTTGTTGATTAAAAACATTTCATTGTAGAACCCAAGGTCCTTCATTTCAAGTGAGCGTTATATCATGTATTGCACTCACAACAACAACAACAATTTCTTTTTTCACGTGTTATTGAAATGCAAAACCGATACAGTGACTGCGGGATCTCTTAAAAAAGTCCGATCGGGCTCAGATTTAGCCAGACATCTTCTGATAGTACTTAAAATCCAAGAGCGGTCTGAAAAAAAAAATTTCCCAAACGCACCCTGATATATATATATGCATCTCACTCATCTCACTCTTCCTCGCACCAACCCACGCAAACTCTTTACCCTGACACTTCGAAACTCCGCAGGGATGGATAAAGCAAGAATCATTGAAACGTCAGAGAAAGAGCCTCCTGTGGGAGTAAATCCTTTCATACCGAAGCGACGTTGAATGGTATAATGAAGAAAAACAATCATCGCACTCGAGCTACGAAGTAAAATAGCAGTTTGATCCATCTTCTCGGTAAAAAGCAAAAGTTCGAATCTCGTGGCTCGAAGACTTGTCCAAGCACAAATAGACTTTGAAAACGAATAAAAATAATCTTCAAACTGTTAGAAATAACCCGAGCAAACGTCAACGTATATCTTCGAAGCAAATATACGGACGATTGGATGATAAATACTCGGTCCGGTAATCGTAAATATTGTACTCCATTCGCTTACGCTCGCTTGAGCCCCAACGGTTATCTATCTATCCGTATAATCCACCACAAACTACTTGTACGATATTTTCTTGATTGGATTTCTTTTCACGGTGTGCTTCGGCTCAGAGCTTTTTTTCCAACCGCAAGGTTGAAAAAAAATAAATAATGAATCTCTGGAAGAAATGTTGCTTCAGAGAATCTTTAACGTTATAACATAAAATTATAATTTATTTGTGTTCGTGAAAAATATTCAGCGAAAAAGATATTATAAGGATTCTTTGAAGAAGCTCTTTCTCCATAGATTAATTATTTAATATACTTAATATATAAATAAATCTAAGCTCGAGACATTGGAGAATAAAAAAAAAGTAGAGATATCTACCTTCGAAATTTGTTTTCCGTTTTCGCTGAGATTTGCAGATTGCCTAGGGCATCTTTTTTTCAAGAAAAGCGCATATATACAAATAAATCGACTGCCCAATAAAACCTTAAGTCGCCGTGCATGAATCCTCATAAAACTTTAAACGTACCAGTAGGTTTCTACATCCTCGCATCAGCACAGTACTCGATTTGCGAGACTGGCTCGCACACACACACACACAGCTTATCGTCGTATCATCGGCGTACTACATAGATATATAGACATAATTGAGTAACGGCATGGTAAGCTCTGGAATGGAATGACACTGATAGCGATGGCACAGACAGTTCACTGCTATGGGGCCACGAACTTCCGTTGAGTGGGGAGGATACAATAAAGGTCCACTTATTCATTCATCGGCGACGACGGCGACGTCGACGGTCTTTCTCCATCCTCCATTCGTTTACTTCCTCCGGTGGCATCCCGAGTCTACTCCTGGGGCTCGCTTCTGATCATTACTCTGCGTCCGTTTGAGCTTTTGCTCGTCTCCTTCTTTACTTTTGTTCCTCGACTCACGTTTTCAAACCTCGCTCGTCAATTTTCAAGAATTCAATTCTCTTTTAAGCGTTTGAATTTAACGTCTAATGTTTTTTCGAAAACTCAAATTTCATTCAACAATCGGAAGAAATTCGAAGGGATATAACAATTCTGCGTTCTAAGATATTCACGTTTTTTGTTTGGAGAAAACATGCAAAGCTTTTTACAAACTTAATATCAAACGACCGTAATCATGGATTTATCGATTTTTGTCGTGACTCAATATTTAAGAAAGAAATAAAATTGAAGAAGTGTCGACGGAATATTGGAAAACTGATGATAGAATATGCAAATGCGGATTCGAACTGAGCTTTTCGACAGCGCCAACTTAAATCTGCGACCTAGAGAACAATGCGTCAGCGTTTAAAAAAAAATTGTAACTTAATATTCACGTGAAAAATAATGATGACAATAATAATAGTAATAATAATAATAAATATAATAATAATAATAATAATAATAATAATAATAATAATAATGATAATAATAATAACAATAATAATGATAATAATAATAATAACTTCATGAGCATAGATCTTAAATGAAATCGCATTACTTTTTCTTATATTCGTGTGAATATAGATCGACCGACTCGAAAAGTTTGATGCAATCTCAAGTCAAGTAACTCCATCGTTTTCACGAATAAATTGAAAGTGTTTAGCCGGTCGTTTCTCGATTAGATCAAAGCGCGGAAAGCTTTCTCATTGATGAAAAAAACCAGAACTACGAGATGATGAATTTTTCAACAATCGTTTTTCTGGATTTTTCCGTGAATGAAGCGAACACGCGGACGATGAAACAATAGGTTCGAAGATTGTCAGCACCGGTGCGAAGAGGTATTACTCCCGAACAATTCTCCGAAGCTACTTGAAAGCTTTTGCGTACATCCCATCTTTCTTTCCGTTGTGTGTCCTTCCGGAAAAATCTCCCAGCGGAATTTTATATTCGCTTCCCGACTACAATGAAACGCCCCCCCCCCCCCCCCCTCCTCGACAGAAGGTAGTTTCAACTTTAACGTATATCCGATCGACTTGGCAACGTCTTCGCCAGCGAGCAGGACGAGACCAAAGCCAAACCGGAAGTGCAATCTTCTCACACCTACTTCGGTCCTTCTCCGGCTGCTGTTTCACGACCAATCTGCATACTAATCCGACAATCTGAGAACTAATATATGCAGAATGTGCTCCAACATTTTTTTGAGAATGATTTTCTTTTTTTTTCACAGTTTAGTGTGCCAATGTCGAAAAGGGCGACTTCAACGATGAGGAAGCCAAAATTAATTAGAATATTGAAATCTATTAGATATATTAAATGAAATAATTAGAATATTAACATCATAATAATACTTTTATATTTTTATATTTTTTGTGCAGCCTCATCGGAACGGCTGACATAAGAATTCGTTATAGAAAGAGGAAGCAATACAGCGGATTTTATTTTTAACCCAGATTTTATGTTTCCGTTCTACCATGTCCATGATTTTCCAGAATATTATTTAGAAAAATTATTTTTGTTAAGTAAATGATAATTAATACTATTCTTCAATTTTTGTACAAAATTATCATTCATAATTTATTATAATATATTTATTATTGTTATTTTTATTGTCAATTTCATTTATACGATATATATAACAAACGGAAAATAATGGATTTGTTCATGTTTGTGGATTGCTGCGGTGAAATTCTGCAGTGAGTTGAAATAAACGAAGCGATAAACGGATTATCGACTGAGGAAAGCCGGGGTTCGTCCCGAAGAATAATCTTCGCACAATTTTTCTTCTTGTTTTAATGTCGCATCGAGTAGTTCGTTGCTGTCCCGACCAGCTAAATCAGTATTTTAACTCGATCCGACAGCGAGTAATGACAGGAAGCTTTTTCCTCGATTCCCGTTAAATCGTGTACACGCTATCACCATTATTGACGCGATATAATTATTATGGTAATTAATGCAGGACATTCGAAATACATTCACAGCAAAAAAAATTCTTTCAATGAATTTGTATGTGTAAAACGGCGCACGACGTAGAATATAGCGGAAAATAACGTCAGCCATGACTAACTCCACCGAAAAAATCGACTCTACTACATTGACAACTCTACCAGCAACAGCGATAGACATTCATGGAATAAAATGTATTTTAAATGCTTTTTAACGAAATCCGATATGTTACGACTCTCAAAACAGAATTCGCACGTTTTTGCAATGATTATAAATAATTTCGAGCAATTATTGTCCCACAATGGATTCAATAAGATGGATATTCAATAAGTACTATAATCCAAAATCATTCAGATATGAAAGTATTGATTCGAGAAATTCTGTTCATCCGTTATATGGTAAAAATAATCATAGATAATACTTGGTAAGCCAGTACGACTATCGTGACATGTATCGCAATTGTGAATGTACCAGAAATTGCGTTTCAGTTCAATGCTTGAGAGAATAAATTTTCCACCGCTCCATTTGACTCAATTCATCAATCCGGCTCGAGTATTAATTCAGAGACTTCATTCTGCGGGAGATCGAAGCGCCATCGTACTCGACGAGTCATATGACACCGAGTACATCCAGTGGAATGAAATTAATTGCTTCGGAAGGCAAAAGCACATAATCAGTTATGGCTAGTACCGTTTCCTCGCTTCCTTGTCACTATAGGCGAATATACAGGGTGTCCTATTTCAATCTTACACCTGATTTATCTCAAAACATACTATTTCAATCAATTATTGAGTATAGTGAAACTTAAAAGATGCAAAGGCTTAAAAAATGCGTTAAAGAAAAATTTTCCGAAATTCAAAATGGTGACGGTGAGATGGCCGACATGTTTGTTGAAATGGAAATGTGACGTTTTTTGTTACCATCACATTTGTCAGGTCAGTTTTGCTAGATTCTACATTCTGGACAGTGCTAAAATAATGAAAAAATAGGATTCTAATCTAAAAATAATGAGCCTTATAAAAAAAAATCCCTACAAAAGTTGTTGGTTTTTACTGGAAGACATTTTCTGGTGAATAAAATCATGTTTCCATTTAAATCGAACATGTCGACCATCTTAAAGCCGCCATTTAGAATTTTGGACCATTTTTTTTTTCAACGTCAACCTTTTGAACCCGTAAGTTTCACACCAGCCTCAATACTTGGTCGCAGTAGTATTTTTCGAGATAAATCAGGTGTATGATTGAAGTGGGACATCCTGTATGTATATAATTGTGCGTCGTGCTATATCCACACGTCGATTTGTTTTGACGAAAGGGGGCTCGAATGAGACAATACTCCTCTGCAAATATACTCGCGTATTCGCGCACTATTGGGTAACGCCATTTCTTTTTTCTCATTGTCGTTTCATACGATCTGTACCACTACGAGGTACATCGAGGATATTTGGAGCCAGTGTCCAATTTTTTTTTATCGATCACCGGATAACGAATTTTAACGATGAACCGAGCCGTGAAATTCAAGGCTCTCACTCGCAGCAAAATGTTGGACGTACGTTTTGCATTTTAGGTCTCTCGAACCCTCAGCGGGTATCAAAATATGTAAATAGAGAAATAAATAAATAAATGAATAAATAAATGAATGAATAAATAAATAAATAAATAAATAAATAAATAAATAAATAAATAAATAAATAAATAAATAAATAAATAAATAAATAAATAAATAAATAAATAAATAAATAAATAAATAAATAAATAAATAAATAAATAAATAAATAAATAAATAAATAAATAAATAAATAAATAAATAAATAAATCAATAAATAAATAAATAAATAAATAAATAGATAAATAAATAAATAAATAAATAAATAAATAAATGAATGAATGAATAAATAAATAAATAAATAAATAAATAAATAAATAAATAAATAAATAAATAAATAAATAAATAAATAAATAAATAAATAAATAAATAAATAAATAAATAAATAAATAAATAAATAAATAAATAAATAAATAAATAAATAAATAAATAAATGAATAAATAAATAAATAAATAAATGAATAAATAAATAAATAAATAAATAAATGAATGAATAAATGAATGAATAAACAAATGAATGAATAAAGAAATGAATAAATAAATGAATAAATAAATAAATAAATAAATAAATAAATAAATAAATAAATAAATAAATAAATAAATAAATAAATAGATAGATAAATAAATAAATAGATAAACAAATATGACGCGTTTTACCTCAGAACGTACTTGGCTTTCAGTTTTAACAACAGCGATGGTTATCGATGTTACGTCCAAGTTTTGAGAAGTCAGAAAGCCAATCCACGGCTGGTTCTTCCTCACTCCCTTCGACTCCTCGGACCTTTGGTCTTGACGAACCTTCTGCTTCTCATCTTCCAGACATTAAAAAAAAAAACGATTTCGTTCTTTTGCATCAGCTGTTTCCTTATAATAGCAATGATGATGATTCGCTGCTTCTCATCTTTTTCAAAGACTTGTCCCACGCTCTTCCCGTCTTTAGCTGCTCATTTTCGAGGGGTTCAGAGGACCGCGAAGCCGCAGCTCTTTATTCATTCGTTCTCGACTTCCGCTCTTTTCTGCTCCATTCAGCAATCTCCATAATTCGATCCGAGCCCTCGGGCACTATGTGCACGTAATAAAATCATCATCGCTCTTTTTTTGTCCTTTCAACTTGCGTCGCATCCTCTTCCACTTCACTCTTCAAAGAACATCGAACATCTCGTTCTACATACCGATGACGTAACTTTTTTTAACTGTTTTGTTTCGTTTTTCAAATCATGTTTTTGGAATTTTCACTCGCACACTGTTCACTTTTACATCAATGTTCCAGGACGTTGTTTTCAATTCGTTTGATGATTCTTTATTCGCTATTACGCGATCGAGCAAGTTTGTGAAAAAAATGGGACATCGTGAAGGGCCGATAACGATTAATAAATATAAATAAATTGATTCAAAGAAATCTAATGGAAACTTTTAAAGTTATTGTTTCTTTCCGCTCGTTATTCGATGGTAGACGAACCACGCTGTCACATAGATCGCCAAAGAAAATCAGTTTTACAATTAGATTGCGGGGTAATATTATTCTCGTTGATCCACGATCGAAATTTCGCCTTCGCACTTTAAATGAGCGCGCAAAGTTGCAAAATTCAGCGCCAAAAGATTAAATTCGAGCAGTTAATTAAAAAACATGTGTTCCACGCAAGAAAATAAAAATAAAAAAAAGCCCCGTTTAATGATTTTCCGCTCGTATCCTCGACAAACCCGACAATATCCCTCGAAAAATTGTCATTTATCATCGAATTGCGCCAATTCAATATTATCACCAACCATTGAAATTAAACTACAACCAACAAAAAAAAATTCTAATCCTTTAACCCCCGAAAAAAATAAAAAAATGAATATAAATCTTCCAAATGTTTTGAGACAAAACTTAATCTTCGATTTCGAGATACAAGAAGGAAGAAGCAGGGAATTTCGAAATTCTTATCAATATTTGTAATGCGTTACGACGAAAACGCTATGAGAAAAGCGTGTTCACAACGCGGTGGTCGCGCGCGAACTGAAAATCCCAGGAAGCAACCCTGCGGATCCTCCACCTCTTCCTTCACTAACCGTGCCACCGTTTCTGCCCCCCTCCCCCCCGGTGACTCCCCCGACTCGCTGATATCTGGGTGCCCTTGTCTGCTGTACAGACAACCGCTACCCCGCTTGGTGCTCGTGCTTGGTGCTGGTGCTGATGCCGCTGTCGACGACGCCGACGCTTCATGGTCCATGGTTGTGCACGTTGTTCCGGTCCGCGTATCCATGTACGTCGTACTATGACGCGCTGCATGTACGTACGAACGTACATAACGTACAATCGAGCGAACACACGCAGTGGCAACAGACTGGACTGGCTGGAAAGAATCCGTGAAAAAAAAAAAAACGATGGTCGAATGACCAGAAATTCTCAAAGTTTTGCAAAAGATATACGACTCGTTCAAGTTTTT